>OX155900.1:47404467-48004467 GCA_944588485.1 Phosphuga atrata | reverse complement strand
CAGCAGAAATAATCAAATCGTCATCACTATCTGATTTTTCTTCCGAGAGTATTTCCTCTGATTGTAGCCTATTTTCAGCTTCCTAGTCACTTCCACTATCTTCAAATGGAATCAGTACCCTCCCCGTTCATAACCCGCTGAATTTCAGCTTCTATTTGTTTTTGAGACAATATTGTTTCGGCGGACATAGTTTGGTGTCAAAAATATAAGCTAAATGAATATTATATGCGTAATTTCTGAAAAACGTAAAAACTCGTCGTTCATGTAACGATTGCGCGACGAAAAATACTATACCCTGCTGAAATAAAATGGATACACACAGGGATTTAAGGGCGGGCGCAGTGGGCGCGCGACCGGGGCACCCGACCTGTAAAGGGCTCCGCAAAAACTTAACTTTATACTTTTTTCTAATGACAACAATTGTGGGGTTCCCAATATTTTTTTCTGCGCCCGGGGCCTCAACTGACCTAACTCCGCCACTGGATACAAAAGCGTTAACAATTGCATGATGGCTACGAGGAAGGTACTGAAAATAACACGCGCCTACTTCGTCCGGATATTACTGAAAAATTGCGTTAAAAGTCATTCAAGTATTAAACATATATTTCCCTTATTAATTTTAAACAACGCTTGTATTATGACGGTTTGCAGTTTTTCGAATTCTTATTCAAAATGATTTATCTGGAAGAAGAAATATCACTTGAAACTGCAAAAGTAAGTGCAGAATTACTACCAAAGAAATCTCGTGACAGATATGAAATTGAGTACAGACTATTTTGCAAGTGGCGTCAGCAGAAAAAGGTTATCACAGTAAGTGATAATATTATTCTCGTTTATTTGTCTGAAAAAACTAAATCCATGAAAGCTTCAACCTTATCGAGTCGATTTTCAATGATAAAATGTTGTCCGGCTGTAAAGAAAATGGTGAATGTTAATAATTCGTTCATGTTTTAATAATAGTATATTACGTAACGAGAGTTGTAAGAAGCATATTACGTACGAGCGGAACAGTTACGCACGACCCTCGTAGCGGGGAGGGCGTAATTCCGCGAGTACGTAATTGCCTTACAACTCGAATTATGTACTATATTTTATATTTGTTTCTGTTTAATAAGAAAAATATGTTTGATGTAACACCTTCGACCTTATTTAACTTGATAGAAATGAAAAGAAATACATTCATAATGGTTACATACCTTTTCATTTATTACTTATTTGTAGTTTTCGTTAGATTTAAACGTGAAAAAAACTAAATGAATGACAGCTTCTATGTGAATGATGTGACGTTTAATGATTGTTTGGAAATCACGGAGTACTATATTTAAAAATAATATCAATGTGCAGCTCTCAACCAATCAACAAATCGTAAACCAAACGGGCTAGCGTTATTTTGAATTATTAAACATTAATCGCGGATTGTTACATATGTGTGTGGTATGATGTATTTACATAGTCCACGAACTGTACAATAATGGGCGTTTACAATAGTGGTCGTAGATAAAAGTTTTTAAAAATGTGTAGGTAATTTTTTTTCCTTGTTTTTTTGTTGTTTTCAGGGAGATATAATGAAAAATATTGTTCATTACACGTCCTTAATAGTATATTTTAACTAGCGCAGTAAGTTGTCAATTTGACGCGAGAGCGAAATTGGGCTGTTTGGGCACATACTCATGCGAGGGGATGTATCTTACAAATTTGGGATAAAGGGGCCATAAAAAAATGGAATGAAAACTGGAGAATTTGCTTTTTCAATTGTCTCCGGTGGTGTGCATTCGTCATAAGAACTCTCCTCAGACTGAGGTTTTTTTCCACTCGTTTTACAACGTTTTATTTATTTTTTATTATTATTTTGTAATGAAAAAAAATTCTGACACTTTCACGTCACTTTTTTAATATCGAGGTCTTGATTGTGTTTATTTTATTTATTTATTTGTTTTTTTAGGGTTCCGTACCAAAAACGGAACCCTTATAGGATCACTTTGTTGTCCGTCTGTCTGTCTGTCTGTCTGTCTGTCTGTCTGTCTGTCTGTCCGTCTGTCTGTCTGTCAAGACCATTTTCTCAGGAACGCGTAGAGGTAACAAGTTGAAATTTGTACCAAATACTCGGGTCTGCGGTCTCTTTCGGCTGTGAAAAAATCAAACTTGTAAGTCAACGCGAACAAAAGATATGACCGTTTATGTCGCATATTTTGCGATTTCACAAGGGAATCAAAACCTATAGGGTACTTCCCGTTGACCTAGAATCATGAAATTTGGCAAGAAGCAGTGTCTTACAGCACATGTAAAGGGAAAAATCTGAAAACCGTAAATATGTAGTTTAATTACAAGAAAAATGCGAATTTACTTCGCAGTCCGTTTATGTTCCGTACGATGTTATGATTCTTCTCTCTCCTCTTTCCTCCCACCGCAGCCGACACTTTTATGGTATTTGCTAGCAACACGATAATAAATGTAAATTCGAAATTTACGGCCGATTGTTTATTTGCATTAGGGTAAATATTTTCAGTGCTATGATGAGGGTTCTTCTAAAACTCAGTATTAGTGTGTCTTTGTGTGTCTATTAGTTTGTCAACGAATAAAAGAACCAATAACTTAGATTTGGCATTTGATGCTCTGAAAACTATAAAACCAAGCTCAGTAGCTAGTGAACGAGTATTCTCAATTTCAGGCAATATTGTGTCCAAAATAAGAACAAGACTTTGCGACCGTTCAGTGGATATTTTCTGTTTTTTAAAATCCTATTTTCTTAGGAGAAATTAAATTTAGTGAAATAAATATAAATACCATTTGAATTTTTGTTTAAGCTTTCGTTATTTTCTGTAAGTAATATGCAATACTTATTTTTTTTATATTATGGCTTTGATATTGATTTAGTTCTTTGTTATTTTATATAAATTATATAAAATATTTTTCCCTATTCTATTTTTTTTTGACAAAAATTCGAAAACCGGCTAAAACCGTTTTTTCGGAAAATCAAAATTCGAAAATCGAAATTTCAAAAAGTCGGTTTTTGTATAAACCCTAATTATGATAAAACTTTATTTTGCTTATATATCACACTTATTATTATTTGTGGTAAAAACATACCGAATTTTTAAAATCAGTGTTTTTAAGAATGTATTCAATTTGTGATAAGAGTTACTCTTCCCGATATTTTATTCATAACGGTAAAAACTTTTCATTATATATTTGTGTAAAAAGTATGTGTCGGCACTAAGCTGTTTATTCTAAATTTTCTTTGTTTATATTCGTTATGCATTTCATCACGTACGCTCTATATACATAATATATACAGGGTATATATTATGTCTAAATTTTGCTTGTTTATAACGGACATGCGACATATTCAAGTCCCGTAACATCCTGTATATATTATATTTCGTCTAATTTTTGTTTATAATCTACATATACTTAAATCACGTACGCCCTATATTTTTAGGGTTCCGTACCGAAAACGGAACCCTTATAGGATCACTTTGTTGTCCGTCTGTCTGTCTGTCTGTCTGTCTGTCTGTCTGTCTGTCCGTCTGTCTGTCTGTCAAGACCTTTTTCTCAGGAACGCGTAAAGGTAACAAGTTGAAATTTGTATCAAATACTCGGGTCTGCGGTCTCTTTCAGCTGTGAAAAAATCAAACTTGTAAGTCAACGCGATCTAAAGATATGACCGTTTATGTCGCATATCTTGCGATTTCACAAGGGAATCAAAACCTATAGGGTATTTCCCGTTGACCTAGAATCATGAAATTTGGCAAGAAGCGGTGTCTTACAGCACATGTAAAGGGAAAAATCCGAAAACCGTAAATATGTAGTTTAATTACAAGAAAAATGCGAATTTACTATTACAAATTTATGAAAATATACTAATGTTGTCGTAGTGGTATTGTCGGGCTCCAGAAGCATATGGGTTGCATACAGTTAGGTCCTTTTCAAGTAAGGTCCGAAGGTTAAAAAGTATGTGTTGGCACCAAGCTGTTTATTCTGAATTTTCTTTGTTTATATTCGTTATGCATTTCATCACGTACGCTCTATATACATAATAAATACAGGGTATATATTATGTCTAAATTTTGCTTGTTTATAACCGACATCCGACATACTCAAATCCCGTAACATCCTGTATATATTACATTTCGTCTAATTTTTCTTTATAATCTACATAATATGTTGATAATCTACATAATAATACTATACTATACAAGTTTGTACGGAACCCTCGGTGCGCGAGTCACTCGCACTTGGCCGGTTTTTTTTAATGTAACCTAGCTATATTGAATATTTGCGTGCGTTACCCAGTTATATGGAAATACAACGAGTGGTGGCATTTCTCGTATTAAAAAACATGCGTCAAGAAGTACTATCCGCGTATGAGTAATAAAAATTTTACCATTGTTCAAATTTTTACTACGAGTTATGGAAAAATTTGAGTTGTTTCATTAAAAAATTTATATTTCATTACGAATCGACAAAATAGGCCTTTGCGAGCGTGACAAAGTCATGCAAGCACGGGAACTTCGAGTCGAACTTCCATAACTCGAAATTCTGTAATTCCAATTTTTCTATAACTCGAATATTTTTAGAAATTCATACGTTTGGATAGCATTTACATATAAATTAACTTCTATAACTCGAAAATCTTCATAAAAATTTGAACAATGGTGCAATTAGACTTAGTCTTTAGAATTATTAGGGAAGTTCGACTATATATATATATATATATATATATATATATATATATATATATATATATATATATATATATATATATATGTATATATATATATATATATATATATATATATATATATATATACAGTCGAACTTTCATAACTCGAACTTCTGCTACTCGATTTTTTTTTAGAAAATCATACGTTTAGATAGCATTTTACATATAAATTAGCTTCCATGACTCCAATTTTCCTTAACTCGGATTTTTTCATAACTCGTAGTAAAAATGTGTACTATGGTAAAATTTTACATACAAAATAATCTCTATAACTCCAATTTTTTAATCGCTGCGTATTTTCCAAAATTTATGATGCCGGATATTGCCTACCATAAATCGTCGATAGTGTAATCCTCGGGCAGATTACCAAACATTTATTTTTTCATCTTTTATGATCGCTAAAAACTGGAATAAAGCAAAACTAAGAATTTACCAGCGGGTGTGCTGTGGGAAGATTACGACAGGATATTATTCTCCCGAGAATCGGTAATCCAAAATGAGACGATATAATCGAAAATTACCCACAAGGTGCTATATATTATTGAAATTTTAAATGTGTTAAATTAAAATTTTAATGAGTTTAAACTCATTGTTTCTTCTTACCTCCGCCGTTACAATTGCTAATATGAGTGTCCACAAAAGAAAACTGAAGACGATGTCGTTATCTGACAGAGTGAGGTTGATAAATGAAATTGACAAACGTATTAAAAAGAAAAAAGTGATTGCTGAAGAATTTAAGATTCCTCCAGTACACTTACTTCAATTATAAGAAACCGAGAAGAAATTCTAAACAAAGTCAAAAATGGTGATCGCAAAACTAGTGATCGCAGACGTTTGAAAAAGTGTACCTACGAAGACATTGACAAAGCTACTTTGGAATGGTTTAAAATTGCGCGGGATCAAAATGTGCCAATGTCTGGACCACTTATTAAAGGCTCTTTATTTTGTTGAGATTCTGGGACACACTAATTTCATCGCTAGTGTAGGTTGGCTAGATAAGTTTAACACTTATGTCAATACCCGGTACCCGGGTACCCTTTTGCATGTTCTTACTTACATATCTTTTTTATTTAACGAAAAATTATCAAATCCTTTCAGATCCTCGTTAGGGACCGTACCCATACTACGTGACCCATTTTTTACATTTTTTTACCCCCTCCCCCCCGTCGGTGACCACCCGTAGTATATGCCAGACCCCCCCCCCCCCCCCTAGTTTTCACTTAGTAATTTATAAATATGGTTTTAAATATATTTTTACAAACAAAAGCTAAAAAAATAGATTTATTTTTGTCTTTATTACTACGGCGCTTGCAGCGTGACAACAAGAGTGCGCGCATATCCCATGTAGAAACATATTGCAACAGGAATTAGACAAAAACAACAGAACAACAGAATTATACAAAAACAAAAGTCTTTTTTTCTTTTATTCACATTTATTTTTCATCTTCAACGAACACGTTCCCAGCATCAATCCACTCGGATACATCGTAGATCACGGGGGCGGTAGCATCAGGAGTTTCCCCAGACGTGATTACATTCTCCTCAGCAACGGCCTCGACGTCTATCCACACCACGCTTTCCTCCACGACACACAAGACCTCCTGTGGTCTCCTGGAGAGAATCCGTAGAGGTCTCTCGTAGGTTGTTCATGGAAGTTTTTGAGGCAAAATAAATTCCACAAATTGAGCACGTCCTTCCGGTGATGTTATTTTTAATAGATGGACAATATGAATCGTAGGGTATTTCTCTACCCTGTGAGAGATCCGGACGTAGTGTTATACACTGTCGCACAAACAATGATGGAAATTTTTCCTTTCCGACTTCATCTGGGTTTGGTATACGGAAAGGGTTTTGGGACATTGGAAAAGGTGCCGGCAAAAATCCTTGGTATAGAATATTTCTAAGTGCACTACGGCGTGGAGCGCAACAGGAATCATCGGCGCACTTCGTTATTTGAAGAAAATATTGACTTTCACTAACGTGATTTGCATACCAAGTGTCACAAACTTCTGCGGTTTCCGGAAAGACTTCCCCAGGAGGCACATATTCTGCTATCACGTTGTGGCCGTCAATAACCACCTGGTACCAAATCTCAGCCAATGTTTCGCCTGATAATAATTTTTAATATATATATATATATATATATTTATATATATATATATATATATATATATATATATATATATATATATATATGTTGTATTTGAGGTTTTCGCGGATAGATACCTGTGTTGTATTGTTTTCTCGGGGATTCCGCGTTGATGCTGAGGGTTGGCTCTGAAAAGAACCGGATTCTCGACGTTTCGGCGAACTAACATTCGCCATTCTCAAGAGATATATGCGTCCGTGCGGGTCAACCGTTAGACGCATACTTATGCGTCTAACGGTTGACCCGCACGGACGCATATATCTCTTGAGAATGGCGAATGTTAGTTCGCCGAAACGTCGAGAATCCGGTTCTTTTCAGAGCCAACCCTCAGCATCAACGCGGAATCCCCGAGAAAACAATATAACACATATATATATATATATATATATATATATATATATATATATATATATATATATATATATATATTATATTTATATTTATATATAAATGGTAAATGGTATCAATTTTACCTGCATGCTGAAAGTTTTTCAATTCTAGCTCGTTATCGATGGTTTTTCCTTGAGAATCGAGATGGGATCCGTAGTGTTCATATGGAAGGACTACCGTGGCTAGTTCACGGCTCAAGGGTGCCATTCTTCGCTCAACTCGGTTGTAAGCCGATCGACCGGGTGCATTCGTTAACACGAACAGCCCATCCAAATCAAACTTTTTAAAGTGGGATATACAGTTAGATATCACCTTTTTGTAACGTGGATTTTCATCCGGTCCTCCATCCACGGATAAAATCATCACAGGCTTGACTTTTCCATCTTTTCCTAAGGTCAGATTTTTAAAATCATCTTTGGAGGTCTTTGGCGTGAGTTGTTGCTGTCGAACTGCTATGTTTTCCACTGCGAATTGCGATATAGGTTGGACCAGAGTATGTAACAGCTTCTTTCCTACCAGTGCAGTTCTCTTTGATTATGATACCAGCATATACCGAAGGAATCAGTTGATGGCGTTCTCCAACAGCAAAATCGTGGTCATCGAGGCGCACTTTATAATTCAGATGCATTAAAACAGGAGCCTGTACTTTTGCAGCCGTTTTTCCAATTGGTACTTTTGCTTTATCATCTTGAGAAATAAACACTACCTGTTCAGGTCCAAGTAAAGATGAAAGTTCCTCAAGGCCGTTAACAGTAGCCTTACAGAAATGTTGATCGACGTGATCTCGGTGTCTATCTGTTTGGGCTCGACACAGTCTCACAGGTACAGTTGTGACATGGCGCTTGCCCTCTAAGGATTCAGAATACTTTGGCATCAGCCTACGGTATGTAGAGGTTCGTGAGATCAAATATCCATCTTCAACAAGCCGTGCATGCAATTCATCAAGAGTCTTACAAGTTCTCAATACTTCTGATCTGCGTCGATCAGCAGCTGAACTTCCATGCGTTGCTATATCGCAAATTACTTGAAGAAGGCCTGACTGATTTTCTTCAAGTGAAGGGCGTCCTGGCTGTGTCCTTATAAACGAGGATTGCACGGATGAGCGGATTTCAGTCTCAAAATTTCAGCTTTTTGTTTTGCTCTAAATTTTCGCATGTTCTTTGCACGGACTATTTTGTTCTTTAACTCCTTATTCTTCACATCAGTATCATGCCTTAATTTTTTTATTTTCTTCTCAATTCCGTCTTTTCCAAGTCCAGCATCTCGCTTTTTTCCGGTAGCATTTAATTCGGCTTCAAGTACTGAAATTTCAGATTTCAAAGCGTCCTGTTTTGGTGTTGGAGCTGTTGTAGATACAGAAGATTTATTATTATTATCACTGATACCTTCGGTGTTGGGAAGCACTTTGAGATGAGCTTCACGTGTGGCTGGAGGTTGTCGTGCAGGTAGCTACATTCACCAAATACAAAAAATAGTTCAATTTTCATTACCAATGTTCATACATGCGAAAGCAGAAACCATACTTTAAAAACATGCAAATAAGACCATACTTAAAAATATGCAAATAATATAAAACCATTTTAAGCATTCAACAAAATACGCTCAGAATACTCACCTTCACGAAGAAATTAAGGAGATGAGCGCTTTTCTTAGTCCCAAGCTGACAAAGTTCCTCGATTTTTAACAGTGTGAGACGTTCCAGCTCTTTTGGATTCTTTTTGTGCTCATTCCTTAAAGGCACCCAAAATTCATTTGTCTTTTTTTGTATTGTCTGCATTGACAAGGAATCCTTGTGACATTTAATAAATGCATTGTATAGCCGATCATACAACGACATTATTGTATCGACACGAACAACACTATAATAATATTTATTATTAGATTTTTACAAATGTTTAGAAACGCTATATTTCTAAATTCCTTCTGATCTCTTTTCTCACCTCCACGCGCTCACCCCACCATAAGAGGAAGCAAGGCGGCCAATAAGAGGGTTACATTTTAAAAAACGCCATAACACTTCGCCGGCATTTTTCAAAGTGCCCTACCATGCCGCTTGTCTCTTTGAAAGGCAATAACTTGCCGCCGCCGATACGACTTTGAAAGGCCCTAGCATACCGACGCCGCTGCGTCTTTGAACGGGCCTTAAACGCTAGGTGAATTGCATGGTTGCGACCGTTACTACGTGTAATCTATACTTACACTGAATTGAAAAAATCAATATTCGGCTAGAAAGCCTGCAGAATATTCGGTATTCGGCGTGTGGTCGAATACACTATTCGTTGCAAGTCTAAAAACAACCGAAATTAGGAACTTGGAATCGTCTATAATTAATACCTGGAAGAATGTATTATCAGCGGCGCGTAGCCGATGCAATAGAAATAAATCCCTATTGTAAAAGAACTAAAATAGAAATAAAGACTGAATAGGAATAACGAGTGTTACATGAATATAGCTCGAAAAAGCACATTTCCCTGGACGGCTTAGAGGAGATTTACTACGTGACCAAAACCTAAGACCCGGCCCAGTGACCAAGCGTGGTATTTTGAAGACCCCCCCTTCAATTGTTAGGTTCCATACAATAAATGCTTTGCTAAAGGTAAAGTAGTAAAAAAATTATCCATTGTAATATTTCTTCCGGATCCTTTATATTTTGCAGCTAAATCTTTGACTCTCTTCTACTCTTTCGCCTTGATTTATTTCACGGCCAGTTGTTATTGTGCCAGTGTAAATTTGACCTTTCAATGGATATGAATTTTTTGCGTCGCTTATCCACCATATTTTGATCCCATACTTTTCCCACCCGGCGGTTTTATTTATAGAAATAGGGTTTTTCGGGTAGTGGAATACTCTATGGGTAATCCCGAGTTGTAATGTAAAAGTCTCCGGGTACTAAAATTATTTTATTGAATGAAAAACCCATGCGGGTACACGGGTACCCGGGTATTGAACAACGTAGTAACGACTGGGTATTGACATAAGTGTTAAGGAAAGGCATAATATTATACAAAAGGTTAGGTATGTGTGGTCAAAGTGCAGACGTTAATGAGCATGACTGTGAAGAGTGGAAATCCGCGTTGCTTTACAGGGCCGGACAAAGGGTCATTGGCGCCCTGATGCAAAACATACTTGGCGCCCTATTAAAAAAATATTTTAAATTTTAATTTAAACACCTTTTATTGAACCATTGGCACATTAAATACAGTAACAAATATTTACATTTTAATTTTTCTGGCTTTGACAATGCTAAATTTACTTATAATTTCGGAAATATTTAATGTTTCGCAAACATCATTTTCTATAGCTATAATTGCTAAATTTATTAATCTATCTTGCGACATAGTAGAGCGTAGATAATTTTTTATTAATTTAAGACGTGAAAACGACCTCTCTTCACTAGCTACGCTCGTGGGTGGAGTGAGATAAATTCTTAGGGCGATATTTAAATTCGGAAATGAGTCAATCAAATCATGTTCATGTATAAATGATAAAACATGCAATGGATTTTTGAATTGTATTAGTTCGGCTGAAAATAAAGTTTTAAATACTTATAGTTCTTCATACAATTCGTGTCCATCTATATCTTTTTCGTCCTTATCGCTTAAATGGATATGACGATCAAAGCAATATTTCTTTAGCACCTCCGAGTTTGTGTCGCAGAGATTACTCAGGTTTAACAAAAACGCAAATTGCGCATTTTGACTTTTCATTTGATCAAATCTTTCGCCTAGCGATGGGATCGTAGTGTCTAATATGGAATAAAATATATTTATTTTAAATACCTCTTCAGGGGATTGAGGCCCTTCATCATTATGTTCATATTAAAACATTTTACGTTTTTTACGTTTTCTAACTTCATTGTTACTTTTGAAGTGTGGTTCTCCATCCATCAATCTTTACACATTTTTTTAGCTGATTCTAGTAGTGAATTATATGATCTAGTAGTGAATCTTTACGGTAATTAAAAAAATAATCTTTTAAGTTTTTTATGGCATCTAAAGCAATGAGAATATTCAATTCTGGATTTTGTAACATTTTACTAAGAGGATTGATTGAATTTAATATATCATACCATAAAACAAGTGAACATAGAAATCCATAATCTTTCAATTTTGAACATAATACGTCCGATTCGTGTTTACTTTCTTGATCAAAATTGTCTTCTGAATATATTTCATATAAAACATCATAGATTTCTCCTGCTTGATGTCGTAATAGTTGTAACGCATTAACGCGACTTTCCCATCGAGTGTCCGAAAGTGGTTTTAAGGTTAATGATGATACATATTTTTTAAAAATAGCCCAACGCTTAGTGGATAGTGCAAAAAAAATATATATTGCCTGTATTGTTCCAAAAAAGCTTATTGTTTTACAATTTACTTTTGCAGCATCGTTGACAACTAAATTAAGGCTATGGGCTGCACATGGTACAAAAAAAGCTCTGGAATTTTGATACAAAATCAATTGTTGCAAACCATTTTGTCATACAACTTTGCAATTTATTAATTATCACATCACATAGACCTTTGCCCGTAGAATTCTCTATAGCCAAAAATTCTAAAAAGTGTTCTTGAATAGATACTTTTTTGTCAACTAATGAAACATATCTAACAATAACTGACATTTGTTCAGTACGACTTTTATCGGGAGTACAATCTAATATAATGGCAAAATATTTAGCTAGTTTTACATAGGATAAATTTTATCTCTAATATTATCACCTAACAATTGAATAATTTCATTTTGAATACGTTTACTTAAATAATTAGTTTTATAATTAGATTTTAAAGTTCTATTTATGTGAGTCTCGACAACTGAATCGAACTTTGCCAACAATTCAATTAATTTCAAAAAATTACCATTATTTTTATCATAACTTATCAGATGTCCCACGTAAAGCTAAACATTGAGAAGCAAGAAATTTTATAATTTCCATAATTCTTAAAATTACATCATCTGACCAATGTTTTTTTTTCTAACTCTATTTTTTCTCTATAAGTTTTTGATTTTCCCTATCAAGTGTTTTATTGACTTTCAGTTTCTTTCTTAAATCATACCACATTTTTAGGCGTGTTGCATGGACCGAACTTTTTTCATGTATTTTTAGTATTTTCGATAAATTTTGCCACTGATTGTATCCATTTGATATTAAATTTGAAGCAGAACCGTCATAATTTGTTGAGCAGAAAAGTTTGCAGCTAAAGCAAAAGACACTATCTTTTGACACGGAGTAACTTAACCATAACCTGTGTACTAATTCGCCATTAGCCAATTTCTTTTTGTAATATGCATTGCTAAATTTTCGTCCTTTTAAATTTGTACGATAAATTTTTTTTTGTGTGGGTCCAAGCTCAATTAAACTAATTCGCATACTAACAGTCATTTTAGGCCAATTTGCTGGATCTTCTAAATTATTAATAAAAGAATTAGAAGGCTCTATATAACATAGGTAGGTTTTTCTTTATTGCGCCGTTTTTCATTATGTTGTGCTTCATTGGTTTGTTCTTCTTTGGTTTGTTCTTCATTGATTTGTTCTTAATTGGTTTGTTCTTCATTGCGTTGTTCTTCATGGCGTCGTTCTTCAATAGGTTGTTCTACAAAAGTATCTTCATTTCGCTCTTCTTCATCATTTGATTTATTTAGTTGTTCGTCATTAAAATCCTCCTCCAATCCTTCAAGTAAAATCACATTTTTAGATGAGCTTTGTCCACTTTCATTAGAAACATTCTCGTGAATTGAAACTTTAGTTGTTTTTTTTAGTTTTTTTTTTGTTTTTTTTTTTTAGTTGCAGTTTTTTTTAGTTGCAACAAATTGTGTTTACATAATTTTTTTCTATTTTGATAACCTGATAATTTTTTCTTCCCTTCCATATTATTTCAAATAATTGATTTATAATTAATTCTAAGGGAAAAAAAGTAATTAGCACTAATATAAAGACTATATTTAAATATTTAACCCGCTAAAGGAAAATGACTTTTAATAATTCTTATATAATTTTTTTTTTAATATTCGATTTTCATTTTTTTTATATGTTTAACTGAACTGAACAAATTATGTGTTTAAGAAATTCATATTTTTTTTCAATATCCTGTTAACAAAAACAATTGTTTACTAATAATTTCAAATTATTTAAAAAACTGCTTTTATTTTTGTTTTTAAAATATTTTTATATTCTGAATATTTTTTTTATAAAATTCTTAATTTCTTCAAAATTAAAAAAAATAAACGTTTGTTGGAAATTCTAAAAACAATTTTTATTGAAATTAATAATAATAATAATAAAACATCTTTATTGTTATACTTATAAACACAAACATCTACAACTACAACAATTGGCCATCGACCCGTGGTCTTTCAGCCGGAAATGAACAGATATATAGAACATAAATTGAAAAAAAAAAAGACTTAATCGAAAAATTGGATGAGAATGTGTGAGTCAGTCGTCTTCTATGGATTCAAGAAGAGTTTTGGAGGGGTATTGTCGGTTAGAATGTCTAGATGGACGTTTAATGCAAGGATGGTCAAGGAGGTCAAGGATGTTGAACGTCATATGGTTGTTTCTAAGCTTTCTCCTAAGTCTGTCATGTCTGTCAGCTAGAGGAGGGACCCGGGTTTGTCTATAGAGATCTACGTTGGAGGGGTTGTGGAGAGGGTTGTTAGGATGTCTGAGTTTGGTGATGAGACGTAATGCGATTCGCTCTGCGACCTCAAGGGTTCGTCTACATTTATTATTGGTGGAGGTAATTACGTGTCCATAATCGAGAATGGGACGACAGATAGATTTGTAGATTTTCGCCGCGGTCTTTATGGAAATACCCTGGTTGCCATTCGTAAAGGCTCTAAAGTGCTTGCATCGTTTAATTATCTGGGACTTGCGTAATTTGGCGTCGTTATTGAATTTGTGTTTCGAGTCAATAGTTAGTCCAAGATATTTAACGCTGCTGGAGGGCCGTACGTCGGAGGAGCCTGTGTGGATGCGAGGTGAGTTTGAGGAAATTTTGTGGTTAGGGATGAGGAGTTGGCATTTGGAAGGATTTGGTGATAATCTCCACTGGTTGAACCAAGCGAGAGTGTTGTTGGTGAGTTTTTGGAGTAGGTCGAAGGTAGATTTGAGGGAGTTGCTATGGGAAATCAGTGCAGTGTCGTCAGCGTATTGTAGTATGTAGGAAGAAAAGTCAATGTGAGATTTGTCTAGTTGATTGTAGTTGTAAATGTCGTGACAGTATATATTGTATAGGAGAGGGGAAAGTGGGGAACCTTGAGGGAGACCTTGCAGAGGGAAAATGCGGGAGAAGAGATGGAGTTGATTTTTACTTTTGAAGATCTGTTAAAAAGGAAACTTTTAATTACGTGGATTAGGTAGGGAGGGACATTAATTTGCGACATTTTGAACAAAAGCCCGGCATGCCAAACGCTATCAAATGCTTTGTTGATGTCCAAGAAGAGGGCTGCGGATTTCTTGTTTTGGAGGTGTGACGCTTGGATATTGTTGGTTAGGATGAACAGAGGATGGATAGTGGAATGGAAGGGCTTGAAACCGAATTGATATTTGGGAATGTGGTCTGCAACGGAATTCCATAATCGGGTTTTAAGGATATGTTCGAGTATTTTGCCAAGAACAGGGAGGAGAGAGATCGGACGGTAACTGCTGGGAATGGATTTATCTTGACCAGGTTTAGGGATTGTGACTATTGTGTTCATTTTCCAGCAGCTAGGAAAGGTACATTTCAAGAGGCAGAAATTGAAAATTTTTGTGATAAAGGAGTGGATGTCTTCGGAGAGGAGTCTGATGACGTTGTTTGGTGTTTGGTGACTAAATCGGGCCCAGGGGAGGAGTTTTTACCGTGGAAGAGGGCAGAAAGAAATTCTTCCAGGGAAACTTCATCAATGTTATAGGGGTGGGTTGTCTTAAAGAAGTCGTTAAACCAGTTATTTATTCTGTCAAAGTTATGTTTGTCAAAGTCAGGAGAGTCAGAAGATGAAAATGATTTTTTAAAGTGGTCTTCAAAAAGTAGAGCCTTGTCTGAGTCACTGGTTATTGAAATTATTAATAAAGAAATCCATAAATTTCTTAAATATATTAGAATTGTCTTATCTAATATATTAGAATTGTTATCAAATAAAAGAAGATCAAAATTAAAGAAATACAATTAAAAACGTAAGCAAATTAAATATAATTCGTAACAAAGTAACTAAAATTTAAATTTTTAAGAGAAATTAAAAAAAAAGAAAAATGTCAATAAACGTTTAATATTATATAAAATTAAATCAGAACGCGTTTACAGAAAAATAATTTCAAATTCCAATTTAAAGTTGGAAATGTATAGGCTCATAAATTATATAACAAAAAGAAAATAATTCTTTTAATACAACATACCTGCAGAATTTATTAATTAAATTATTCAATATTATCTTTCCGGTTATGTAGATGTCCAACTAAATTCACACAATGTCACAACTATTATAACAAATTGTTTCACGATAATTATTTTTACAAACGCGATGTGTAGTAGTTCGATAGAAAATGAATGTTTAAGGCCCTCTATAGTGGTATACGGAAATACGTATTTGTTTTTAGTTTTTCGTATAGACCATAAATTAAAAAAAAACGTTTGTGCCTTAAAAAAAAATAAAAAAAATTTATGCCTTAAAAATACTCTATCTTGTAAAGGATGTTTGTAATAAAATTTAAAAAAAACGAATGCGCTTCCGATATAACTCGTTTAACAAAATATTCACTATATTACGTTTTTCGTTTATCTTGGTTTCAAATAAGTAATGAATTAATAACACTTTAAGTAATTTTTTGATGCCCCGCATCACTTGTTTACCGCCTTTGTCCGGCCTGTTGTTTTATAGGTAAACGTTTTTTACCAGTGACATACAGAAGCAACAAAGAAGCTTGGATGACGAGCGAAATTTATGAAGAATGGCTTCCTAATTTAGACAAGAAATTCAATGCCGAAAAACGTAATATCTTGCTGTTTGTGGATAACTGTCCGTCACACCCAAAAATTGCTAAGCAGCTAAATTCGATTCGTGTTGTTTTTCTCCCGCCAAACATGACGTCAAAACTACAACCTATGGACCAAGGAATTATTAACAATATAAAATTGCACTACAGAAGAAGGATTCTGAGAAAAACTATAGTTGCCCTAGAAGACAATCAACCCGAACATATTACTTTATGGGATGCCGTTACAAACTTGACAAAAGCGTGGGACATCGATGTTCAGCAAGCAACCATAAAAAATTGTTTCAGAAAGGCTGGCTTTAAAAAACAAGGCGAAACAAACTGGGGTGAAGAAGATGATGATACTCTTCTGTCAGAATTGAAGTCCGCGTATGACACATATAATCAGCATACCGATAGACAATACAGTCTCTTAATGATTATTTATCTGTGGATACAAGTGTGGTTATAGCGGACTATCCAACAGATGCCGATATTTTAAACAAGATTAGAAAATGCGAAGATGAAGATAAAGATGAAAATGTCTTATCTAGCAACGAAACAGCACCCATTCCACCCACGAACAATGAACTGCGTAATTATTTAAATAAGTATAGCGAATATCTGTGTTCTAAAGACAATCTTCCTGACGAAGTGTATCGCGCATTATCTACTTTGGAGAATTTTGTAGATAGAGAATTTTTTAATGGAAAACAATTAAAAATTACTGACTTTTTAAAAAAATAATACATACTATATTAATTATAATAATTTTAATTAATTAAAAATAATTATAATTAATATATTATTTTTTGAAAAAGTCCGTAATTTTGAATTGTTTTTTAATTCAACACAGATATTCGGTTCACTTATTTAAATTCCATATCTTCCATATCAAATTACGCATATCTTTGTTCGTGGGTGGAATTGGCACTGTTTCGTTGCTAGATTTCGTTGCTATATAATTATTATATTTAATTATAAATAATTATAATTAATATATTAATTTTTGAAAAAGTCAGTAATTTTTAATTGTTTTCCATTAAAAAATTCTTATACAACGTTTTACATCATATTAATAATGTATACATATTTCTTCTTTTTGTTTTGTTTATAAATACAGTCAAACTTCCATAACTCGAACTTTTATAACTCCAATTTTTCTATAACTCGTTTTTTTATAAATTCATACGTTTAGATAGCATTATATATATAAATTAACTTCCATAACTCGAATTTTCCTTGACTCGCAGGAATATACTCGCAGTAAAAAAAATAACTCGCAGTAAAACAAATTTGTACAATGGTAAAATTTTACATGGAAAATAATCTCTATTACTCCAATTTTTTAACCTTTCCAAAATTTATGGTGCCGGATATTGCTTATCATAAACCGTATCCTGTTTGTTATAGTAAAGGTGCTATATATTAATGAAATTTTAGAGTTTAAACTCATTCTTTCTTCTTACCTCTGCAGTTACAATTGCAAATATGAGTGGTCAGAAAAGAAAACTCAATACGATGTCGTTGTCTGACGAAGTGAGCTTGATAAGTGAAGTTGACAAAGGTATTAAGAAGAAAAAAAGTGATTGCTGGAGACTTTAAGATTCCTCCAAGTACACAAAACCGCGATGAAATTCTGAACAAAGCCGAAAATGGTGCAACTAATGATCATGAAATGGTGCAACTGAAGACATTGACAAAGCTACTTTCTAATGGTTTAAAATTGCGCGGGATAAAAATGCCTGGACATCTTATTAGAGAAAAGGCTATATTTTGGTGAGAGTCTGGGACACACTAATTTCGTTAATAAACATGACTGTGAAGAGTGGTACAACAATACCTTGCCGGAACTTTTAGCATCTTATCATGAAAAAGACATTTTTAACGCGGACGAGAACGGGCTGGGCTTATTTTTTAAATTTTGTTTGCCTAATAAAAACGTTTAAAGACGAAAAGTGCTTCGGTGGAAAACACTGCAAAGAAACATCACCGCCATGGTGGGAGCCAATTTGTGTGGTACTGAAAAACTGAAACCGTTGGTGATTGGAAAATCAAAAAATCCACGATACTTTAAAGGTAAACGTTTTTTAGCAGTGACATACAGAAGCAACAAAAAAGCTTGGATGACAATTTTTAAAGAATGGCTTTCTAATTTAGACAAGAAATTCATTGCCGACAAACGTAAAATCTTGCTATTTGTGGATAACTTCCGTCACACCCAAAAATTATTCAGCAGCTTGATTCGATTCGTGTTGTTCTTCTCCCTTAAATGAATTATTAACAATATAAAATTGCACTATAGAAGAAGAATTCTGAGAAAAACTATAGTTGCCCTAGAACAGTGGTGCGCAAACTTTTTTCATTGACGACATTTTGTGTAAAATTTTGTCGAGACCCCTGGATCGACAGTAGACGTTGTTCATAAAAATGTTTCAAAAGTTTTGACACCAGAAAACTTCAGATTATGAATTCGCATCTATGCGCAGATATTAGTAAAGTCTAGTCTTAGTATGAAGCGGTATATTTGTATCTAGAAATTAAAATTTCACTCATTGACACTCTTTTAAAAACACTATGTATGTTTCTGCCTTATTAGAGGTTTGAGTACAACATATAATTTTACGAAACTATGGTTTTGTTCATGTATATGAGTATAAATATTTTTTTAAGAAAAATGCTTTAAAAAAACCTTACATCATAAGAATTCAATGTGAAGTATGCGTTTGCAACGAGCTCATGATTGCTTTCATGTTCGGTTTTATGTGGGAAATCGTAAGCCGTAATTCATCCTCAGAATCCAATCCAGTTCTATATTTTATTGAAGGGCAACTAATTTTGAAAAGCTGGATTGGCATAATCTAAGTAGGTAGATGCAAACTGAATTAAAATATTGATAGCCCCTTTCAAGTCGGCATATTCTGAGACTTTAATTGAATAGCGTAGTGTTTGTCGCTTGAAAGATCAATTAACTGTTTTTTTTTCATCTAAAGGGATATTGGAATTAATAATATCAAACGAAAATGGATCACGGATCCAACTTAATTCATTATCTGTATTTTTTTCGAACCTTTTCGTTAAGTTTTTCTTAAGAAAATTTACTAAATCCGCAATCCATTTAACGAATTGGTGTGTGCAGTACATATTTTTCAGCACTCGCACGTATGACAACTAACCGCAACGCACTGACGCATTGGTGTGCCGAGACCTTTATGCAAGTACTGCCTGCTACGATACTTAAAAAAACATTTATTATATATACATATATAAACATATATACAAAAAAATATATTGGCATCACATTAGGTTTACTAACGCGGTTGTAAAATAGTTATATAATAATTGTAGGTTTTTTAAATTTGAATTTATGATTCAGAATTTACTCGAAATAAAATTAAATCCTAAATTACATAAGCAGATTTCGTTAATTTATTTCATAAATGTCTTCTTTAAATATTTCCCAAGAGCGCCAAAAGCAATGCTACGGCTCTGATTAGGTATTAAAACAGAAATTGTTTTCGTAAAAAATATAGTAAACTATTTTTATAAGTAATATAGTTTAATTTCACTATTTTACTGGTAAATAAATTTCTTTGAATTAGGCGACCCCCAAAATCTCTCTCGCGAACTCTCGAGGGGTCGCGACCCACGGTTTGCGCACCACTGCCCTAGAAGACAATTAACTCGAACATATTACTTTATGGGATGCTGTTACAAACTTGACAAAAGCATGGGAAATGGATATTCAGCAAGCAACCATAAAGTATTGTTTCAGAAAGGCTGGCTTTAAAAGACAAGGCAAAACAAACTGGAGTGAAGAAGATGATACTATTCTGTCAGAATATATACATATAGACACATATAATCAGCATGGACGTGGATAGTACTGTGTCTCTTAATGATTATTTATCTGTAGATGAAGATGTGGTTATAGCGGACTATCCAACAGATGCCGATATTTTAAACAAGACTATTAAACGCGAAGATGAAGATGTCTTATCTAGCAACGGAACAGTTTCAATTCTATATGCTGTGTTCTACAGACAATCTTCCAGACGAAGTGTTCTCATTATCTACTTTGGAGAAATTTGTAGATAGTTAACTTTGTAATGGAAAACAAATTAAAATTACTGACTTTTTTAAGAAATAATATATTAATTATAATTATTTTTAATTAATTCTAATTATATAACATTATATTGTGCACTGACACATTAAATAGTAAATTTTTTTTACAATATATTGATTAT
The DNA here is from genome assembly GCA_944588485.1 of Phosphuga atrata. Classification (NCBI taxonomy): domain Eukaryota; kingdom Metazoa; phylum Arthropoda; class Insecta; order Coleoptera; family Silphidae; genus Phosphuga; species Phosphuga atrata. The sequence goes on along the minus strand of OX155900.1, from coordinate 47,984,005 downwards.
ATTAATATTTATTAATATTCTTTTTTTGTTTATAAATATATCCAAATGTACATATTTACTTTGAATAAATTGTGTAAAGTGTATTTTACTCATTTTGTAGTTATGTATTTCTATAACTCCAATTTTCTATAACTCGATTTTTTTTCATGCACTATGGCAATTCTACGTAGGGAAGTTCGACTGTATACATATATATATATATATATATATATATATATATATATATATATATATATATACATATATATATATATATATATATATATATATATATGTTGTATTTGAGGTTTTCGCGGATAGATACCTGTGTTGTATTATTTTATATTATATATATATATATATATATATATATATATATATATATATATATATAAATATATGCATCATCGATATTCCCAGTACATGTTTTTATATATAAAATATTGCAACTGATAATAACAGGTAAATGTAAAGCTCTAAAGTCGCAATAGTGTATATTGCAACAACAGTTCAGATCTCGATTTTATTGAAAAATCGTTCTATGTGGAAATCCGGAAATAAACGGATTAGTGAATGAATGGGCTGATCTGTAAATGAATTTTCTGGACAGTTTCATTATTTTCAGAAATTAAAATGACATAATAAATATTACGAAAAATCTAATAGTTTTTATCATATTTGTGAAACATGTAATTAATAAATTAATAAATACATTTTTTTTCAGCAAAATGAGTGGAAAGAAAACGGATGACTTTAAGCCAGTGAAGGAAATGAGTTCCAAAAATACGGACATTAATATTCTTATATTAGGTGAAACTGGAGTCGGAAAATCAACTTTCATCAACTCGTTTGCCAACTATGTCCAATATCAATCATTAGAAGTTGCAGAGAAATCGGAATTATTGCACGTGATTCCCGCAAAAATTTCAGTTTACGATGAAAATTATGTAGAGCGGAAGATTTATATTGGTGATGACAAAAATGAAGATAAAAAATTTGGAAACTCTTCAACTCAAGGTAACTTCTTATTTTTAACAAGATTTCTCTAGCTGTCAAATTAATTCAGGTCAGCTCTATTTTTCAAATATTGATTATCTAGTGAAAACTAATATTAAGATAGATAAAGTAAGTAAGATTTAAAAATTGTTGCAAGGGCCGCATAAAATCAAGTTATAAAATAAACATTTGCTTAAATTATTTTCTCCAATATTTTCGTATAGATTTTATTCAAACTTTTATTATTAATCAAGTTGAAAATATTAATAAGGTTGAATGCAACGTAGTGGTTGGTTTTAAAGTTATTGCTTGTTCACACACAAGCTTGCTCGTACAAGAAATTGCTTCTTCGCAAATTTTCCACTTTTTAAATAGTCTTATCTAGTCTTATTGTTTGAAACAATATTCTTCTTCTTCTTCTTCGTGGTGATACAGTCCCATTTGGACCTGCGTCTCCCATTTTTTCTGCCTCCAGTCGTCTCGTTGCCTTGCTGTTGTTTTCCAATTATGAAGTTTTAATATTTGTTTGGCGTCCTCTTCAATGGTGTTTATCCATCTCTGTCTTGGTCGTCCTCTTTCCCTTGCACCCTCCATCCGCCCATTATATACTTTCTTTGGTATTCGGTTCTCACGCATTCTCTCCAAGTGTCCCGCCCATTTCAATCTTTGGAATTTTATAAATTCGACAATATCTGGCTGGTTATATTTCTGTTTTAATTCGAAATTATATCGGATTCCCCATTCTCAGCTACTGGTCCATATATTTTCCTTCGAATTCGTCGTTCCCATTTTGCTAATATTCCCTCCGAGTCACGGGCATAGCCAGGGTTTAGAAAATATTTCGGGAGGGTTTTTGAAAAACCTAACATTCGCCATTTTCAAGAGATATGCGTACGTGCGGGTTTAAGCGTAAGACGCATACTTATGTACTTAAGTGTGTGTTGATTTGTTTTCTCGGGGATTCCGCGTTGATGTTGAGGGTTCGTTTCAAGAGATGTATTCGTATGTGCGGGTTTAAGTATATATATATATATATATATATATATATATATATATATATATATACAACTTTGCAATAGCACCAACTCGCCTTCCCAAAGAAGACATAATCACTGGTGTCGAGACTGCTATTTCACAACTCCCTGCCACATTAACCGAGACAATAAGACAGGAAACATGCCACATTTTAAGATCTGCCAAACCACTGACAAGAAACATCTCATACGAGGAATTCAAAGCCCTCAAGGCACTAAGAGAAAACAACAGCATTGTGGTCCTACCAGCTGACAAGGGAAATTGCTCTGTAGTCATGAACAGTGCTGACTATAAACAAATGACCACAATCTTAGATGATCCAGCTTATCTACCCAGTACAACGGTCCCCACAACCTATCTTGAGAAAACTACCAGACAAAAGATTCTAAGCTCTAGCATTGACAAGGAAACAATGAATTATCTTATACAAAGGGAGAAATCTTCACGGTGTCCCAAGATATATGGTTTACCGAAGATCCACAAATATGGAGCCCCACTACGACCAATAGTAAGCCGTTGGTTCACCGGTCCAAGTTCTTGCGAAACATTTAGCAAAATGTTTACAACCATACGCCGAAGATTGTGATTTCGATATCCGCAATGCTGAACACTTCATAGACATACTGAAAAATCACCAACTCCAGCCCGGCCATCTCCTTGTGAGCTTTGACATTTTATCTTTATTCACAAAAGTACCGGTCCCTGAGGCCTTAAACATCATAAGATCAAAATTAAAACCAGAAAAGTATGTATCAGATCTGGCAGAACATTGTTTAAAGAATACATACTTTAGGTACGATGGTCAAATATACAAACAAGTCCTAGGAGCACCTCTATTCACCTCTATCCCCAGTAATAGCCAACATATTTCTTACAGATTTTGAGGAGAAGGCAATCTCATCAGCCACACTTAAACCTACACTCTGGTTAAAATATGTTGACGACACATTTGTAATCTGGCCCCACGGCAGACCAGAGCTGGACAAATTCCTTACCCATCTTAACTGCCAACACGACCAAATTAAATTCACAATGGAGATAGAAAAGCATCAACGACTTCCTTTCTTGGATGTTTTGGTACAGAAGAAACCTGACGGCACCTTGAGTCACAATGTGTACCGGAAACCAACCCATATAGACGTTCAGACGATATCTGAACGCTTCTTCGCACCATCATCCCAAATAACTAGCATCTGTAGTCAACACTCTTACCACCCGATCCAAAAGACTAGCCGACCAGCTTAACTTACCGAAAGAATTGAGGAACTTACGAGAAGCTCTTTCTTCAAATGGATATCCAAACAGCTTAATATCCAGAGCTTTCCGTCGTACAGAGAACAGTAGCCAAAGAACTGAAGAACGCCAGAAACCCGTTAGCACAGCATACCTACCATATGTTCATGGATCAACTGACAAAATCGCCAAAATCCTTAAAAGATACAACATCGACACCATTTTCAAACCTAACCAGAAAATATCCTCCATGCTACGCAGCGTTAAAGACACCATCCCGTTAGAATCCCATGGAATTTACGAAATACCTTGCAGAACATGTGAACGAACCTACATTGGACGTACCAATAGAAAAATATCTGTTAGGATTCAAGAACATGTAGTTTCAGTAAGACACAGAGATAAAGTTTCATCGGCACTTGTCCAACACACAAACACCGGTCACTGGATGGACTTTAGAAATTCAAGGACTCACAGATTAGCCACGAAATGTCACGAGTATAGAGAGAAGCCATAGAGATAAAAAAACGAGACTACTGCATGAACACGAGAGACGATTCCTTGAGACTGCCCCCAGCATGACGACCCATCATATCCACCCCCAAAATGCAATCCCAGACAACCCAGACTTATGTACGACCAACAAGACAAACAAACAACCGAACCGAAGCACCGCACACAACGCGCATGACCCGAAGCCAGACAGCTATAAGTAGTCGCATCCCACGAACGAGCTCTCAGTATGCGTCTAACGGTTGACCCGCACGGACGCATATATCTCTTGAGAATGGCGAATGTTAGTTCGCCGAAACGTCGACAATCCGGTTCTTTTCAGAACCAACCCTCAACATCAACGCGGAATCCCCGAGAAAACAATACAACATAGGTATCTATATAAAAACCTCAAATACAACACACACACTCGCTACCTCCAGATTTGTTACCGCTCTAACACCACGAGAGCCGACGTTTTAGGGGTTGAAAATTGTTTGGATTTCCTGGCTTATCGTAAACTAAATTACATAATGATTTATATTAGCATAATCTGTGTAAAATTCGGCCTGTTTTGATATGGGGTCGTCCATTAATCACGTGATGTTTTTTAACAAATTTTTGACCCCCTCCCTCCCTCCTGGTGATACGTGGTGAGGTTTTAGGTTACCCCCCCTGCCCAACATCACGTGTATTTTTTGGTACAAAGCATCTAAAAAAATTTCAGAATATTATCTTTAAACACACGTATAGTCTTATAGAATATAAGAAAAGTTTCTCTCACCCGAACAATTTGTCGCTGGTGTACATAGCCATGCGAACAGCTATATATAAGTTTGGATAAACAATTCAAAATAAGTTTTGCAAATTCTGTTTTCGCAGGAACGAAGACAGACTTTTCAATTATCCAAAATCCGGTTTTACCAAAATCCTTTCAGAAGAAAGGTGGCATTGAAAATGTATGCATTCTTGAAAAGGACTTTTACCGTAAGGGTTGATGATGAAAATTCACCCATTTTGGTCAAAAATGAAAACTTTTAATTGAAGCTGTTGTAGGGCTCCTGTTGTTTTTTTTAATTCGGCTACGAGTCTGTCAATGAGGACGAGAAATGTATTAAACCTTAAAGTATCACTTGTACTCATTATTCACTCTCATTTCTTCATCGCGTATTTCAGCATATATTTTTTTACTTTTCGGTTGTCTTTTTCCCATGTCTTTTGTTTACTGCTTCGAGACGCTTAATTCCATCGCCTTTTCTTCAAAATGCTTAAAATTCTCTCATTCAGCTACGAAAAACTTGCAAAGGGATTCGTAAAGATCGGCAACAGTGATCACATCTACGGTAAAAGCCTGCATTTGAATATTCACTTTGTTTATTCTTAAAAAAAAACACCACACAACAACCATTATCGCCGTTACCAGTTTTTCTAAATTTAAAAGTATCTTCAAAAGTAACTTCGTTTCGCGTTACAGGTTTTTCGGTACAATCATCCTTGATTGATTCCAAAGTTTTAAGAACTTCGTGCCAAGACACTCTCAAACTTCTACATGCGTCCTCTCTAGCTGACCAACGTGTCAAATTCACTCTCTTTAGCATTTTCCCTTTCCTAATTTCAGTCAACTTTTGCCAGCGTTGTGTCGAATTTATAAAAAGAAAGGTGTTGACTCGCTAAAAAAGGATTGAATTCAGCTAACAGTTCCAAAATCATACAATAATTTCCGTTATTCGTATCACTGAACTTTTCATTTTTCCCACTATATAGCACACAACCGAAGAAAAATTAATGCATATAAGAAATTGCATGACTCAATCAACAGAGACGGCTTTTGTTTTCAGCGGCTTTTTCGTTTGTATCGCCGCTCTATATCTGTCTCTCTCAGACTCAATGCCACTACGAGCCGTATGCCCCTAACAGCTCGGCCCCTTCGATCCTGTTTCGGGCCAACCACTACTACGCAAATTGTAGAGAAAAAAAATTTAACTATAAGTGGTGAAATATATTACATATTGAATTCTTTGTGTGGACCTAATAACATTTGCTTTAAGGTATATAAAAATGAATATTTTTTATTTCTGTACGACAAAAAAAATGTTGGCCCCAAATTTGCCGCCCCTAAAATCTGAAGCCCTAGTCTCCAGCCTACTCAGCCTGCTGGTAAATCCAGCACTGTCTCCTAGTTTACACATTGTTTTGAGACAAAACATACGAGGCAACGATTTACGCATGTATTCGGCGTCAAAAAACCCTCATCAAAACACCCATCATAACATAACTTTTCAGCAGTGTCGATGTTGTGACTGACTGTCTTGGCATAACTCTGCATGGCTGCTTTCTTTGACTGTGTATTACCGTTACATCTCCTTCCAGATATGATGAATCGTTCGTGGGACATTCCTATAATCCGATCGTAAAATATTCATTACTGAATTTATAAATCGTTCGTGGAATTATAAAAACAACCCCCATCGTAAAATACCTACTGGGGAGTTTACAAATTCTTAGTGGAATTTTGTTCCTTCATAATTCATGCCTGGAAGGATTTATTATTAGCGGCCCATTTCAATTCTATCAAATTTAAATAAGTTTATATCCCTCGTTACTTTGTTTATTTTCCTATTAGGGACAAGAACGTATGTGTTTCCATTGAATGATGGTGATGATAGTAGTATCCGTTTAATTGATACACCTGGAATTGGCGATGCTCGTGGAGTTGTGCACGATAAGAAAAATTTTGAAAACATTTTAGCTCATTTAAGCAGATTAGAATATTTACATGCAATATGTTTCTTATTAAAACCGGACTCGTCAGTTATCAATGCCTATTTCAAATACTGCATAATGCATTTGCTTTCTCGGTTGGAAAAGTCTGCTAGCAAAAACATAATATTTATCTTCACAAACGCCAGATGTAATTTCTATAAGCCGGGCCTAACTATGACCCTCTTGAGAAGGATTCTAGATGATGATATTTATGAACGTTCTGGAGTACGGGTTCCTTGCTCGAGAGAAAACACTTTTATTATGGACAATGAAGCTTTTAAATACCTTGTCGCATTAAAACACGACATAAAAATCGGCGAGAGAGAAAAATCAGCCTATTTAGACAGCTGGAATCAATCTTACAAATCAGTTTGGGACTGCATAAAATACATAAAAGGTGACAAAAATACCCAAGGATTGAAACCCCATAGCGTATCAGGAACGCTGTCCGTCAACGAAGCCAGGCGTATCATTGTTGATTTAGCGAAACCTTTGACTGACATTTTTGATCTAATTGAAGACAATATTTTCGTTGTAAATCGTAACAAAGCAATTGTTGCGAACGAAAATATTTCGATTGAAAAACTTCAGGAAAATCTCCATGTGCCTGTAATAAACCTCAAAGAAAAAAAACTTGATCATCCGGCGACAGTTTGTACTGCAGCAAAATGTTCAGAAGTAATTACCGTAAGTATACATAAATTTAATGTATATAATATGTGCTTCCTTGGTATGTTATTATTTGTGATTATGCTAAACAACTAAATGTAAGCTATTGAATGGGCAAATACATTTTGAAATGTATTCATTATAAGTTTTTTCTCCTGCAAATTGTTAATATTGGTGTAGATGAAGTGTTCAATATATATTTTGCTTTTTCTAGATTGCAGGAATGACCAAGTATCATTATAAAACCAGATGCCACCCGCACTGTTATTTGACACAAGTTCCGGTTGAAATTATCGGAGCGCATGAATTAATCAATTGCGCTGCGATGGGTGGAACAACCACCTGCAAGAATTGCCAATGCAACTTTCAAACCCATATGCACGTGTTTTACGAAACTGAAACGTACGAAGACAAGATAGTGGACAGCAGCGTAAGCAGTTTGATTGTGAATTCCACTGATAAAATCAAAATCCAAGAAGAAATCGTGGTTAAATTGAATAAACAATGTGATGAATATAAAGAAGAAAGCAAAGTTATCAAAACAGCCATGGCAAAATTTGCGCTATTCTTGCAGAAAAATTCAATTTCTGTATACAATGACTCTTATGTGGAATATTTAAACTATTTGATAAACAGGCAAGTATTAATTCATTATCAACCTAAACATATTTATTAATTGATTAACACTTCGTTTTCATTCACATATCAATTATTGTAATCACTTAATATTTTTATGTTTTAGGGAAAAAGATTTAGGAGACTATGGAAATCAGGAGATATTGGAAAGATACACTTCAATGCAGAAAGAATACATGTTGGAGAAGGATATACTTGAAAATGCTAAGAAAGATATAAATTCATTGAGTACCGATAAAATAATGTTGCCAGAGGATGTAATGAAAACTGTCAAACAATTGCACAGTCTAAAACACTTTGGAAGCAAAATCAAATCATTGTATGAGCATCAGAATCGTGGAAGAAAAACTGAATATGATCAAACAACAGAATACGTTCACACATCTAGCTTTAAAAAATCTATGAAAAATTTAGCAATGATACCTTCTAACGTTCATAAGCGGATACAAGAGTTGCATTACAAATGGTTGAATTTGCAACAAGAAATGTTTCTGAAAATGAGTTCGAAGGATTCTGAAGGAAAAAATGAAAGTAAAGCAGGCAATCAACCTAATAAATTTGGAAACAATCCGAATCAATTTGGCAACCAACCCAATCAATTTGGAAACGATCCCAATCAATTTGGGAACCAACCCAATCAATTTGGAAGAAATCCTGATGAATTTGGAAACAATTCCAATCAATATGCCAACCAAACCAATCAATTTGGTAATCAAACGAATCAATTTGGTAACAATCCAAATCAATTTGGTAATCCTCCAAATTAATTTTGTAACAATGCAAATCAATCTGATTACAATCCAAATCAATTCAACAACAATTCCAATCAATTTGGAAATCTAACTAAAAAATCTACCAAATCAATCTACCAAATCAATTTAGAAACAATCAGTAACATAAATCTCGTAAACGAATTAATGTGGAAACTGTTCCACTGTACCGATCCCTCAATTTCTAATTTCCGTAATAATTTCAACCCCGGACAGCAAAGGGGAAATAACTACAGAAATAATTAGCACAATAACAATTCTGGAAATAATTCCGCCCCCGACAGGGTTGGCAACACGAGAAGAAATGCTGCCACGCTCAAGAAACATAACGTGAGAAAGAATACAAGATCGACGAGGGACGATATGCAGGAAAGCGATTTGGATTCAAACTATTCGGATTTATGCGTTTGACTATTTGGAATTGCATTTGCAATATAAGTTTACTTTTTATAAATTTTTAAAGTAAATGTTTTTCTAGTATTTAAGTATATTATATGTTCTTATATGAAAAATTTTATAAAGGGTAACCAATTAAGAGTGTCCTGATTTTAAACTGCAATTATGAAAAAGTGAAGTAAGTTGGACAGTTGAACATTGTAGAGTAAAATCTAAAGTTTAATAACAAGTTAAATGCTTAAATCCTAAATTAACAATTAATACATAAAAATTACATCGATTAGATAGTCTCTTTTGCCTGGATGCATGACTGAGATCCCAACAAGAATGAACGCATTGCAGCAGGCATTTCTGGCAGAATCTCGTCTATAGCTTGTCGAATGTTTTGTTTTAAGTCTTTCAGGGTTTCAGGTCGGTTCTGATAACCTTAAGGGCGTTAGGCCTACTATCCACGTAGTCGCACGCAATACGCACGACATCATTTTACACTTTTGTGCAGCTGGCTTGCATTTTGCGTAGAGAGGGAGAAAAGTGTGTCCACGGTGCGGCATCGTCGGCATTTGCTTATCGTCAGGCGTTCGTCATGCAGCTTGTGCTGAAGCCTGCCACTAAAAAGCCATGCTGTGATCCTCAAAAACACGTGTAGCGACTAGAGGGTATCTTTTCCCGGGTATTTTTTTCCCGAGAAACGGGAAATAAAAAATTATTTTCCTGGGAATAGCGGGAAGTTTAGTAATTAATGAAACAAACTAAATATAATTTAATAAAATACAAACGTATAGAAGTCAACAAAAACATTAAAAAACATAATTACATAACATAATTAAATTCAAATTGTATAGTATAAAAGACCTGCGCAAACTAGTTCCCGGGGAACGAAAACTATGAAATTAAAAAAATTCTCTATAGGCCGCTCTTGGAAAACCCGTCCCAAAAGGGATTGCTTTTAAGATAAATTCCAGTAATCCTACGAAGAATGTCTAAGTTTTGATATTCTACGAACTTGCATTCAGGCCGATCATTTTGTTTTGGGCCGATTAGGGCGGGATTATTTCTATAATTCCACGAACAGTACGAATGTAGATTAGACTGGGCCAAAAAAGGGCAGTGAAATAAAAATGTGCTTTCGCGTTGCTAAACTTGAAAGTTAAAATTAATCGTTTTGTAGTTTAAGTGACGAATGTATCACTATTGGACGTAGACGTATCTAAGATGCAAATGTCAATGACAAACGTCATTTGTAAGTTTGCATGCATTTGTCAAATGACGCCTCCGTGGACAGTAGGCCTAAATATGCACCATAAGAAATAATCCAAATCCGACAAATCCGTAGAGCGAGGAGACCACAATTGATCCCTACGCTACCAGGAAAGAACGCTCGTGACACTCCCATAGACATGTTGGATGCATGAGGCCTTGCACCATCCTGCTGATACCAAATATCGTGTATTGGTAATCGAAGTTGAGCGATGACATCCATTAAGAATGTTTGTAGCATCTCCACGTCTCCTTCCTAGCGTTTGTCCCGCTTGGGCGCAGGTTCCGCTTTTTTATATACCGATCTCCATTTATTTCGGTCAAGGGCATCAATTGCATTTACATTTGCTAGCCTCATGTCTAGACAGTCGAGCCACCGTTTTTTAAATTTTCCGCGGGGTCTGCGTCTATCTGCCCTAAGGTGCAGGGCTGCTTTGGCTACAGACTGGCCATTACTGCGCCTGACGTGGCCGTACCACCGCAGGCGAGCTCCCCGCATTTTATCTTTTATTGGCGCCACTCCCAAGGTCCTCCGCACATTTTCATTTGTTACATGGTCTAATCATGTAAGGTCGAGCGCCCAACGGAGCATGTGCATCTCCATTACATGCAGAACATCTCATGCTTGGCGGTTGCCGGCCAGTATTCAGAAACATAGAGGGCGACCGGACAGACCTGCCGGACAGCCGAGGTACTTGAATTGTTCAACTTTATTGATGTTCTGGCCGGCGACTTGGATAGTTCCGGCCGCCCGTAGGCCATACTCCATATACTCTATATACTCTGTCTTCTTGATATTCAATCTTGGACAATTCTCAGGCGGCTTGGCTTCCCACTGTCGCCTCTGATCCTGTAAATGCTGGCGATCCTCTTTGACCTAGAAAATCCGCGTACAGGGGCGTCCATAGTGCGCTGTTTGGATATCGGCTGTTACAGTATCCATGCAAAGGATGAATAGCAGGGGTGAGAGGGCCGACCCCTGATGGACGCCGACACATATAGAAAAGGGGGCGAGATGCCAGCTAGGCTTAGCAGGATACTAGTGGAGTCACGGTAAAGAAGCTGTGTCCAGTGCACGTATGCTTCAGAAACGCCGTATGAGCGGAGCGCATGACAGACCAGTTCATGGGGTATATTGTTAAATGCTTTTTCCAGGTCGAGGAAGGCTACATGGACTTCTTGTTTTTCTTCCGGTGTCTTTCTATGAGTAGCCTAGCGGCGTAGATGGCATCCGTTGTTCCGCATTTCTTCACATAGCCGCAATGGTTTGGTGTAACGTTGACGATTCTACGTAGTTAACAACTACTGCGTGTCGCGTGTCTTACGAAAAATACCGCATATTCCAGACGATATAGTTATCTTTTGAGAATGCAGTTCTTGGATTATCACTAGAGGGTAGGTATCAACAGAATTCTAAACATGAGTTTCGGTCTATTGGAAGAAGTTTGTTGCCATTTGTAAGGCTGACAGAGTAAATCTTTCATTAAAATTCTTCTTCCCGACTCACGTGAAAATTCTTACTTGCTGCGATAAACACGGATTGATTTTGCAACATCAGTCGCACGGATTGATTGGAATTTTCTTGAATTCTGTTCCTAACTTGCATAGTATTCACTTCTATTTTTGCAGTTTTGTTTTCCTCTTCTTTTGCAATTTTAGTATCCTTAAGAGAACTTTCTTCAATAAACTTAAACACTAACATAAAATCTATGCATAGATTTAGCACAAATGAATAGTTTGGCATAGGACATAGTGAAGCCATGCATGAATAGTTTGACATAGGAATGCAAAAAATATGCAATGTATATAATTTGATAGTATGTAGGTAATTCACAACCTTAACAATGTCAACCATTGTCTTCAGGAACTCATCAAGTAGTGTTTTTAAAGCTAATGATGGAATGTACAATTTCCACTTATGATATTTCTTATTATATAATACTTACATGAGCCTTGCAGGGATGTAGTGTCATCAGTGCAAATGCTAATAAATGTTTGCCGCAAATCCTCTCCATATGACGTTATGGGTTGCACATTAAGAGAAAAGCTGGTTATGGTTTTATTGCCTTTTTTAGAATTATATTAGCTGAGCTTTGTTACCGATTATTTACAACAATTTTACAAGAAATATCACGACGAATACAACTGTCATGGGCAGCATTCGGGAAACTAGGATACATACTAAAAAACAACATCACACCCATAAATCTCAGGAGAACGGTTTTCGATACATGTATACTTCCTGTAACCACCTACGGTCTAGAGCAGGGGTCTCCAAACTACGGCCCGAGGGCCACATCCGGCCCGCGGACAGATTTTGTCCTGCCCGCGGAGAGCTAGCATACTTGAAAACTCCTTTTAGAGAACATATTTTTTATAGCAAATTAAATTTAGTTTACTGAAGTATTCTAATTTTATGTTGAATAATTATTAATATGACATCTACATTGATATGGTCATGGGCTAACTACTCATAACATTGTTGTAGGCTTATTGTTATTGTTTTTGTGATAAGTTGGATAAAGAAACACAGAATTGTAATGAGTAAAGACATGTATAATATGCAGAAAATTTAACTTCAGTATATAATAACTAACAAATTATTGAAATGAATCCAACTAACATTTTATGCATTTTAAATAAAAACATAACTTATAACAAGCATAATGACATATTAAATACTAATGAGATTTATGTAATTGAGATTTTCCACTGACAATAGTTTGTAGTTGTGGACTAATTTTACTTGTACCAATTATTAAAAGAGATTTAAGATGTTCATCAGTTAATTTAGATCTGTAAACATTTTTTGTGTACTTCATTTTGGAGAAGGTCTTGTCACACAAATAAGTAGTACCAAAAACAGAAAACAGCCCACGAGCAAATTTATGCAAATTATCAAATTGTGTCAGTGGAAGACACTTATAAAATTCCAACAAAGATGAGTTTTCATATTTGTTCTTAATTATGTCACTGCACTGTAGATCAATCATTTCCATTTGAAGTTCCGGGGCTAGGGTTTCAATGTCAGTATCAAAAGGATTCTGAAAAATCTTAATTTGATTCGCAATGGCATCAAAGTCCGAGAAACGAGTATCAAAATTTATTTTCAAAGCACTCAAAGTTTCGATTGCAAAATCGATAGGAAACTCAGTCTCAGTGGTGTGGCTGAATATTTCACATGTTTTAAAATGTGAAAAACATTTTCTTCGTAGTTGTGATTGAAACAGTATAAATTTCTTCCGGAATGATTTGATATTAGTGTATAAATCAGGAAGATGCTGGTTTTCTCCTTGCAATCTCAAATTCAGTTCGTTCACATGTTTTGTCAAATCAACATAGAATGCTAACTTCCACAGCCATGCGTTGTTTTGTAATTCAGTAAGAAGGCGATGCTTTTCATTCAAAAAAAATTCGATCACTGCTCGAAGTTCAAAAAAGCGCTGAAGGACTTTCCCACAACTAAGCCAACGTACGGCAGTATGATAAGGTAAGTCATTTTCTCCAATCTCTTCAATAAATTGTCGGAATTGTCGGTGATTCAGCCCAAAAGATCTGATAAAATTAACAGTTGTATGACTGGTTTCAGAACTTCAGACATATCCATACATTTTCTTCACAAAGACTGTTGATGAATGATACAATGTAAGACTAATGGTTTTGAACCACCGTCATTTTCTACAGCCTTTGACACAAGAGCGACCACTCAGTTGTAATACATTTCAAGTTTTTCCATCGAAGGTTCTTTTGATTAATGGTCATTTCAACTCTTTTAAACATATCTGTACCAGTATTTGTGCCTTGAATACTATACATATCAAGAAGTTCTTCATGCACTTCATAGCTTTTATCTACTCCTCGAATATAAATCAACACCTGAGCAGTATCTGACACATCCGTTGACTCATACAAGGCCAAAGAAAACCACTCAACATGTCCATTTTTGTCGAACAGTTGAGAGGATATATTAGAATATCATATCGAGCTACAGTGTTTGCTGACATACTGACAGTTTTTAATAAATTTACCTTTTCAGGGCACATTTCTTCGGCTACTGCAATTATGCATTCTTTGATCATTTCTCCATCGGTGAATGGTTTTCCACGTTTTGCAATTTCAAGAGCCACACGAAAGCTGGCACGAGTTGCAGCCTGTTGTTCAGTTTTGAGTTTTGTAAATGAAGATTGCTGCGATTTCATAGCTTCGAATTTTTCTGTCCGCAAACTTCCTGTATATTTTGAGTAATTTTGAAAATATTTTGTTTCATAATGACGTTTAATGTTATATTCCTTGAGAACGGCTATGCTTTCATTGCAAATCAAACATAGCGCCTTGTTACTGGACTCAATTACGAAATACTGAATGTTCCACTGATCTTTGAATTTTCTGCATTCACTATCAATTTTTCGCTTCTTTTCCATACTACTAAATCACACACAAAAGCAACAATTCAAATCAAAATACTGTTACAAAGATGTCTTAAACTTAAACACGCACAAACACGTTTTAAGGAGGTACGCACTATTTTATTTCACAACAGTGTCATAGGAACTGACTTGTGGTTGCGCCACTAGCCTTCTTATATATTCCAATTACTGCCATCTAGAAGTGAGTGGAAGACACCAGCGGAAGACACAAACTTTCTCGAACCAACGAGATTATTCTGTACGTGCTATTAGCGCCATCTGTTAGCGATAGAAGGTACTACCTATTTCCGCTTGTGTCCACCAGATGTCGTGTCACGTTACTCCTCATGGCGCGTACTCTACGACTAATCTAGAAATTACAGATAATGACAGGAAAATTAATAATATGCAGTGTTGCCGTTTTGCGGACTTTAGTCCGATTTGCAGCCTTTTTTAAACTTTGCGTACTTTTTCGGACTTTTTTTTCATCAGTGGACTATTTCACTTTTTACCACCGGCAACAATGATAATATGGTTTTGGCCCTCGGAACTTACTAGAGTAATCAGTATGGCCCTAAGGCTGGAAAGTTTGGAGACCCCTGGTCTAGAGAAAACCGTCCTAACATCCGCAAACAAACTGAGAGTGATGCAGAGTGCTATGGAAAGAACCATGCCAGGAATAACGCAAGGAGACAAAATCACTAACGCAGAAGTCAGGAAAAGAAGAGGAGTAAAAGACCTAATACTAAGAATCGCAGAACTAAAGTGGCAATGGGCTGGACATGTCACAAGACCAACAGATGAACGCTGGACAGCTAAAATTGCGCAATGGCGACCCAGGGAAACAAAAATGGGTAGGGGAAGACCCAAAATACGATCCATATCAAGAATCAAGGATCGATATGAAGAAAACCGCCGGGAAAGACTTTTTGGCACCAAAAAGCACAGGACAGACAAATTGAAGAGTATACGAAAGGCCTTTGTCCAAGAGTGGACAAACACGGGCTGACGGAGAGAGAGAAACATTTTGATGACTTGTATGTATTTATCTTGCACTCCTTGTTCCCTCAGGCTCTCCCATATACTTGTGTGTGCCTTTCACCGTGTCCAAAGCTACATTGTAGTCGATAAAAGCGATTGTAGATTGTAGATATGGTGGTAACGACTTGTACTGCGACCTTTATAGATCTATTGTACCCCACCCTCCTCCTCCAAGTGTTGGTGTACTTACCCATTTAGAGCGTCTCCTCTAATTCTGATTCCTTTAGGAACCTCAGGATCTGGGTGGGATTCAAGGCCTGCAGCTCCTCTGTGTTCAAGCAGTGAGCCCCAAGGTACATCTGTCTCTTGCGGAGTAATGCTCCGCAGTCTTTGAACAGATGTATGGGGGTTTCCTCTGCTGAGCCACAGAATCTGCATCCATCATCCTCCTCTAGGCCTAGGGCCTTGAGATGTTTCCTAAGTCTGCAGTGTCCCGTCAGGGCTCCTGTCAGAATTCTGAGCTTGTTCCTGCTTAGTTTCCGGCAAGCTTTTGTTCTCTTCTGGTTAAAAGATCCCAGCATCAGTTTGGATTGCCTTAGCCCTGGAAGTTTTTTCCAGATTTTCATCCATTTTCCTATTATTTCTTCATCTAAACTTTTGCGGATGGTGTTCACGCTCATACCGCAAAAGGGTTCCGGACCTATAAAGGGGCTACTGGATCCCTTGTTTGCTAGGTGATCGGCTTCTTCGTTTCCGTCTATACCAGTGTGTCCTGGTACCCAGTATAGCGTTACTTTATTATCCCTGCCAAGCTTGTTCAGCTTCCCCACACAGTCCCATACCAGTTTGGATCTGATGGTGTATGAGCTAATGGCCTTGATGGCTGCTTGCCTATCTGGATAGCAATTCGTTTTTTGCGGTAATTCCTGTCGAGGTTAAACTGTGCACATCTTTCGATTGCATGTACCTCTGCTTGGAAGATTCTTGGTTCTTTACTGGTTGTTTCGCTTCTAATGTTAATCTTATTCTCATGCTTACAATGGAGGAGAAGAGTTTGTGGAGACTAGGCTTCTCCCAAGCTTATTGGTCTATAGTTCCCAATTTCCTTTGGATCGCCCTTTTTATAGATGGGTATTATGTTCAGCAACATAATAACACGTCGAAAATATCACATCCTAATCATTATTGTAATCACATATGTTAGGTTGTAATGTGTTCGTAGCGTGTTGTTTTCGCAGTGCTTTTTTATGTCGCTGTGATATTTTCGACACGTTGTTTAGTCGCGTGATTTTCTCAATTATCTAAATTTGCAATTCTTAAGACCATTTCCGAATCGTATTTGCCAGATTAACCCAAAGTGTGATGGGGTGAAGGTTACACAACAAACAGCTGTAATTGAACTTAAACTGGTAAGAAGTTAGAGTTGGTAACATAAATGTGTAGGTTGGTCACACTGGTCAATCTTCACAGTGGTAATATTTAACCTAATCGTATTTGTCAGATCAAGACAAAGGGTGGTAGAGTGAAGGTTACTCAACAGCCTTAATTATAAATTTGTAAGAGGTTTAATAATAGATCAAGTAAGTGTATAGATTCATCTTATATTGATAAGAAATATTTGTATTCTCTTTCGTTAAAAATACATTTTTTTTGTTATTTTTGTGTTGAAAATACCAATTTTATGTATTTTTTGTTCTATGGTATAAAATATATCGACGAAAATATTAGCTATTAAATATATTTTATTATTTTGAATGTCCTGAAATCGGACATTGATATCCTGGATCTATATTGAAGCCATTAATTTAAAGTTCTGAGAAGTCTCTTCTCTGTTTCTAATGTGTTTTTATGTGTATTGATTAATGAGATCACTGATGCAATTGTTACAGTAGCAGTAGTTAGTTAATTTCTACAAATGGCTTTAGTATTGCAATACACTTTTTGCGTGCTCAAATACAATACATCGAGTAACTATAACTGCGTCTCACTCGCACTATAGGTGGAACGAAGGCAACCAATAAGAACATTTCAAATTTGAAAAGACATGCCGCTTCCGTCTTTGAAAGTGCCTTAACGTGCCGCTTGCACCTTTGAAAGGATGCCGCCCGCATCTTTGAAAGGCCCTAGCATTTCGCCGCCGATGCGTCTTTGAACGGGCCAATAGAAATAATAAAGAAAGCAGGGGACGCGCGCGGCTAGTGTGGCGATTCGGCCGGGCAAAAACAAATAATTTTCGCGGCAAATGAAAAGCGCGGAATTTTTTTTTCTCGCAGCATTCGTTTGCGGATAAAAAGCGGATAATTCCGGTGCATTTATATTCTCAAAATAATTTTTTTTTTGTGGGTCCACCTAACATTCTGTTAATTTAGCAGGACAACATTTTCTCCCGGAAACGGGAAGTGCGGGAATTTTTTATATACAATCGTTTGCGGATAAAAAGCGGATTATTAAGTGCCGCCGCGGTATTTTCTTTCCCTCGTTGGTCCTGCATACTTAACAGAGGTCATAATTGCCTGGTCTGATAGAGTGACCCCTTGCATCGTCATGAGGGAAATTAAGAAGTCTTTCGCCGTAGAAACTATTGCGAGGAGAAACTATAGACTATAAACTATATTGCTATAGAAACTATTCTAAATCAGTAAAAATCGGTCTTGATTTGAGTTGTTTTTTTTTGGGACCTTGCCCACTGCGCCTGGTATTTTGACCTATATCCAAGTACCTGTACCACAATCGTATTGTTTATCTACGACCACTATTGTAAATGCCCATTATCGTACAGTTCGTGGACTATGTAAATACATCATAACACACATGTATGTAACAGTCCGCGATTAATAATAAGTTATGATTGATAATGCACTTGTGCGTTTGGTTTACGCTTCGTTGAGAATTGCTCGTTGATACGATTTTTAAATATAGTACTACGTGATTTTCAAACAATCATTAAACGTCACATCATTCACATAGAAGCTGTCATTCATTTCGTTTTTTCACGTTTAAGTCTAACGAAAACTACAAATAAGTATTTAATATAAGTCATATCTAGTGTGATACCCAGATACCTTATCTCCGGTTGGTATTCTACTGCCTTCCCATCTATGAGTATGGGATGTAGGCAGTTTAGTTTTCTCCTTCTAGTAAATGGTATCACCGTGGTTTTGCTCGAGTTGAGTCTCAATCCCACTGTTTCACACCATCTACTAGTTACTTTGAGGCCTCTCTGAACAATTTCACAGAGCGTTCCCTCAAATTTTCCTCTGGCCATTATGACTATGTCATCGGCGTAACCTTGACATTTGATGTCTAGGTCGTTTAGCCTAACCAGTAGTTCATCAACTACCAGGCTCCACATTAGCGGTGATAGTACACCTCCCTGTGGGCACCCTCGAGTTGTGGAGATCTTAATGGTGTCTTTTCCCACTTGTGTCTCCGCTGTTCTAGTTCTCAGCATTTCTCCCATCCACTTTGAGATAGTGCTGTCGATATTCCTTCTTTCGAGGGCCGCCCTGACAGCCTCGTGTGAGGTGTTGTCAAAAGCTCCCTCTATATCCAAGAAGGCACATATCGCTACTTCCTTTATCTCTAGTGCTGCTTCTATTTCGTTTGTCAGCTGATACAGGGCGGTTTCTGTGGATTTCCCTGCTCTGTAAGCATGCTGACTCCTGTGTAGTGGTGTACCTACCAGCACTATAGTCCTAAGGTAATTATCAATCACCTTCTCCATTGTCTTTAACATAAAAGATGTTAGACTAATGGGTCTAAATGACTTCGGTTGAGTGGTGTCTTTCTTCCCCACCTTCGGTATAAATACCACCTTAGCCCTTCTCCATAGCTCCGGTATATATCCGAGCGCTAAGCTACTTCTAAAGATATTTAGAAGATACGGCATTAGTTCTCTCTCTCCCTTTTGTAGGAAGGCAGGAACTAGTCCGTCCACACCTGGGGCCTTAAAAGGCTGGAAAGTGCCGATAGCCCATCTGATTCGGTTTTCCGTACAGATGGACGCTGCCCTCTTCCAGTCGGCCCGACTTGGTTTCCGTGGTTGCATCAAGCCCTCGGTCTCCCTGTATCCTCTACATCCCGGAAAATGGGTTTCTAGTAGGAGGAGAGCTCTTTGCTCTTCATCCTCCGTGAAGGTCCCACCCGGTTTCTTGAGAGTGGTTGTCATTTCCACTCTATCCTTCGCTAGTGCTTTGTGCAGTCTAGCTGCCACCGGCGTGGATTCTATGTTTTCACAGAAGGTCCTAAAGTTTTCCCTTTTTGCCCTTCTGATCTCTTTGTTGTAGGTGGTAAGCACCTCAGAGTATTCTAGCCAATTTCCGTATTGCTTAGCTTTGTTGAAAAGCCTACGTACTTTTGCTCTTAATGTAGACAAATTTTTGTTCCATCATTTTTCGTCCTTATGCTCCTTCACGGTTTTTACCGGGCAGCTGGATTCAAATGCCGTGGTGATTGCTACATTTATTTCTCCTACAGCCTGCTCCAGCACGGTGTAGTGTTTGATACTACCCCGCACTGTCACTTGCTCTAGGTTTTCTTTTAGTTGGGAACTAAACATAGGCCACACAGTTTGTCTGGGGTTTCGAATGGGGGTGTTTTCCTCACTCGCTCCTTCCAGCTCAAACTCTATGATCCTATGATCTGACATTGAGGGTTCACTTGAAACCCTCCACTTTTTAATTAGTTTACTTACGTTAGCGCTACCTACCGTAATATCCAGTACCTCATTTCTGACTTTAGTGACAAATGTTGGTGTGTTCCCAACGTTGTACACAATTAAGTTCTCTTTAATGAGGTATTCTAAAAGGTACTCACCCCTCTTATTAGTGTCCGTGCTGCCCCACATCTCATTGTGTGCGTTCGCGTGACATCCCAGGATGAGTGGCAGCCTTCTCCTAATACAGTACCAGCTTTTGTACTTCAATGGGTGATATGCTGTTACCATCGCCAGGGAAGTATGCTGATGCGATCACTACTTCGCGGTGGAGACCCTCGATCTTGATGAGGGCCTGAATCGGTACTAAATCCCGCGTTAAAAATTCTGAAAGACATAAGTAATTTATGCCATTTCTTACCATAATGCAAGTTCTAGGGGAGACCTCACGGCTGTCCCATACCAACTTACATTCCCTGTTGCTAAGGCCTCTGATCTTACCTCCGTAGGTCCAGGGTTCTTGAAGCAGCGCTAGCCCTAGGTGCTGCTTGGTGAACATCCTAGCCATCACAGCTGAAGCTGCTTTGGCATGATGGATGTTCACTTGGGCTATTTTGGTGCGCCTGCTGGTCATTCTTGTTTTGTGACAGGAGGCGGCAAGTCCTCCTCTGTCCCTACAAGAACATCTACCTCTGCCTCTGTAGACATGGCTGGACTGCTCATGTCTACGAGTGTGAGGTCAAGGTCGTCTTCCCGGGAATCCGGGCTGACTTCCTTGTTCTCTGTGTCGGTTAGGTCCCGTACACATGGATTATTTTTACTTTTGGAATTCATATAAATCCCACGAGTCGCAAGGGAACTAAAGGTCCACCACATCAGAGCCCCGCTTGATAGTGGTAAGGCTGGATACCCTCTGAGGCCGCCAGGTATCAGAGGGGCTCCGTGGGCGATGGCCGGTTGCCCTTGGCCATCAACCAGTCCCTTTGGCACGGGTCGCATGACACCTTGGGATTAAGGGTTTGGAAGTTCTTGGTTGTTCGCCCTCCGCCGAACGCCCCGACCGGAGTTGTTCCCGTCGTGACGTCCAACCGTATGTTGCGAAACTAAGCCCTCACACCGCGACAAGGTGACTTCCACGTGAGGGACGTTTAAGTCTAACGAAAACTACAAATAAGTATTTAATAAAAACGTTAAATAAAAAATTATGAATGTATATCTTTTCATTTCTATCAAGTTAAATAAGGTCGAGTAACAGTTATATATGAAAATACAACTGTTTGTTTATTATAATGTTAAATAATGTACCTAATAAGAATTAAATTTGTTACATCAATCATATTTTTCTTATTAAACAGAAACAAATTAGTGTGACCGTAGATAAAGTATAATACATGACTCGAGTTGTAAAGCAATTACGCAGAATTACGCACTCCCCGCTACGCGGGTCATGCGTAACTTTTCCGCTCGTTCCCAGTATATGTGTAAGTTTTTACATATAAAATATTGCAACTAATAAAAACAGGTAAATGTGAAGCTGTAAAGTCGCAATTGTGTATATTGCAGCAACAGTTCAGATCTCGATTTTATTGAAAAATCGTTCTATATGGAAATCTGGAAATAAACGCTTTAGTAAATGGGATGATCTGTAAATGAATCTTCTGGACAGTTTCATTATTTTCAGAAATTAAAATTACTTATAATAAATATTACGATTTTTCGTAATGGTTTTTACCATATTTGTGAAACATGTAATTAATAAATACATTTTTTTTCAGCAAAATGAGTGGAAAGAAAACATATGACTTTAAGCCAGTGAAGAAAATGAGTTCCAAAAATACGGATATTAATATTCTTGTATTAGGTGAAACTGGAGTCGGAAAATCAACTTTCATCAACTCGTTTGCCAATTATGTCCAGTATCAATCATTTGAAGTTGCAGAGAAATCGGAACTATTGTACGTGATTCCCGCAAAAATTACAATTTGCGATGAAAATGATGTAGTGCAGAATATTAATATTGGTGATGACAAAAATGAAGATAAAACATTTGGGAACTCTTCAGCTCAAGGTAACTTCTTATTTTTAACTACTTATAGCCCGCGGCTTCTCTCTGGTGGATTTTTATATAAGCCAAATTAATTCAGGTCAGCTATGTTTATCAAATATTGTTTATCTTCTGAACACTAATATTAAGATAGATATACTAATTAAGATTTGAAAATTGTTACGAGAGCCGCAGAAATCAAGTTGAAATAAAATAAGCATTTGCAACAATTATTTTCTCCAATATTTTGGTATGGATTTTATTCAAACTTCGCACACTTGTTACGTATGAATCAATTTCAAAATATTAATAAGTCTGATGCTATAATACAGTGTTTCTCAAACTTATTTGTCTCATCGCCCACCTTTGATATGCTATAGTTAATAGCGCCCCCCAAATATGCAGTATAGTGGCATCTTTGGTGCAATAATTTGAAATTCAATTGAAAGAAGCTCTTTCTAGAGTTTCTTCTCTTTCTAGAGAAAAAGTATTTTGTCTTACCAAGTATTTTATAGGATACTACAAAATTTTCAGTTCTATCGAAATTTTTATTATAAAACAACGAAAATATATAAATATTCATTAGAAATCTTGCAACGTTGAAAGTAAAATTTATATACAGTCGAACTTCCATAACTCGAACTTCTGAAACTTAAATTTTTCTATAACTCCAATGTTTTTAGAAATTGAGTTTTCATAACATTTTACATATAAATTAACTTCCATAACTCGAATTTTCCTCAACTTAAATTTTTCTATAACTCGTAGTAAAAATTGGTACAATGATAATATTTTACATACAATACAGTTACAATAATTTCTATAACTCCAATTTTTTAACCGCCGCGTATTTTCCAAAACTTATGATGCCGGATATTGCCTACCATAAACCCTCGATAGTGTCGATAATGTAATCCTCGGGCAGATTACGAAACATCTTATTTTTCATATTTTATGATCACCAAAAACTCAAATAAAGCAAAACTAAGAATTTACCAGCGGGTGTGCTTTAGCAAGATTATTATATTAGACTTATTCTCCCGAGAATCGATAATCCAAAAAGAGACGATATAATCGAAAATCGCCCACAAGGTGCTATATAATATGGAAAACAATTAAAAATTACTGACCTTTTCAAAAAATAATATATTAATTAAAATTATTTTTAATTACTTATAATTATATCATATTAATAATGTATACATATTTCTCTTTTGTTTTTTTGTTTATAAATATGTACATATGTATTTACTTTGAATAAATTGTGTACCTATAGTGTATTTTACTCATTTTATAGTTATGTATTTCTATAACTCCAATTTTCTAGAACTCGAATTTTTTTTCGTGAACTATGGCAATTCGACTTAGGGAACTTCGATTGTATATCAAAAATACACGCGCTAGTGAGGACAAGCCGCAATTTATTGTAACATCAAAATTCAAAATAAATTGTAAGTTTAGGTCTGAGAACCTATTTAGATTAATAATAAATGCATTCTTAAATAATTAACAACAAAAA
The DNA here is from genome assembly GCA_944588485.1 of Phosphuga atrata. Lineage (NCBI taxonomy): Eukaryota > Metazoa > Arthropoda > Insecta > Coleoptera > Silphidae > Phosphuga > Phosphuga atrata. The sequence continues at coordinate 47,960,175 of OX155900.1, read as the reverse complement.
TTGTGATAGTTTTTGATATATTTCAAATAAAAATTAACATGCGGGGATCCTTGTACAAAGAAAAATTCGTGAAAAGAAAGTGAAGGCATTATTGAATAATACTGAACACGGAACAATTTTGTTGAACGTATTTGTTTGTTTGAAATTAACACAAATACATGGTATAGCTCGTGATACTTATCGCCCCCTGGCTACCTGTCGCCCCCTGGCCACCTAGCGACCCCCAAAACGACGTCATCGCCCACTGGGGGGCGATATCGCCCACTTTGAGAAACGCTGCTATAATAGACTCGAGATATATCAACAACATACAAAATATATACGAAATTTGCTACGCTCCAAGTAGGGTTTTTCGGGTGCAAGTACCCGGACCCGAACTCGACGAGTCCAAGGGTAATTACTCGGTACCCGATACCCGATCTAAGACTTGACGAGTCTCGAGTCTTGAATGTTTGGCATTATCTAGTACACCGCCTCGTAAAGATGATCGACGATTTAGCATTACACTTGATAAAAGGACGAGTATGAAAATTCGATCATATCTAAATATCAATTTGCATGGAACTGACTGTGAAGTGTATAATCTGGGTTTATTGAGATTTTTTAATTAGATGATAATTATTGAGAATTAGTCGAAAAAGTAGAACAACACTTAAACACATTTAATATAAAATTTAAAAAAACATATAGTTGGTTCAACCGGCGACGGTGCAAGTGTAATGATGAAATTTGGACGAGTCTTTATAATTTCTGTTTGAATCACAAGATACACTTATCTGTTTGTGATGTAGTATATAAAAAGAAAAATATTACCGGCTTGCAAGATGAAGATGACTATGGTCTAGATCAGGGGTCTCCAAACTACGGCCCGAGGGCCACATCCGGCCCGCGGACAGATTTTGTCCGGCCCGCGGAGAGCTAGCATACTTGAAAACTCCTTTTAGAGAACATATTTTTTATAGCAAATTAAATTTAGTTTACTGAAGTATTCTAATTTTATGTTGAATAATTATTAATATGACATCTACATTGATATGGTCATGGGCTAACTACTCATAACATTGTTGTAGGCTTATTGTTATTGTTTTTGTGATAAGTTGGATAAAGAAACACAGAATTGTAATGAGTAAGACATGTATAATATGCAGAAAATTTAACTTCAGTATATAATAACTAACAAATTATTGAAATGAATCCAACTAACATTTTATACATTTTAAATAAAAACATAACTTATAACAAGCATAATGACATATGAAATACTAATGAGATTTATGTAATTGAGATTTTCCGCTGACAATAGTTTGTAGTTGTGGACTAATTTTACTTGTACCAATTATTAAAAGAGATTTAAGATGCTCATCAGTTAATTTAGATCTGTAAACATTTTTTGTGTACTTCATTTTGGAGAAGGTCTTCTCACACAAATAAGTAGTACCAAAAACAGAAAACAACCCACGAGCAAATTTATGCAAATTATCAAATTGTGTCAGTGGAAGACTCTTATAAAATTCCAACAAAGATGAGTTTTGATATTTGTTCTTAATTATATCACTGCACTGTAGATCAATCATTTCCATTTGAAGTTCCGGGGCTAGGGTTTCAATGTCAGTATCAAAACGATTCTGAGAAATCTTAATTTGATTCGCAATGGCATCAAAGTCCGAGAAACGAGTATCAAAATTTATTTTCAAAGCACTCAAAGTTTCGATTGCAAAATCGATAGGAAACTCAGTCTCAGTGGTGTGGCTGAATATTTCACATGTTTTAAAATGTGAAAAACATTTTCTTCGTAGTTGTGATTGAAACAGTATAAATTTCTTCCGGAATGATTTGATATTAGTGTATAAATCAGGAAGATGCTGGTTTTCTCCTTGCAATCTCAAATTCAGTTCGTTCACATGTTTTGTCAAATCAACATAGAATGCTAACTTCCACAGCCATGCGTTGTTTTGTAATTCAGTAAGAGGGCGATGCTTTTCATTCAAAAAAATTTCGATCACTGCTCGAAGTTCAAAAAAGCGCTGAAGGACTTCCCACAACTAAGCCAACGTACGGCAGTATGATAAGGTAAGTCATTTTCTCCAATCTCTTCAATAAATTGTCGGAATTGTCAGTGATTCAGCCCAAAAGATCTGATAAAATTAACAGTTGATATGACTGGTTTCAGAACTTCAGACATATCCAAACATTTTCCGCACAAAGACTGTTGATGAATCATACAATGTAAGACTAATGGTTTTGAACCACCGTCATTTTCTACAGCCTTTGACACAAGAGCTACCACTCAGTTGTAATACATTTCAAGTTTTTCCATCGAAGGTTCTTTTGATTAATGGTCATTTCAACATATCTGTCCCAGTAGTTGTGCCATGAATACTATACATATCAAGAAGTTCTTCATGCACTTTATAGCTTTTATCTACTCCTCGAATATAAATCAACACCTGAGCAGTATCTGACACATCCGTTGACTCATCCAAGGCCAAAGAAAACCACTCAAATGTCCATTTTTGTCGAACAATTGAGAGGATATATTTTCAGCGATGTTTTCTACCCTTCTAGCCACAGTGTTTGCTGACACACTGACAGTTTTTAATAAATTTACCTTTTCAGGGCACATTTCTTCGGCTACTGCAATTATGCATTCTTTGATCATTTCTCCATCGGTAAATGGTTTTCCACGTTTTGCAATTTCAAGAGCCACACGAAAGCTGGCACGAGTTGCAGCCTCTTGTTCAGTTTTGAGTTTTGTAAATGAAGATTGCTGCGATTTCAATCCGCGCTTCATAGCTTCGAATTTTTCTGTCCGCAAACTTCCTGTATATTTTGAGTGATTTTGAAAATGTTTTGTTTCATAATGACGTTTAATGTTATATTCCTTGAGAACGGCTATGCTTTCATTGCAAATCAAACATAGCGCCTTGTTACTGGAATCAATTACGAAATACTGAATGTTCCACTGATCTTTGAATTTTCTGCATTCACTATCAATTTTTCGCTTCTTTTCCATACTACAAAATCACACACAAAAGCAACAATTCAAATCAAAATACTGTTACAAAGATGTCTTAAACTTAAACACGCACAAACACGTTTTAAGGAGGTACGCACTATTTTATTTCACAACAGTGTCATAGGAACTGACTTGTGGTTGCGCCACTAGCCTTCTTATATATTCCAATTACTGCCATCTAGAAGTGAGTGGAAGACACCAGAACTTTCTCAAACCAACGAGATTATTCTGTACGTGCTATTAGCGCCACCTGTTAGCGATAGAAAAAACCTACCTATTTCCGCTTGTGTCCACCAGATGTCGTGTCACGTTACTCCTCATGTCTCGTACTCTACGACTAATCTAGGAATTACAGATAAAGACAGGAAAATTAATAATATGCAGTGTTGCCGTTTTGCGGACTTTAGTCCGATTTGCAGTCTTTTTAAAACGTTGCGTACTTTTTCGGACTTTTTTTCATCAGTGGACTATTTCACTTCTTACCACCGGCAACAATGATGATATGGTTTTGGCCCTCGGAACTTACTGGAGTATTCAGTATGGCCCTAAGGCTGGAAAGTTTGGAGACCCCTGGTCTAGATCAGTAGTGCGCAAACTATTTTCATTTGCGATCCAACATTTTGTGTAAAATTTCATCGCGACCCCTGAATAGAAAGTAGACGTTTTTTAAATCTGTTTATATTAACATTTCAATATTTTACTGCTACCTGATACTTGCACACGAAAAGCCTTCAATTTTTTTGAATTCAACAACCCAAAAACATTTTTTATCAACCCTTCTGGGGGATGGATTTCCACAATTTGTATATTTATAACCAGCAGAGAAAACACTCTCACACAAACTTTGAAATTTTCCATTTACTTGATAAATAACCATTTTTTGAACGATAAAATCTTTTGACGAGTTTTTTGAAAATTTTTGTAGTGATTTTTGTTTGGTTGCCAGAAGGAAATGGAAGTGCTGAAAACGATTTTCTAGTTAATTTCGTTCTAAAGTTACAAATTAACACGGTATATAGTTTTTCGCTTTTATAAGCCGTCTCTTAGTTTTTGCCGTACGGGTTTTTACAAACCTCTCCGAAACTACAAATCCCAACGAAACCACTTTCGGCACAATGAAACCAGACGAAAAGAGGAGCAAAACGATATGTAGATTGTTTGGAACGATTCGAAGTTTTTATTGCGAAATTCTTAATTAAAATTTTCCAGAATTTCGACTTGATGAGTCTATATCTCCCGAACGGTTGCAGGTAATTAAAAACGGATTTTGGCATCGTTTTCAGGAGGTCATTTTCCTCTGGACGCACTTAGATTTCCTGAAAAATATCCATTGGTTTCCCAGTTATCTGCTTGGCCAGGTCATATCTCGCCAACGGAAGCGGCTAGGAAAATTCAATTAGTATATTTGCAACCAGCAGGGAAAATAGTTTCAAGCACACTTTGAAATTTTCGATGCACTTGGTAAATAACGATTTTAAGAAAATACTTTGTCTCGCATTTTCGGCAGATTTTACGATGTCATAACTTTTGAATGGCTTATCACAGGGACTTAGACTAGTTTTCACCAATCGTTTCGGCGTCCAAAAAGTAGCTGGGAAACATATACGACTTTCTCGGAAACCTTAAATTGAGGAAATACCATCTATTCGCTTGAGGACTCCTACATTTTAATTAAAATCTCGGGCAATTTTCAACCGATTTCCACAGCTTTAGTCTCGAAAAATGCTTAAGGAATTCCGCTAAATAATTTCACAGGAAAAGCTATTTTAATGCGAAATTCCAAATTGAAATTTTCCAAAATTGAGACCCATAGTTTGCGCACCACTGGTCTAGATGGTATTGCTGACGGTCAAGATGAAAAATATTATTCTGACGAGAGCGTCTATGATGTCGAAGAATACGGACAAGTTGAATTAACTTTAGACAATTTAGAAGGGAATTCATCCATTTGCCTTCCGCTCTTAGCCTCTTGTGGAGTTTTGTTTTATTTACCTATTTACCATAACATTCTCCGAATCCCTTGTTTATCTAAGTCCCACTTAACTTAATCGGCAAGTTCGTACAGTATCACTTGCTTTACCATATGCGTGAACATGAAAAATCCTTTCGTGTTTTTGTTTAAATTGCAAGACAGATTAGACCCGGACCCGAAAAATCGGACTCAGACTCGACTCGGACTCGCCGAGTCTGAAAAGATCGTGTATTCCCAAACCCTAGCTCCAAGTAAGAATCGAAGAAGACATGTTCACAGAGAAAATTCCAGTCAACAGAGATGTTCGCCAAAAGGAAAGTCTATCACCCAAATTGTTTATCACGGCACTCGAAGAGGTTTTTAAAAACCTATCGTGGCAAGAAAGGGGCATCAACGTCCACGGAACCCGCCTAAATTACCTACGCTTTGCAGAAGACATCGTTCTGATCAGCGACAAGATGAGCGACACAATGCTAAAAATGAACTGGGGAAAAACAAAAAATATTAGCAGAAACCACATCCAAATAACCGTACATAACCAGATAAAAAAACGTACCAGCGTAGACCTAACTAGGACACACCATTAAACTAGGAAAAAACCAATTGGTGAAAATTCCAAGAAGAGTAGAATTAAGCTGGACTGCATTCGGCAAGTTGGGGTTCATATTCGATTACCATAGCCATATAAAAACCCAAAGATCCCCAGAAACCTCAAGTGGAAGGTGTACTACTCATGCGTAACGTGACCATACGTCCCGCTTTGGGCGGGACAGTCCCGCTTTCAGGCTGTCTGTCCCGCTGTCCCCATCGAAGGCAAAAACGTCCCTCTTTCGCGGGTTGGTATCTACTTACGGCTAGGGGGAGAGGGAGAGTGTTAGAGTAAGAGAGAACGAATGAAGCACGAAAGCGGGATAGCCAACTCAGGATAGCCAAACCAAACTCAGTGCTTTAAGTCCTAAGTTCACACTGGACAGACTGTGTGATTGTACCGTAACAAAATTGCCAAAACGCGTGTACCTTTGTGAGCCTTTAATATTATTTTGCAAAACAAGTATCCATTTATAAAACAAAGTATATTTACAGCAAACGTTACATGCGAAAAGTGTCGTACTGAGTTTAGTATTAGTCAAGGTGGTACCAACGATATCAAGAAACATTTAAAATCGGATAAAAACATGCTTTCCGATTAAGCTGCTACGTCAAGCTCGTCAATTGATGAGATTTTTTTTTGGCAGATTTTGTTTGGCTCGGGAGGATAAATAAAATAGATTAACGACGTCTTAGTTTAATTTTATATTAAACAATAGAATCTTAAAAGTAAAGTAACATTAAATGGTGAACAAAAGAAAAGTGAATATAAACCACGTGCTAAAACTTGCTTGTTAGTACTAACGACTGACTAAAGGAACAGACTGGAACAGTCTAGAGCGACTACCAGATACTTGTCTTGTTAGATACTTGTCTCTGGCGACTACTACCTCGACTACAGTCGATGCAGTGATTAAGTTCATGTCGCAGTGTTGCCAACTAAAGAACTACATATGTAATAACTTGGCTCGTTGCCAACCTAAAACTAACTAGCGAATTTATTTACCTCAACACTCCGCCTTAATCAATTCGCGACAAAGCTTAACAAAAATATTTCGATTGAGTGGCTTGGTCAATATGTCAGCAAGTTGCTCTCTTGGAATGTGTCTAATGTTGATAGTCTTCCCGATGTTCTCCTGCATGAACTTCCTGGGAATTTCAATGTGTTTTTTTCCTTTTGATGTCTTCGCTTCATGTGCGTTGTGGAACATGTGTATAGCTGACTGGTTGTCCACGTAGAGAGTAGTGGGCAAGTCTGTCTCGAGGATACCTAGCTCGTGCCCGATCCTCCTAATCCAACTGACTTCATCGATGGCCGCGACTGCTGCCCTGAATTCTGCTACGGCCGTCGATGTAGCTACCAGGTGCTGCTTCTGCGTGCACCATACGATTGGCCCTCCTCTTCTTAGTAGAACTCCACTAGTCGATTGGCCTGTCTCAGCATCTCCTCCGTAGTCTGAATCTGAGTAGGCTTCCAGAGTGCTGCTTCCGTCAAAAAAGATCCCTGCGTGCATAGTTCCTTTCAGGTACTGGAAAACAATCCTTACCATCCTTCAGTGGCTTGTCATGGGTCTGTTGCAATGCCGACTTAGGAAGTTCACAGCAAATCCAATATTTGGACGAGAAATTATTGTGAGATATAGCAGGTTTCCTATAGCTTCGCGATACGGAGTATTAGCAGACACGGCTTATCGTTAATACGATTTGTTTCCTCCGTAATCATACCTTTCTCAATTGGCGTCGATACTGGGTTGCACGTAATACTTTCGAAGCGTTGTAGGATTTTCTGTGTGTACTTTGCCTGGCTCACAGAAATTCCTTCTGGCTGCACTTGAATGTCCATTCCAAGGTAAGATATTTTGGTCTGAGTCTGTCGATTGTATGTAATTTCGAACGCCCTGTTGATCCTGTCCAATACTTGATAGATCTGTCGTTTGTCTCTTCCGGCGATGAGTCCGTCGTCGTCGAACAAGTTCGATCATCGTTGTAATAGACACATGGATCATCGTCTGTGCTGTGCAGCCTTATACTTTCAAGAAAATCTGTTATTTTCACATTCCACTGTTTGGGAGCTTGCTTGAGTCCGTACAGGCTCTTTCTTAGCTTGCAGACTCTGCCTGTACCGTCTTCAAAACCTTCGGGTTGTAGCATGTATAGGTCCTCCTCCAGGTCCCCATGCAGGAATGCAGTAGTCACGTCAAATGGAATGAGTTTCAGTCCTACTGAGGCTGCATGAATCAGAATCAGTGGAATGGACGCGTGGCGAGCCACGGGACTGAAAGTTTCGAAATAGTCAATTACCTCTTTCTGCTCAAAAGCACGCGCGACCAGTCGAGCCTTCAACTTTCCATCCGACTTCTCGCGTAAAATCCATCTGCACGTCAATGGTCTTACTCCTTCTGGGCACTTAGTCAGTGTCCAGGTTTTCATCTTCTGTAGAGACTCAAACTCTTGATTCATTGCTCGAATCCAGTTTCCGTCTTCTAGGGCCTCTGACATTGGTATGTCCTCTATTTCGCCAATCATGGCCGTGTTGGCGCTGCTGCCTTCTCGAGGTATACCCATGACGTAGTCGAAAAATCTTGCAGGCGGTTGTATGGTTCGGCGGCTTCGAAGTCCTGGTCTCCTAGGCTCCTCTTCGTCTGGCGAGTCCTCTTGTTCAGCTGGCTGCTCTTTCTGTCTATGCTGTCTGTCCTGGCTGTCCTCGCTCTCGACGTCCGATTCTTCTGAATCTGGGTGTGGCTCCTCCTGTCTCGTATTCCTCACGGTTGCTTCCACTTCTGTGTGTTTGGATCCACTGGCTTCTTCTTCGTTGAAGATGACGTTGTCTGAGCAGACAACATCCCGTTCCGTTGGCAGATAGATCCTGTAGCAGGGGGAGTTCCAGTCGTATCCTACGAAGACACCCTTTTGTGACTTTGGGTCCAACTTTGTCCGTTTGTGTGCTGGGGTCAGCACATAGGCGGTGCTGCCGAATGCTCTCAGTTTGTTGAGTTTAGTCTGACGTCCGAACCAAAGTTCTGCTGGACTCCTCCCATTCACGGAGCTCGTTCCCGTCTGATTTAGTGTGAATACAGTATAATTTACGGCTTCGGCCCATAAACTTTGATCTAACTTGCATACATGGATGACCGACCGTACTGATTCAACAACTGTCCTCATTTCCCTTTCTATCCTTCCATTCTGTTCCGGTGTTTAATCATTTGAGAAGGTGTGAAAAACCCCCAGTTCATCAAGCAGGTTCATCGTTCGTGCATTCTTGATCTCTGTACTATTGTCTGACCTGAGACTTTTTACCTGTCTTCCCAGTTGTCTTTCGGCGAGTTTGATGACGTGTTCCAACTTTTGAGGTGCTTCGTCCTTTGACTTCAGGAAGTAGACAGTCCTGTAGTGTGAAAAATCATCCTTGAAAAGTAAGAAGTACTTCGCTCCTCCAAGAGACGGCAAGAGAGAATCTCGCCCAGGTCCACATGTACCAAATCCAATGGCTGCTTGGCTGCTTTGTCGTTTGTTGGATGAGATACTCGATGCTGCTTTCCAAGTACGCATCCTTCTCATACACGATTATTGTAATCGTCTGTGTACGCGATCTTGTTTATGATTTTTGATGAGATTTTTTTGTGGCAGATTTTGTTTGGCTCGGGAGGATAAATAAAATAGATTAACGTCGTCGTAGTTTAATTTTATATTAAACAATGGAATCTTAAAAGTAAAGTAACATTAAATGGTGAACTAAAGAAAAGTGACTATAAACCACGTGCTAAAACTTGCTTGTTAGTACTAACGACTAACGACTGACTAATGCAACAGACTAGACTCGACTGCTCGTTCTGCTGCTCGTCTAGAGCGACTACTACCTCGACTACAATCGATGCAGTGATTAAGTTCATGTTGCAGTGTTGCCAACTAAAGAACTACATATGTAATAACTTGGCTCGTTGCCAACCTAAAACTAACTAGCGAATTTATTTACCTTAACATCAATGCTTGCGTTTTTTAAAATAACCGATTTGTTGACTTCTAAATATTTGGATATAGCTGCAGCGGAGGGGAGGGTGCGTGGGCGTTTCATACGATGCAAGAAAATCACAGCTTTTGCTCAAATAACTGTGCTTCTCATTTAATTCAAACTAGTTTTGAGCACAAATTTAGATGTGTTCCTATAAAATCTCAGGCTACTGTTGTAAATGTGTTGGCATCTATGGCAACCGATGAATTGAAAGAGCACCTTCGCGAAGCCCACTGCATAACTTTATTAACAGATGCTTCAAACCTTGGCTCGATAAAATTATTCCCAGTTTTAATCCACTATTTTTTACCATACGAAGTCAAGGTTTTAGAGTTTCGAGAACAGCCAGGTGAAACGTCGGATATAATTGGTGATTATTTGATGGAAGTATTTCCTTGCAATGATTTGTACAAGAAAATTGTGGGATTTTGTGGAGATAATACGAACTGCATTTTTGAAGGAAAGAATAGAAAGGGGATTCATAATGTTTACACAAAATTGAACAAATCACTCGGAAGGCAGCTCAATGGAATAGGATGTGGAGCCCACATAATTCACAACGCGATCAAAATCCGCAACCGCAGATTGTCTCCCTGTTGACTTCGAGTGCAACAGTGTGAAAATTTATTCTTTTTTCTATATCGAGTTCGATTAGAACCTTTGAAAGAGTTCTGTGATTCAACTGACACAGAGTATCACAAACTGATGGGCTACAGTAAAACAAGGTGTTTGCTTTAATGCCCACGCTTGACAGAGTTCTAAAAATATTCCAGCCTATGAAAAGCTTCTGATCATCTACAAATGCCCAAATATTTTGAAAATGTCTTTAAAAAAACCCAGCTCTGAATTATGGTTAAATTTTTTGCCTGCACAGGCAGCTACTTTCAACCAGGCCGTATTGAAAATCGAGGGACAATACGTGTCTGCGATAACCTGGCACTTAAGTAGAATTAGCTTCTTCTTCACACTGTCCGTAATGTTTTAGTCAACTTAAAAGAAACCGACACTGCTATTGATCAACAGAATGTAGAAACTGCGGCGGGTGAGTGGTGTCAATTTAACGCAGAACTAGAAGTGTTAGAATGCGTAAATTTGTCCGAAATACATACGTGGGAAGAAGTACAGCATATGATGGATTTGCTGATCGCGCAGGGATTTATTAGCAGCATACAAGATACGGAAGTGTTCGACCGAGTTTTCGCTTATTTGAAACTACATCACATATGAAAAAATCACTAACTGGAATGCTGAGAATGTTCCAGTTGAAAACCGTTGGGTTAAATTATTTCAGTATTTCCGTGCTAACAACCTCAACTGTACGAACTTTTGTATAATTATTGAATACCTACGCTATGTGTCTGCCGGGAAGTAACGCACCTGTCGAAAAAGTTTTTTTCTCGAATGAATAAAATATGGACAAGTGACAAAACGCAGATAAATGTGCTGTATTGAAAGCCATTTTGATTGCCAAGACTAACATCAACAAATCATGTAATGAGCTTCATTTATACTTGAACACTAGACCCGATATTTTGAAACTGATTTGTTGCGCCGAAAAATACAAATAATAACTGCTTAAACAGAACTCATGTGTTCAAGGTTTATTAAGTCACCTAATATACGTATTAAAAAAAACCTACTTATAATTTAGTGTTATTCATTTTTTTTCCTAATAAACGCTAGCAAATTCCAAAAAGGTTTTTTTTGTATAATAGGGAATATTCATGAAATTTAAATTTGGTTCAAATATTATTCTTCGAATCTTTATTGCCCGGACATTTGAAAGAGAGTTGCCCGGACATTTGAAAGAAAGTTGTGGGTCTAATACATTATTTTTTGTAATCAATATCTTTTTAACTAATTAAGTGCAGATTAAGCGAGGGAAATTCAAATTTGTAAAACGCAAAACCATTGGTTAAAACGAAAGTGACGTAACATACCATGTAAACAAGTTCGTATATTTTACATTTGTATGTCATTGCAGTCTTTTGATTCGAAAACAAACGTCAAAAACGTGAAGTTAAAAATGAAAACAGCTGAAGTAAAAAATGGACTGAACTGTCAGTGGTAATTGACGTCATCATCAAAATCAGGATTTTTTCAAGGCAAAACCCCTTAAAAAATCGCGAATTTTTATACATGATGAATATTGACATGTAATTAATGCATCAAAAGACACCAAATTTTGTGTAGAACAAACTGTGAAATGGCGACATGATTTACTTATAACTTGATAACCTTTCGGTCTTGTGACTTGTGCTAGCGTGACTGATTTGTCTGACAGTATGATTTGTGTGTGGGGGTGACCGTATTTATATCCCCATATGAAGAATCGTTCGTGGGGTATTATTCCTGTAATCTAAAATATCCATTACTAAATTTATAAATCATTCGTGGAATTATAGAAACCAACCCCACCGTAAAATACCCACTGGGGAGTTTCCAAATTCTTAGTGGGATTTTGTTCCTTCATTATTAATTCCTGGAAGAATTTATTATTAGCGGCCCATTTCAATTATATGAAATTTAATTGAATTAATATCCCTAGTTACTTATTTTCTTATTAGAGCCAAGAACATATCTCTTTCCATTGAGTGATGGGGATGATAGAAGGATCCGTTTAATTGATACACCTGGAATTGGCGATGCTCGTGGAATTGCGCAAGACAATGAAAATTTTGAAAACGTTTTAGCTTATTTAAGCAGATTAGAATATATACATGCAATATGTTTCTTATTAAAACCGGACTTGTCAGTTATCAATGTCTATTTCAAATACTGCATAATGCATTTGATTTCTCGGTTGGAAAAGTCTGCTAGCAAAAACATAATATTTTTCTTCACCAACACCAGATGTACTTTCTATAAACCGGGCCAAACTATGACCCTCTTAAAAAGGATTCTAGATGATGATATTTATAAACGTTCTGGAGTACGAGTTCCTTGCTCGGAAGAAAACACATTTTTTATGGACAATGAAGCTTTTAAATACCTTGTCGCATTAAAAAACAACATACAAATCGGCGAGAGGAAGAAATCATCCTATTTAGCCAGCTGGAATCAATCTTACAAAGCAGTTTGGGAGTGCATACAATACATAAAAGGTGACAAATATACGCAAGGATTGAAACCACATAGCGTATCAGGAACGCTGTCCATCAACGAAGCCAGGCGTATCATAGTTGATTTAGCGAAACCTTTGACTGACATTTTTGATCTAATTGAAAACAATATTTTCGTTGTGAATCGTAACAAAGCAATTGTTGCGAACGACAATATTTCGATTGAACAACTTCAGAAAAATCTCCACGTGCCTGTAATAAACATCAAAGAAAAAAAACTTGATCATCCGGCGACAGTTTGTACTGCAGCAAAATGTTCAGAAGTAATTACCGTAAGTATGCATAAATTTAATGTATATAATAATATGTACTTCCTTGGTATGTTATTATTTGTGATTATGCTAAACAACTAAATGTAAGCTATTGAATAGGCAAATACGTTTTGAATGTATTCATTATAAGTTTTCTCTCCTGCAAATTGTTAATATTGGTGTAGATGAAATGTATATATTTTTCGTTTTCTAGATTGCAGGAATGAACAAGTATCATTATAAAACCAGATGCCACCCGCACTGTAATTTGAAACAAGTTCCGGCTGAATTTATCGGAGCGCATAAATTAAGGAAATGCAGAGCGATGGGTGGAACACGCACCTGCAAGAATTGCCAATGCAATTTTCAAACTCATATGCACGTGTTTTACGAAACTGAAACGTACGAAGACAGGATAGTGGACAGCAGAACAGTTTGATTATGAATTCCACTAATAAAATCAAAATCCAAGGAGAAATCGTAATTAAATTGAATAAACAATGTGATGAATATAAAGAAGAAAGCAAAGTTATCAAAAAAGCCATGGCAAAATTTGCGCTATTCTTGCAGAAAAATTCAATTTCTGTATACAATGACTCTTATGTGAAATATTTAAACTATTTGATAAACAGGCAAGTATTAATTCATTATCAACCTAAACATGTTTATTAATTGATTAATTAACACTTTCTTTTCATTCACTTATCAATTATTGTAATCACTTGATGTTTTTATTGAAAAGATACACTTCAATGCAGAAATAATACATGTTGGAGAAGGATATACTTGAAAATGCTAAGAAATATATAAATTCATTGAGTACTGATGATATAATGTTGCCAGAGGATGTCATGAAAACTGTCAAACAATTGTACAGTCTAAAACACTTTGGAAGCAAAATCGAATCATTGTATGAGCTTCAGAATCGTGGAAGAAAAACTGAATATGAACAAACAACAGAATACGTTCACACTTCTAGCTTTAGAACACCTATTAAAAATGTTGCAAAAATGACTTCTAACGATAATAACTCGTTACATTTGAAAAAATTGAATCTGTCTCGAAAGTTTCGGGTGAAGAGTTCAAAGGAATCTGGAGGAAAAAATAAAAGTAAAGCAGGCAATCAACCTAATCAATTTCTAAACAATCCTAATCAATTTGGCAACCAGACGAATCAATTTGGAAACATTCCTAATCAATTAAGCAACAAACCCAATCAATTTGGGAACCAAGCCAATCAATTTGAAAGCAATCCTTTGAATTGGAAAAAAAGAAAAGTTGAATATGGAAACAATTCCAATCAATATGCCAGCCAACCCAATCAATTTGGTAATCAAACTAATCAATTTGGTAACCTTCCAAATTAATTTTGTAACAATCCAAATCAATTTCATAACAATCCGAATCAATTCAGCAACAATTCCAATCAATTTGGCAATCGCCCAAATCGATTTAGAAACAATCAGTATCATAAATCTCCTAATGAACCGAATCAATATGGAAACTGTTCCGATCCATCAACTTCTAATTTCCGCAATAATTTCAACAACCCCGGACAGCAAAAGAGAAATATCTAACACGCGAAGAAATGCGGACACGTTCTAGAACCATGACGTGAGAAAGAATACAAGATCGATCAGGGATATACAGGAAAGCGATTTGGATTCACTATTCGGATTGATACGTTTTGAAATTTGACTTTGACGAAAATGCATTTGCAATATAAGTTTACTTTTTATTATTTTTCAAGCTAAATGTTTGAATAGTATTTAAGTATATGTATATTATATGTTCTAATGTAAAAATGTATATAAAAAGTGACAAATTAAGAGTGTCCTGATATTAAACTGCAAATATCAAAAAACGAAATAAGTTGGACAGTTGAACATTGTAGAGTAAAATCTAACTTTAATAACAAGTTAAATGCTTAATAATAAATTAACAATTAATACATAAAAATTACATCGATTGCATTGCAAGCAGGTATTTCTGGTGGAATCTCGCCAATAGCTTGTTGAATGTTTCTTTTTTAAGTCTTCCAGCGTTAAGGCCTGCTGTCCACTTGGCCCCACGCAATACGCACGACATCGTCATTTTACACTTTTGTGCAGCTGGCTTGCATTTTGCGTAGAAAGGTACGAAAGTGTGTCCACGGTGCGGCATCGTCGCATTTGCGTATCGTCAGGCGTTAGTCATGCAGCTCGTGCTGCAGCCTGCCACTACAAAAGCCATGCTGCGAGACGCAAAAACACGTATAGCGACTAGTGGGTTTCTTTTCCCGGATATTTTTTCCCGGGAAACGGGAAATAAAAATTTATTTTCCCGAGAATAGCGGAAAGTTTAGTAATTAATGAAAGAAACTATACTATATATAATTTAATAAAATACAAACGCATAGAAGTCAACAAAAACATTAAACACATTAAAATTAAATTCAAATTGTATAGTATAAAAGACCTGCGAAAACTAGTTCCCGGGAAACGAAAACTATGAAATTAAAAAAATTCTCTATAGACCGATCTTGGAAAACCCGTCCAAAAAGGGATTGCTTTTAAGATGCTTTTAGGATAAATTCCAGTAATCCTACCAAGAATATCTAAGTTTTTATATTCTACGAACTTGCATTCAGGCCGATCAATTTGTTTTGGGCCGATTAGGGCGGGATTATTTCTATAATTCCACGAACAGTACGAATGTAGATTAGACTGGGCCAAAAACGGCAGTGAAATAAAAACGTGCTTTCGCGTTGCTAAACCTGAGCTAAAATTAACCGTTTTGTAGTTTGAGTGACGAATGTATCACGATTGGACGTGGACGTATCAACGCGGAAGATGCAAATGTCAATGACAAACGTCATTTGTAAGTGTGCATGCATATTTCAAATGACTCCTCCGTGGACAGTAGGCCTAAATTTAACATGCACCATGCGCAACATGGCGCAGGGTCCGCTTTTTTACATACCGATTTCCATTTATTTCGGTCAAGGGCATCAAGTGGATTAACATTTGCCAGCCTCATGTTTTCTGAGACAGTCGAGCCACCCTTCCCTTTTTTTGGTCTTCCGCGGGGTCTGTGTCCATCAGCCCTGAGGCGCAGGGCTGCCTTGGCCACCGACTGGTCATTACTGCGGCTGACGGGGTCGTACCATCGCAGGCGAGCTTTCCGCATTTTATCTTTTATTGGCGCCACTCCCATGGTCCTCCGCACATTTTCATGCGGATCTCCATTACGTGCAGAACAGCTCATGCTTGGCGGTGGCTGACCAGCATTCAGAACCATAGAGGGCGACAGGACAGACCTGCCGGACCCGAGGTACTTGAATTGTTCAACTTTATTGATCCATGTAAATCCTCCTTGTCCATTAAAACGTAATCGGCGTACAAGAAAGTCCATGGTGCGCTGCTTGGATATCCGGCTGTTACTGTGTCCATGCAAATGATGAATAGCAGTGGTGAGAGGGCCGGCCACTGATGGACGCCGACACATAGGGAAGGGGGGCGAGATGTCACCTAGGCTTCAGACGACACTGGTGGAGTTGCAGTAAAGGAGCTGTGTCCATTGCACGTATGCTTCAGATACGCAGTGTGAGCGGAGCGCATGCCAGATCAGTTCATGTGGTATCCTGTTAAATGTTTTTTTCCAGGTCGAGGAAGGTTGAGGTCGAGGTTTTCTTCCGGTGTCTTTCTAGGAGTAGCCTGGCTGCGTAGATGGCGTCAGTTGTCTTGCATCCCTTCACAAAGCCGCATTGGTTGGGTGTAACATTGACGATTATGCGTAAGCGGCTATCACATAACGTTCACTATTGACAACTACTGCGTGTACCATGCCCTCTTCAAAAAATATACCGCATATTCCATACCATCTAGTTACCTTTTGAGAATGCAGTTCTTCTTCGAATATCACTTGAGGGTTTTCCGCAGATCAGTAACATAAATTTGTTTGTTCCTCTCCCTACGTAATTGAAAATGTGCTTCATCACTCGTAATTATTTTGTTGACAAAATTATCCCTTATGTCCAAAATCTATCAATTTTATAATTGTTAACACGGGCTTCGGTCTATTGGAAGAAGTTTTTTGCTATTTGTAAGGCCGAGTGAGTAAATCTCCGTAAAATTGTTCTTACCGACTCACGTGAAAATTCTTACTTGCTGTGATTAACGTCGCACGGATTGATTGGAATTTTCTTCAATTATGTTCCTAACTTGCAAAGTATTTACTTCTATTTTAGCAGTTTTTTTCCTCTGTGCCGTTTTAGTCTCCTTAAGAGAACTTGTTCGACGATATTTTTCGATCCATCTTGCAATTGTACTGCAATTTTGGAAAATGAAACTGTTGTCAAAACCACCTCTGACTCAATAATGGAGCTAATAAAAAAATAAATCTAATAAATAAATCATTCTAATCTTGTAATATCTTCTGGCAAAACAAGAAGGTTCGTACCACTTGGTTGACAGAAACCGAGAAGGATATTAAAGAATTGGGAATAACATATCTCCAAAACAGACAGTCTGTGAGACGCACCCTGAAGGAAGTCCGTGGATTTCAGGAAAAAAACCCGTAAGAAAGGTACTCCCTGGACAGAAGAGAGAAAGGAGTTACACCAGCAGAAAATGCGAAAATACTGGGCAAAGGTCAAAGGCCAACAGTTGAACAAGCTTGGTCCAAAATAGGCCTATTCGAAAGAAGAAGAAGAAATCTTTCTAATAAAATTCTCGGTACCCACGTATTAACGCCAGCACCGCTACATTTTTAAATGCCGCCAATCTGCACCTAAAATTTTTATGATAAATCATAAAATAAAACATTTGATCTTAAATTAAAACATTTTTAAAACTCAAAATAGTTTATTTTTTAACCCCAGTTAGATTAGGTTGCCCGCCGCGAAGCGGACAGATAAATCAAGATAACATACACGCGGCAGCGCGTACTCTCGATACAATATATAGCGGAGGTGGCGTTAATACGTAAGTACCAAATTCTCTACACAAGCAATCCTTAGTTCAATCAGCCACCGCTGCATTAAAAAAAAATTGAAGGTTTACTGAGTATATAAAATTAAGGCAAATAAGTCGTTACTTTAAGTATAAACTATAAACTTTTACTATATCCACTTTAAGTCGTCCTACGGCTACTGCCGCTTCCCGCACTTCAAACTCCATTCTCTTCTGTTTTCCCAATCTCCTTCTATTACTCCCATTTTCCTCATGGTTTCTTATCCTTAATTATATACTAATATATTTCTATTCCTTTAATCCGTGATGTTCTTGGCCTTCCCCTCTTCCTTCTGTTAATTGGGTTGTAAGAGATCATTCTTCTTGGCCATCTTTCACTCTTCATTCTCATAACATGGCCGTACTATATCTTTTACATGCGCCCTTTGCCTGATATCGTCATTTCGGATATGGGCTAACCTGGATATTCTACACGATCGGCGTAAAAGTCCATCTCTACTGATTTAGCTGGTTCCTTATTTTTGATGTCAGTTACCATCACTCTGCACCATATGTTGTTATTGGTTCCGCGATAGTAAGGTATAACTGGGCTTTTGTATTTATGTGAATTTTAGAAGTCCTGTGAAGTTAGCAACCGAATTCAAAAAATCTAATATTACAGTGGAGTTCCCCCTAGATATGAAATAGCTCTAGAGTACTTTGTGCAAAATTTCAATAGTTCTACAGAATTTCGTGAAAAAAATGGAAAATACCAAAATTGAGGTAGCAACTACTTTTGAGAAAAACTGTGCGTTTTTTACATATTCCTGCACCTCGACCATAGTTCTGTAGTGCTTGACCATTTTTGCAAAAAGTTTTGCAAAAATTGACATTTTGCAAAAAAAAATTTTTTTAAATTGCAAAAACAGTTCTATTTGCGGATCTGAATAGCACCCTGAGAATACTATCAAAGATCCCTTTGTCATTTTTTGATCAAAAACTTAGTTCAAAAGATATTTGCAAAAATAAGGGACCCATTATTTTCAATGAAAATTTAAAAAAATCGCGCAGTTTTGTTTGCAGTTCCCGATAGAACTCCTAGAGCTTTATCGAAAATCTTTATAACATTTTTCTGTAAAATTGAAAATAGAAAATTTTGCAAAAAATTGGACCACCGATGCGACGAAGTGAAGAGAAAAAAATCGCGCAACAGTTCTATCGAAAAAAAAGGTTCTATCAAAAATGCTTATAACATTTTTGTGTAAAGAACGAAGTTCTTGCGACGAAGTAACAAATGAAAAAAAAATCGGGCAACAGTTCTGTCTGCCTCGCTTACTATTATACAAGGTGTCTCAAAAGAAAGTTTATATTTGTTTAGCTTACTGCGCGAATGCAACGAATCAGAGGAAATGGGCAAAAAAGTTGATGGAAATGAGGAGACCGGTTCAACACTAGATAAACCAAAACCCGGACGCCCAAGGTTATTGAGAACGGAAGAGAACGTGGAACGGGTTAATCGGTCTGTTCGTGATGAACCCGACCTCTTCATTCGGAAGAATTCGCACCGTGCAAGTGCTTTGAATGTACATAGATCGTCGCTACACCGCATTTTGCACAAAGATCTAAAACTGCACCCCTATAAGATTTGTTCTCAATATAGAGATTTTCGAAAAAAATCTATTACAGTTTTGATCAGACCATGAGGAACATTGGAACAGATTATTGGAAAATTTGGAAATTGGAAAAGTTTTGCCATTATTTTCAATTCAATTGGTGCAAGAATTGAAATCCCAAGATGCCATTCAGAAGTTAGAGTCCTGATTATGATGATCCCGCAGTCTTTTGATGCCTATGGACTTTTTCCTCTGGGGTTTTCTTAAATCTAAATTTTACGTTAGTAAACCAACTTCCCTCGCCCAGTTAAAACAAAATATTCGCCACGAAATGGGAGCCATCACGGAGCATACTTAAGCCAAGCGGTCATCAGGAATTTTAGTGTTAGATGTACTGATTGTGTGTCGTGAACGCGTGGGTAGACATTTAAACGACATTATTTTTTAAGAAATAAATTCCCAAAGGGTGTATTTTCATAATGAATAAACATTTTTTCGAGCGGCTTATTTTTCTTTTAATCGCTTTTTTACATATAAACATTCTTTTGAGACACCTTGTATTGCACACTCAGTACACTCTTATAGTTCTATCGAAAATCTTTATAACATTTTTCTTTAAAGTTAAAAATTCGAAAGATTTGCGAAAAATTCGATTTCACCGAGGCGACGAAGTGTAGAGAAAAAAAATCACGCTATAGTTCTGTTTGCAGTTCCCGGTAGAACTCTTAGAGTTCCATCGAAAATCCTTATAACATTTTCTTTAGAGTTAAAAAAAAATGATGATGTATGGAAAAATAATTCTATTTTGATGGGCAGGGTAGTTTATATTGAATGTGTTGAGAATGTGTTTAATCTATGCGAGAATCAATGTAGATTTTATGATCCAGCTATGTGCCCATAATTATGAAAATGGTCTAAGCAAAAAAAAAAAAAAATGAGTTCATCACTTATTTCACACCACATTATTAACATTAAATGAATTCCATATATTGTTGAAATTACAACCACTACCTAATGCTTCATTCTTGACGATATCGTAAAAATTACATTGAATAAATTTAGTTTAAAATAATGCTGTGTGAAATAACTGATAAACTATTTATTTTTTAAATTTTGACTTATACCACTTTCATAATTATGGGCAAACAAAAAAACAGTTGTATTAAAAAAAAGTTCAAAATGTGTGTCTGAAATTATAACGTTGATAATGTTGTGAATAAATCAGCGATGCAAGTTTTGAATCTAAACTTTGCTTTTATTGACCTTCAAAAATTATGAATATTTGAGTCAAAATGCTCGGTTGCTCGATTTTTTCGCTGTTTTCATTTCATTAGTGAAATCTCTTTCGTATATCTTTTTAATCTTCAATTTCAAAGAAAAATGCTGTAAGGATTTTCGATAGACATGTAAGTGTCTGTTGCGGCAACGGGCCTTTCCGAAGAAGGCTTTTCAAAGAAATTAGTTTTACGCTAGAGTCGTTGCTATTATACCCATACAAATCCTAAAAATATTTTGTCTGTTTAATTATAGGGTTAATACTGTAATCCTCCGAACGGTTTTTCAGAAATATTTTCGTGGAATATTTTACAACAGGGCCATTACAGTAATCATCGAACAAATGCTAAAAGATTTAATATTGATGTTTTATAAAAAGATTTAATACTTGTTTTATGATAAGTGTTCGCCTTGGCAGTTTGGATATCTAGATTTCATCGGACAATTCACGACCGACATCCGTCACGTCGCAGGAGTGGAGGACACGACCGCCGATATTTTGTCTCGTATCGAGGCCATATCAGTCAAAGCAGTCAAACTCGAAGATCTCACCACCGCTCAAGAAACGGACCAGGAGTTACAAGAGTTTCTGGAATGCAACAAACATTCTCTGGAACTACACAAAATGAAGTGTCCGGATACTCAAATAGAGATTTACTGCGACATATTAACAAGAACAATTCGCCCATACGTCCCGCAGCAACTACGTCGGAGCGTATTCAACAGTTTGCTCGGATTAGCACACCCTGGAATACGAGCATCGCAAAAGCTATGAACGCAGCGGTATGTATGGCCAGCCATATCAAAGGACTGCAGAGAATGGGCCAGGACCTGTATCCCTTGCCAGCGCTCAAAAATATCCTGCCACGTAACCACACCCGACAGTGCATTGAAGAATACAGAAGAGAGATTCGAACACATCCACATAGATATTATAGGGCCGTTACCCACATCCCGTGGAGCCAGGTACTGCCTCACCTGCGTGGATCGATTCACGCGATGGCCGGAAGCCATACCTATGGCAAACATAACCGCCGAGACCGTGGCAAGATCCCTAGTCGAGGGATGGATTTCACGTTTCGGAGTTCCGTTCAAAATTACATCTGACCAAGGAAGACAGTTCGAGTCCCACCTGTTCAAAGAACTGATGAGGCTAACAGGTACGACACACCTGAGAACGACAGCCTACCATCCAGCAGCTAACGGCATGGTACAAAGATTCCACCGTCAGCTAAAGGCAGCAATCAAATGCCACGAAACGAACAGATGGGCGGATGTACTTCCCATGGTGTTATTGGGCATTCGAACAGCAGTCAAAGAAGCAGCACCAGCAGAGTTAGTATACAATACGACAATACGCCTAAAGGGAGATTTCTTCCGAACTAACAAGCCAACGCAGCAAGAAAGCGACGCGAACTTCATTATGCAATTGCGGGATATAATTCGACTAATTAAACCCGTAGCAGCGTCACGGCACGGGAACAGAAAGGCATTTGTGTTCAAGGACCTGGCGACAACGCCTTACGTCGTCCTACGAAACGACGCGGCCAAAGAACCGCTACAGCCACCATACGCCGTTCCTTTCAAGGTCATTAAAGTAGTGAAGTAGTGAAAACTACACCATCGACAAAAGTGACAATACAATAGCATACCATCGACAATAGACCGCTTAAAACCAGCATACATTACAGACACGGGGAAAAGAAGCCCGAAAGAGATCTACACGGACGAAGGAAGTGAAGATTCCAACGTTGAAATGGAGACCCCCCAAGAGAGGAGACCAACGAATGTAACAACACCGACGTCACAACCTGGCTACAATACAAGATCGGGTAGACGGGTACAATTCCCCGATCTACTGCAAGCAGGGGGACGATGACGCCTTCAACAACCCACAACTGCAACAGCAAATACTATCAAACGTTAACACTGGCAAGGGGGTGATGTAGCGGCAACGGGCCTTTCCGAAGAAGGCTTTTCAAGGAAATTAGTTTTACGCTAGAAACGTTGCTATAATACCCAAACGAATCCTAAAAATATTTTGTCTGTTTTATTATAGGGTTAATACTGTAATCACCCGAACGGTTTTTCAGAAATATTTTACAACAGGGTCATTACAGTAATCGTCGAACAAATGCTAAAAGATTTAATATTTATGTTTTATGGTAGGATTGATTATATTCTTCGAAAGATTTCTAAAAGATTTAATATTTGTGTTTTATGATAGGATTAATATTACAATTTTCAAACGATACAAATCTAAGAAAGATTAGTTTGCGACAGCAGAGAAGAAAAACAATCCCCAATAAAACGGGTCCAGATACCTGAAGGACCATATAAAAACGCTCACCACCGAAACATAGTCGGTCGTTCACTCGCTCCTCCGCTGTCACAAAATGAACACGTTTATTCCGACAACGCCCAACGAAGCTCTCGCAGCAAAATTCCTCGACCCCGACTACCTGGACACCGTGGACGACAGCGTCCTCGTAGGGATGATGAATCACATAACACAACTGCTGTTGAAGAAACAAACCGCCAACGAGAAACCCCTGGAAACCGACACCGAAAAGACAACTGAAGCTGCCCCCGAGAACTTAAACGAAGCCGCCGCCGAGAAGAATAACCAAGCCGCCGTCGAAAAAACAAACGAAGCCGCCCCCGAAAAGAAAACTGAAGCCGATGCCGAAAAGACAACCGAAGCCGCCCCCCAAGAAGACAACTGATGCCGCCCCCGAGAAAACTAATGAAACCGCTGCCGAAAAGAAAACCGAAGCCGCCGCCTAAAAGACAAACAATGCCGCCCCCGAAAAGAAAACTGACGCCGCCCCCGAGAAGACAAACGAAGCCACCGCAGAAAAGACAACCGAAACCGCCCCAAGGAGAAGAAATACACCAATGGACACTCACAGCCCCACCGAAGCCGCCCCCAAGCGCAAACCCGAACAAGAAGAAGAGCAACCCATCACCATCAACGAGAAGACCAAACATATCAGGACCTCAGGCCCCTGGAGAACAACCACAGAAGACGAAACACTGAAGAAGCCGAAAGAAAACCGACAACCACACCAGTACAACAAGACCCAACTATAGCCAAGTAAAGCCAAACGAAACCCAACGAAACACAGACAACACAGACAAACAAACAGACTAATAAAAAAAAAACACACACACACAACGACAACCAAACTCCACGACGGCGGCATAGCTGGGCGAAAAGCTCAAAACCGCCAAACCAGCACAGGACACATGATGAACACAGTCGGTTAACCGGCAAAATTCCATATAGCTGTTCACCGAGTTCAGATCAACAAGTTCAGTTCACCGGAACAGTTCACCCAAGCCGCAGTCACGCCAATAAGTTTATAGTAGGTTGAAGCTCCGCGAATCCGTTGTTATAGTGTTATTTAGTGTCATTTAATTATTGTAAATATATTTCCTCTTATTACAAAGCGTGAGTGATAAATTTATTCTTAACACCTATCACCCACAATTCCTACCGGAAACTGCAAACAGAACTATTGCGCGATATTCCTCTCTTCACTTTGTCGCATCGGAGAAGTCAAATTTCTCGCATATTTTTCTAATATTTAATTTAAATGGAAAATGTTATAAGGATTTTCGATAGAACTATTGCGCGTTTTTTTTTTCTCTACGCATCTCGTCGCATCGGTGAAATCTATTTCTTCGCATATCTTTCGAATTTTTAACTTTAAAGAAAAATGTTGTAAGGATTTTCGATAGAACTCTTAAGAGTTCAACCAGGAACTGCAAATAGAACTATTGCGAAAAAAATCGATTTCTCTTCACTTCGTCGCATTGAATAAGTCCAATTTCTGGCATATCTTTCTAATAGTTAATTTTAAAGAAAAATGTTATAAGAATTTTCGATAGAACTCTAAGAGTTCTACCAGGAACTCCAAACAGAACTATTGCGCGATTTTTTTCTCTACACTTCGTCGCATCGATGAAGTCTAATTTTTCGCATATCTTTCCAATTGTTAACTTCACACAAAAATGTTATAAGCATTTTCTATAGAACTCTAACAGTGCTACCGGGAACTGCAAACAGAACTGTTGCGCGATTTTTTTCTCTTCACTTCGTAAAGACGGTGAAGTCCAAATTGTCGCATATCTTTCTAATTTTTAATTTTACAGAAAAACGTTTTAAAGGATTTTCCATAGGACTCTAAGAGTTCTACCGGAATCCGAAAACAAAACGTTCGTTGCATCGGCGAAGTCCAATTTTTCACAAAATTTTCTATTTTTAATTTTACAGAAAAATGTTATAGAAATTTTCGATAGAACTGAGTTCTACCGGGAACTACCAACAGAACTGTCGCGCGATAAACTTCTTCACTTCGTCGCATTGCTGAAGTCCAATCTTTCGCATATCTTTCCAATTTTTAACTTACAAAAAAAGTAATAAGGATTTTCGATAGGACTCAAGAGTTCTATCGGGCACTGCAAACAGAACTGTTACGCGATTTTTTAAATTTTCAATCAAAATAATGGGTCCCTTATTATTGCAAATATCTTTTGAACTAAGGTTTTGATCAAAAAATGACAAAGGGATCTTCGATAGAACTCTTATGGTGCTATTCAGATCCGCGAATAGAACTGTTTTTGCAATTTTCAAAATTCATTTTTTTGCAAAATGTCATTTTTTGTAGAACTTTTTGCAAAAATGGTCAAGTACTCCAGAACTATGGTCGATGGTGCAGGAATATGTAAAAAAACGCACGTTTCAAGCTCACTTTTAAAATTTCATAAATTGTACAAGAAATTGGTAGTATAAATGAGTATTGGAAAAGGAAAATTCAAGGGAAGTTCTATAAGAAATATAATTTGGAAATATATTTTTTTATAAATAAAGTATATTTCGAGAAAAAAAAAAAAAATTGAAATTTATAAATCATTCGACACGTATAGAAAAAAAATTAAGATTTTTTTTTGGAGGTAGTTGAACATCTGAATGCGACGGTTGGCAGTGTGTCAAAAGACCCAACGAGAAAAATTCTTTAATAAACTTAAACACTAACTTAAAAACTATGTGTAAATCTAGCACAAATCACATTCATAAATTAAAACGTAACAGTAATAATCCAATAAAAATTATTCTAAAATAAATATAATAGATAATCTTATTTCTGTTTTTCATATTAACAAAAATGTTCTACGCAGTATTAGTCAACAAATATCCAATGTTTTTTTTTTAATAATTTTTTATAAACAAATTTTATGAATTTTTTTCATGATTAGTAACAAAAACAAATTTCCCTAAATATTAATTACTATTTAAGTATTAGAAATATTGGCAGTGCAATTTCCAATTGACGATAATTTTTTCGAGACAAACACATAATATAAATCACAAAATTCTTTTACTTACGCGAATTACAGCTTTGGTACTACCAACAGGTCGGCTTTTGAAAACCGCTACAAAAGCTGTTATTTTCTGGAAATTCTTTATTATTATCAAAATGTCCTTTGATTGAAAACAATTTTTGCTTGGGTAGCGTAAAACTTCCACATGCAGTTTTACCAAAATAATGAGAAGGCGGCAGTGTATTACCTTCGACTATATTACTCATAAAAATACTATGTTTAGGCAGTGAGTAATCTCTAACCATCGCATTTCCACCTACACATAAACTTCGTTTTCCATGTAAAGTTTTATCTAAAGGTTCTATATAGGAACTAGCCATAGATTTTGCATGCGAAAAAGATTTGGGAGCATGGAAAACGGGTTCGGAAAGGATCGAATTCCTTTCAAACTCCCCGCAAAATGAATTACATTGCGAGTTTGGCACTGAGCTATTTTCTTGGAAGTTACTGATAAAACCCGAGCTTTGGCTGGAAGAGCGGCTGCAAACCTCGGTTTTATCCTCCCAAAAGTTTCCTGTCCAAGGATTTCTAAATTTAGAAGGAGACAGGATAGGTTTAATTTGTTTAGGACTTAGTTTTAGGTTGCTCAAACTCAGAGATAGATCAAAATCTTTGGGTTGTAACGGCTCTAGGGGATTTAACCATCCATTAATCGGATTTATAGACTGATTCAAGGGATTTATGGTTTGATTAATAGGGTTTATAGATTGGTTAATTGATTGGGAGGATTTGTTGTAAAATGGATTAAAACTGAAGGATTGGTATTGTTTGTTAGTAGAAGTTGAGGTAAAGGACTCATTAAGCTGTTGGAAAGAAGTTGGAGATTTGGATTTATTTAAGGACAACTCGCCAAAAACTTTGGTGGATTGGGATTTTTTGGTTTTCTTCTTGCGCTTGGTCATTGTGCTGTTGAAGGTTTCGTAATCGGATTCGACGGTGTCGGTGCTGATATCAGTCGAGTTGGCAGGAGAATTTAATGTTGTCGAAAACGAGACATCACCATCAACATAAGATTTTGAGGTATTTTCTTTAATTGGAGATTTCACAGACTTTGATTGTTTCGTCGTTTTTTTCTTGTTTGTAAAGAACAATGTCTAAAAACAAAGCAAAATTAGACAACAAAACTTCTAGATTAGACAAGTCGCAAAATAGAGTTCAATTTAGAATTCTAAGGATAGTGATATGGCTTAATCTATATTAATCATAACATACTAAATAACTTCTAAACTAAACAATTTAGACAAAGAAGTTGCTGTGCTTAGATAGTTCTGACAGAATTCTAGACGGATTCAAATAAATATCTACTTTGCTTTAGAAAGATAGTAACACACCTCCGACTTATTTTAAATAAACTGAGAAGGGGAACTTCCGACGTCTGGATCACGGATTTTCTTCAAACGTTGTACACTTTTAGTAGTCCATTAGGACGACATAATGTGCAAGTCGTAAGGAGTACTACTTCGACATTTTCGAGAAAATTACAATTTTCTCTCTTCGAAGTTTTCCTAGCGGTGGCCGAGTGGTTAAGTTCGTGCCTCGCAATTGCTGGATCGGTGGATCACTCGTCGTTTTTTTTTGTTTTTCTACGCTTGTCATATTTTTTAATTATAGATAATAATTTTATTACTCGAAAATCCGTAAAGGGTTTTTCCATGAGTCAGATCATTATTTGTTATAAGTTAATATTAGACCAATTCCAAGACAGAAAAAGACAGTAAACAACAAAATAGGCAAGCCTGATGCAGAATATTTGTGGATAAACAGGGACAAAATCATTGAAGAAAGTAATAGGCATCCAACAGACACTTGGACAGATCTTGCGACCATAGTTCAGAAGGCAATGCGTTGGGCGCAACCTCCTAGAAGAAGGAAGCTGATGTGGTGAAACGTAACTTGTGATCAAGCCATTGAGAAAAGAACACAGGCGTGGATGAAGTTCAGTAGTAACAGAACATCCGAAACATGGAAGGAATTTCACGAAGTTCAGAAACAATCATCAAAGGAAATTAGAAGAGAAAAACGAGCATACGAGAACAACAGGCTAAAAGAAATTGAGAAGATTTTAAGAGAAATAACACAAGAAATTTTTACAGAACATTCAAAGAAAATATTAAGGGTTATCAACCTCCTAGCCTCAGTTTTAGAAGAACAGGGATTTCCAGGAACCCATAAACGAACACGAAAGAAAACTACAATTCTCAAACAATACTTTAATACTCTTCTTAATTGTAAAGAACCCACGGAAAAATTGACCTTCCAAAAAACGACATCCAATCCTGATTCTACTCCACCTACAATAGAGGAAATAGAGGAGATCATACAACAAATGAAATATAAGAGAGCGGCGGGAGAAGATGACATTATTGCTGAAGTGTGGAAGCTTCAAGATAAAGACATCATCAAAACAATTCATCATTACAGACATTTGGATCACAAAGAAAATGCCGGAAGAATGGAAATGTGCCTTGATCCACCCATTACATAAAAAGGGTGATAAGTAGGTTCCAAATAATTACAGAGGTATTTCACTAGTGCCAGTCACTTACAAAATATTCTCTAAAGTGTTATTGAACAGACTAGAACCACAAGCAGATCATCAAATAGGTGAATACCAGGCTGGCCTTAGGAAAGGGAGATCATACATCGTACAAATTTGGAACCTAAGAACAATATTGAAGTCAGACAGACAAATAACACTGTAGTTACCTTTGTGGACTTTAAAAAAGCATACCACAGCATTGATAGACAAACGCTCTTTGCAGTACTGGAAGAATATGGCATTGACAAAAAACCAAAACACTTATACAACTAAAGCTTACGGACACCACCTCTAAGATCAAGTTCATGGGTAAAATTTCAGAACCCTTACAGATACGCACAGGTTTCAGACAAGGAGAGGGCCTCTCACCAATTTTGTTCAATATGGTCTTAGACACAATAGTAAAGCAGTGGGAGGAACAAGCAAAACGCATGAAACGCATACAGCTATTAAGAACACGCGAAACAAAAACAATCAAAAAATGTATGGCGTTTGCAGATGACGTTGCCATACCCAGCAATAACACACAGGAGACAAAAGAAACACTGGAGCGATTACATGAAATAGCCGCTAAAACTGGTTTACAGATATCTTTTGAGAAGACCCAATACATGGAATGACATACCAACAATGTACATACCATACATACGACCTATGGATCTATACAAAGAGTGGAAAAATTTAAATACTTTAGGGGAATATATACAAATAATAAGATCAAACAAGATGTCTAACATAAAACAAACGGAAAAACTCCAGAAAGCATACAAACTTACATGGTCATATTATAATAAGAAAAGCATATCAAGGCAGGAAAAACTCAGACACTACAAAACAGTTGTATTGCATGTAGCATTGTAAGCGTCAGAAACGACCACAATTGGAGCATCTGGCGTCATAGATACATTAAAAACTGAACGCAAAATTCTTAGGAAAATATTTGGAGCAATACACAGAGATGGGATATGGATGAAAAGACCTACCAAAGAGCGATAGGAACACACAGAAAGACTCACAGATATCATTAGAAAACACAGACTAACTTTTTATGGGACAAATACAGAGAATGAACAATAAACGACTTACAAAAAAAGTCTTTGCTGTAGTAAACAGTTCAAGTAGGAAAACAAATTGGTTTCATGAAATAGAAGACGAATTAAAACAATTGGGGATCAATCAGCAAATGATAGGAGACAAAAATTCAGAAGCAAAATTAAGAATGCCAAATTTTTAGTAAGCGAAAGGAAAAAGATAGGAACATTGTGAACAGAACAAAGGAAACAGGAGCACAGTCAAAGTATGAAGATATTTTGGGAAGAGAAGAAAAATAAGGGAAAGAAGTGAAAGTAGTGTCATCATGAGATATTTCAGTTCAAACACTGTCCATAAAGGCAAAAATGATGTAATAATAATAAATAATAATTTTAAGGTAATATAATGAATAAATACGTGTATTTGCATGCATATCGATTGAATTTCCAATGTTATTTTGGCTGTTTACTGGTTAAAGTCATACCCACGAAATGTACTCCAATTTGCCAGCCGTGACGTTTATTTCTATAAGCAAGTTAAAAACTTTATAAAGCGCCTTCAAAATTGTTCATATTTAAACGAAAACGAGCGAGAAATTACTTCTCGTGAAGATGCATCAAAATACATCCTATAGTACATCACCAATTATCAGCACCGATATTTTGAGACATGGGATTATATGCACTATCAATATGCCAAAATATGCATGCAAATATGCACTAAAAATGGGCGAAATATGCACAAAAAATGGGCGAAATATACATAACATATGCACAATCAAAATACTATTTATTATTGAAATTTACTTATTTTTTACAATATACTTCTTGTAGTTCTTGGTACAATCTACAATTAATTTTTTTTCTTCTATTTTGCGTCTGTAATGGACTCATAACAGCACTCATATGCGTTCGATTATGGCTCACCGAGTGCTGTTATGAGTTAATTTTTTCAAGGTTGGCACTGAAATTCAGAGCTGTCAGTGTCAAATTTTCGTCGAGATAGTTTTATTACACAAATTTATTTAATTAATGGTAATAACAGCACTCGGCGAGCAATAACTGCACGCATATGAGTAATGTTATGAGTCCAATACAGACGTAAAATAGAAAATTAGTATATTAAAGGACGAGTTCCGTAAGCGCGATTTTACAGCACGCGTCCAAGTTTGGAAAACGACGAGTGTAGCGAGGAGTTTTCTTTATGGACAAGTGTTGAAAAACGCCTTACAAACGAGTTTTTTATAATATTTTTTCTATTTTGCGCCCTTTGATGCCATTTCAAAATAAAAAAATCACCGATATACATTGAGAAAATTGTATCGCACTCGGCGAGCCATATCCGCACGCATATGAGTGCTGTTATGAGTCCATTACAGACGCGAAATAGAAAATTAGTATATTAAAGGACGAGTTCAGTAAGCGCGATTTTTCAGCTCGCGTCCAAGTTTAAGTTTTTCTAAACTTGGACGCGTGCTGAAAAATCGCGCTTACTGTACTCGTCTCCTCACTACGCTCGTCGTTTTCTAAACTTGGACGAGTGCTGAAAAATCGCGCTTACTGAACTCGTCCTTTAATATACAAATGTTTTATTTTGCGCCTGTAATGGACTCATATAACAGCATTCATATGCGTGCGGTTATGGCTCGCCGAGTGCTGTTATTACCATTAATTAAATAAATTTGTGTATTCGCGATTTCTACACATCACATAACCTCAATACTCGACGAAAATTTGATACTGACAGCTCTGAATTTCAGTGCCAACCTTGAAAAAATTAACTCATAACAGCACTCAGTGAGCCATAACCGCACGCATATGAGTGCTGTTATGAGTCCATTATAGCACATGAGTCTCTTCGCTACGCTCATCGTTTTCTAAACTTGGACGCGTGCTGAAAAATTGCGCTTACTGAACTCGTCGTTTAATATACTATTCTAGATTTTCTAGAGCAAACTTGTGACGTTTGTCACTTAACACATTAAAGGCGGGTGCGGGTATTAGTACCCGTTTCGCCGACTGCTGTCTATCAGCGTGCCGGGTATTAGTACCCGTTTAAAAGTACGTGCGTTAAAAGCGGGACAAGATATTATTACCTGCTTAAAAAGGGCATATGGCCATAAAGGAGTAATGAATTTAGTATTTATTTTCGAGATTATTGATTATTTAGCATATTTAATCCGGATATCGCCCTGCAATAAAATATTACCACTCATTCTTTGTGTTCCATAAACATTTGTTAAATTATTTCATTTTACAACTTACACGGTATTTAAGGTTTATTGTTTGTCATATTTTGGGTCTTAAACCAAATTGTTATTCTCACCCTCCCCTACATTTATCTGTATATAAACGGCCTATCTTGCAATGGATTACGACAGTGATGTCTATGCAGATGATTTGTCGCAAATTTCAAGCGATGCAGAGATTCCCGAATTTGATAGCGAGAGTGACGAGGAAGAATTGATTCGACCAAGAAGAAACAAAGCCTTGCCAATACCTTCTAGTGACGAAGAAAGTGATGGTGAAGTATTGGACTGGTCGGAAAGTGATAATGTGCGAATTATCGAAGATTTCTTAGGACAAAGTGGGGTTTTTGTGATGCCAAATAATTCAGAAAATGTAATTGATGTGGTTCAGTTATTTATTGGAGACGATTTATTTGAATATATGACGACAAAAACAAACCGCTACCATACACAGAATGAACATTTATTTATAGATCGTGCTAAGTCCGTAAAGTGGAAAGATGTATCTGTGATAGAACTAAAAAAAATGCTCGGATTGCTTCTACTAATGGGAAGAGTTCGTAAGGATACGAGGGATGAACACTGGTCGACAGATGAAACAATTGAAACTCCAATTTTTCCTCAAATAATGAGCAGGGATCGATTTAGGCAAATATGGTATTCATGGCATTTTTCCAATAACGATGACAAAGATGATAGAGAATTAAAAAAATCCGCCCCATTATTTCATACATATTACCCAAATTTCAAGAAGTTTATAAACCACAGAGAGAATTGTCCTTAGATGAAAGCATCATGCCATGGAGACGTCTAGTATTCAAAGTCTACAATGCTTAAAAAATAACGAAATATGGTATTCTCATAAGAATGGTTTGTGAAGCGAAAACCGGCTACATATGTAATTTTCGAATATATTGTGGTGAAGGAAATCGACTGCAACACACAATGTTGAATCTTCTTCAGCCATATGTAAACTTATGGCATCACATATATATGGACAATTATTACAATAGTGTGGACACTTGTGAAATTCTTCTACAATATAGATTTCGGAGTTGTGGCACTATTCGCATAAACAGAGGCCTTCCTCTCAGTTTAAAAAACGCGAAATTTAATAGGGGGGAATCTATGTTTCGTCGGCGACAAAACATTTTGTTACAATGTTGGCAATCAAAAAGGCCTGTGCGTATGATTTCGACTATACATTCAGCTGATATTGTAGAAAGCCATAATATTAATTGGGCGACAAAAGAAAAAATCTGGAAACCAATATGCGTAGTGGATTACAATAAATTTATGAAAGGTGTAGATCGCGCCGATCAATATTTATCATATTATTCGATAGTACGTCGTACGAAGAAATGGACAAAGAGAGCTGTGATGTTTATTGTCAACTGTGCACTATTTAATGATTTTAGAATGTATACAACATTAAATCCTCATTGTAATAAAAAATATTTTTACATAATGTGGCAAAAGAGTGGATAAGCGAACCGACTACGGAAAATGTGAATGAAGAGCATCCTGTTCCTGGTACATCAGCTACACCCAGAAGGGATGACCCTCCAGGAAGGTTGTCAAAGGATACCAGAAAGCATAAATTAGTGTTAAACTAATTACAGGCGGCATAAAAATTAAACCCCAGAGACAGTGCCGCGGTTGTGCCGCGCATAAGAAGAAAAGTTTGACATGTCATATGTGCCAATTTTGCGAAGTGCCTCTTCACAAGAGAGATTGTTTCTTTAAATTCCACACTTTAGCAAAATATTAGTGACTGGTTTTATTACATAAGTTTAAAAACGACAAAACATTTTATTTGTTTATAAATTTTTTGTCCTTGCGTCAACAGTCAACAACTTTACGTACACCTGCGCATCCACCATTACGAATCCATCCGGAGCATCCACCATCAGGATCAGCGATCCTGACTCAACCTCCAAAAATTTGTCTTCAAAATTTTGAAAATATAGCCAGTTTTACCTTCACAAACTTTGCTTTTCAAAAATTTGTAGTGTAGCTTACAAAGAACCTAAATCATCCCCTATTTTACCCCCTTCAGGGATGATATTGCAAAAAAAAAAACGATGAAATACGTATTTTTCTTTGATTTCTTACCAAAAGCCTAAATATTAATTTTCATCTCCCTAACTTGAAAAATGATCGGTTCCTCATACATCCCCTATTTCATCCCTTTCAGGTTTTTTTTTTTAGAAAAAAGTATCTCAGGGTGCAATCAGAAGTCCTTTCTCAGGGTGCAATCGTTCAAATACCCAACTTTTGATAAAAAAGGGCCTCGAAAATTACACCCGCTACGCAGCACAGTTTCAAATCTTAGGATACCCGCTCAAAATGTGTTAATATTAATTTGTAAGCTGAAAATGACCTCTTCAGTTTGGCTGGTGCCTTTTATAAATGCATTTACTTTCTTTATTCCTTCAAGACTTGGGTTTTTATAGAGAACAGCATTTAATTTGCCACGGACCTTTTCTGATAGTGAACTGATAGCAAGGTCGTTGCTCTGTTCAATCATTTTGTTTACAATTTTGTGTACAATTATGTTACATTGTTATAATTAGAGCTTACAATTAGATGTTACAATTAGAGCAATATTTTGTTTGATTAAAGGAGCCTGAAATGCCAGCTGGCTCGAATTAATACACCTTTTCATAGTTGAAATTGTCTTGTGCGCAGGTGTCAATTTCCGCCATGTTATACGTCAAAAAGTGTCCGAACTTTTTGACCTATAACTAAATATGTGCCCGAAACTTTCATATTCCTGCCTCTCAAATTTGGCGGATGCGCATGCGCTTAACTAACCGTAAGGTCTATTGGCTTCTGAACTGTCAAATTGACCAACAATAAAGAACATAAATAAATTGAACAACAATACAGCTTTCAACCATGTTCCTCACCGCGTTAATATTGGTTCTGGAGGTAATGCTAGGTTTGGTAGTCGCTCTTTAATTTTTGTACGCGCGATGGTGCTTTTAAAAACACTTTGTAAAGGAAATAAATTTATTTACTAGTGTAAGCCAGTAGTCGGGTTGCAGAGTGTGAGGTGCCCGCATGGCACGTCACTGGCTGCGACCTGCCACCGTTCCCGCCTAATACAAAACACATTTAACTACTGAAATAAACACTATAAATGAAAAAGTACTAAAATATGCAATAAAGCTATAAAAATAGCGTTTCATGCATTTGCATATGCAAACATGCAAATGCATATAAACCGATGTCTATTTATGAGAATGTTGTCCAATGAAGATGTCGGAAGAAAAAGACATTTTTGAAAATGTCAACGAGGTTTGTTTTACCATACGAACTCTCACAATTCCTTGTGCATGCAGGAAAAGTGCATTCATTCGATGTAGCAGATGTCGTTGCAATTTATGTTTTGCGTGTTTGTATGACGAATATAACCCTGCAACTTGTAAGCACAACCGAATATTAATTTACTTTATTACTTTGTATAATTAAATGGAGTTATCAATTGTCAAACTTTTATTTACGTTGATTGACTTGGGCTTTCCAAGCTTGATGCCCTCCCCTTATCCCTTCAAACCCGTTGGTGCAGGTCAAAGCACCATTTTTGTAATGATGAAATTCAGTAAACAGCCAAATAACATTGGAAATTCAATCAAAATGCATGCAATTACACGTATTTATTCATCATATTACCTTTGAATTGGTATTTGTAAGAAAAAATATGACCAGCGTAGAAAAACAAAAAAACGATAAGTGGGAGTCGATCCACTGATCCAGCAATTGCGAAGCTTGAACTTAACCACTCGGCCACCGCCATCTTATACACGTTGCAACGCAAGTGTATAAATTCGACACGGAAAACTTCAAAGAGAGAAAATTGCAATTTTCTCGAAACTGCCGAAGTAGTACGCCTTACTATTTGCACATTATGTCGTCCTAATGGACTACTAAAAGTGTACAAAATTTGAAGAAACCCCGTGATCTAGACGTAGGAAGTTCCCCTTGTGAGTTGGTTGGGATTTCTTAAAGATTTAATAGTTCCTACTTACCAAATGGAATAAAATTCCTAAAACGATAAATATTTGATACAATCGATCTCCACCTAAGTTTTCTTCTAAGACCTCAACGGTTCTACTGAAGACAGTATATGTTGTTAAATATGTGTAAATATCTTGAGCGTAACTTCTTCCCAGAATCAAATAAGGGTAAAAATATTGCGGAATAAATTCCTTAAAATTTATTCTAGTATACTTAGCTAGAAAAGCTAATAAAACGGCAGTGTAAAAACAGGCGAAAACGCATTGGACCAAAAACCAGCCCCAGTTCAGTCTTCGCTTTAGGTTCACTTGGTTTATGGTTTCGGCTATGTTCTTGTAAATCAGGCCTTTCTTCTTTATGAACGACATTTTTAGGCCCATCATCCATTTGTTTTGTTTCGAGATCGTTTTCTTAAGGACTTTATCACATTTCGGACACAGTTTGTAAGCCTTCTCCAACTGTTTTCTGAAACAAAACAAGAATATTATAAACGAAAAGTTATCTCGCTACACTGAATTGCCACGTAGTAACGGTCGCAACCATCCTATTCGTTATCTCGCTAGTTTCATTGGTTAATCCGGCACGTGCAGTAATCCGGCGCTCTGGGAAAATATGTGTCTTTTCTTTACGCTTCCACGAGCCGGATATAAACCTCGCCTACAGAAGAAATAAAGTCAAAAACTACACCATCCAGTGTTCTTGGAAAAAGGTCTGACCGCCAACACACCCTGCTTTTAACTCTGAAAACTTGATTCACGATTCTGACCAAGCTAACTCCACTTTACATTTATTTGTCTTGCCATCTGTTCTAAGTTTGTACAAATTTGTTTGTATGTACACATTTACCTATATAGATAAATATTTTATTCTTTCTGAAATACATAAAATATGTGAAATTGTTATGGTTTTGTTTTAATCCTGATAATCTGGAATGGTTTGTCTGGTACCATATGTGTCGGATTATTAAGATTATACTGTAATTACACAGACTAAAAGAGTATCAAAATAGTTAATTAATTTGACATTTTATAAAAGAAACCTAGTAGAAATTATGAATAAAAAGAAAAAAATCTAAAATAGATCTGGACCTAGTAATATAATAATATATAATAATATGTGCCCCTTGAACATCCTCGGTAAACAATGGCACAGAGCTTAGCACCTGGGAAGAGTGGAGTGGACAGGGCTCCTTAGCCATAGTAAAGGCGACCTGTCTAGGGGTGACAAGACGGCAAAGCTTGTTTCAAGCTTCATATAATAATATGTGCCCCTTGAACATCTTCGGGAAACAATGGCACAGAGCTTAGTACCTGGGAAGAGAGGGGTGGACAGGGCTCCTTAGCCGTAGTGAAGGCGACCTGCCTAGGGGGGACAACCCCGAATAATATTCCTCCGAAGCTAACAACTTGGGTAGTATCTTGGTCAGTGACTCACCACTGTCCCACGAAGAATATTCTTCAACTGAGCATGGAGGAAAATTTCGCTAAATGCACTACCCCAGGTGGTAACCAATCCACCGTCACCTATAGTGACGTTAGCGGACGTTCGGATTCTGGGGACTCCGCACCAACATGCTTTAAGGATTAGTCGGAGCATCCTCAAAATCACCGGACATAAACTCAGACCAAGACGGCAAAGCTTGTTCAAAGTTGAGATGAGCATGGGACGAGTTTCTCGTACCAGATCCCATCCCGTGGGACGTATCCCTGTCACTGTCCCATCTCATCACTTTTTAGTCCCACTGTCCCATCCCACAAACAACATTTTCGTCCCATCCCATCCCGGTTACGCGGCCCGTCCCATTCATCCCATGTTTCCCATAAAGCAGACTTTCGGTTTTTCGACAATGAGTAATTCTTTTCGTCGCAAACGGATCGGAAGATTTTTCAGGAACTACTCGTTATCCAAGAAATCTCTTCAGCTGGACATGTATTAATAGTACATTAAAGAACGAGTTCAATAAGCGCGGTTTTGCAACATGCGTCCATGTTTAGAAAACTACGAGCGTATTCACCCTTTTCCACCCGTAAGCACTCTTGTATGCCATTTCTAAATAAAAAACTCGCCGATACATATTGAGAAAATTGTATGGTACTCAGCGAGCCAGAACCGCACGCATATGAATGCTGTTATGAGTCCAGACATTACAGACGCAAAATAGAAAAATAAATTTTCAAGCTAATGCCCGCTCTACACTCTCGCGAAGTAGCACGGAGTTGAGCGAGGAACGAGAGTGGGGTCAGGTTACTCGGTCCGCCTTGTGCTTCCTTGCCTGGCCTTGGCTAACTTCGCTTCA
This sequence comes from Phosphuga atrata, assembly GCA_944588485.1. NCBI lineage: Eukaryota > Metazoa > Arthropoda > Insecta > Coleoptera > Silphidae > Phosphuga > Phosphuga atrata. Next base: position 47,921,872 of record OX155900.1, on the reverse strand, counting down.
TGAAACGGTTTTTCGTACCCGAGTCAAAGGGACACGAGGCGCGAGTACGAGGAAGGGAGAGTATCACGTCTACACTCTCGTGTTTACTCGTCCTTTCCTATATATTATACACACAAATAGTTGCAGCAGCAGCTACCACCTGTTCGGTGCCAGTCATGGCACTGAGGTCCTTGCGAAGTAAGGCGAGAGTGTAGATGCCTCCTCCGTCTAGTTCCTCGCCTCGAACAACTTCGGCAAGGATTCTCGCCGAAGTTACTCCGCGAGAGTGTGGAGCGGGCAGTATATTAAAATCGTTAAAAACAAAGCTGCACCATTTTCTAGGATAAAATAGGACTTTTCTTCTTCACAAAAAAAAATAGCAGCGGAACTACGCAAGTGCGATTCGGTAACCGACAAACGGCCGCGCCGAGTCGTGAAAAACTTAACTTAAACCTACGCAAAAAACATATGCGCTGCAAAAAAACAAACTCTAGAAATAGCTAACAAAAATACAGTGATATGTATTCGGGAGCCTACTTGTGTCTACAAACAAATGAAAATAATGAGATTCTTATATAAAAGCAATTAATTATGCACGAACTAGTTTTACTAGATTATCAAAATCCGTCCCACTCCGTTCTATAGAAAATTGTCGTCCCATCCCATTCCATCCCACGCGACGTTCATACCACTCATCCCATACCATAGGACGATGGGATGGGATGGGACGTTGGGATCCCATGCTCATCTCTAAATCAAAGCTTCATATATTAATGTGTGCCCCTTAAACATCTTTGGTAAACAATGGCACAGAGCTTAGTACCTGGGAAGTGTGGGGTAAACAGTGACAACACCGAATAATAAGCCTGCCAAGCTAACAACTTGGGTAGTATCTTGGACAGTGACTCGCCACTGTCCCACGAAGAATATTCTTCAACTGAGCATGGAGGAAAATTTCGCTAAATGCACTACCCTAGGTGGTAACCAATCCACCGTCACCTATTGTGGCGTTAGCGGACCTTCGGATTCTGGTTCAAAGTAGGCCTATTCGAAAGAATAAGAAAAGGGTATCAAATCAAATCGGGTTTGAAGAATGAAAACGGACGTTTTGAGTGATTTACGAAAGAAATTTTGCTGGGCAAAAATAGTATAATGTCTAGAAAACCCCAGGGAATCGACTAATGTTTGCGATATTGTGATGCCGCAGGAGGTGGCGGGGGTACAGCGCGGAAACAAAATTTCAGTTTTTGGTCTGCTGCGCGGCCGTAATTGGTGCGATCGCGACAAAAGTAGGGAAAACAAAAACATCGGGAACGCCGAAAAAAACCATCTCGAATTTTCGAGCCTACGCTGAAAATTTGGAGATTATTGTCAAAAACCGAAAAAAAAAAATTGGAAATAAAACTACCTTCTTTGACGTTCTATTGCGAGCCGACCGCTGAACGGAACGGCTTCCGCTTTTCGGAACCTTTTTTATAAGTTCTTCCTCGCGAATTTGTGCGTACATGTTTTTACAAAACCGGACGTTTGTGGCTGCCAAACCGGAAGTAGGTGGAATTTTTCATTTTCTTCTACATCGTTCGATGACTGTCGACGGTATCTTGCGTACGGTATGCTGATTTGCAAAAGCCACGAGGTCGCCACGGCCGATAAAAGCAAACCGGTAGGACGTCAATCCGCATTCATGATTTATCAATCCGCATTCATTTTATTTCTACGAAAGTACTAATGGCACAACTCCCAACTGCCAAAGATATTGTAAGAAACGAAATCCCATTTTGCGTCCTAGTTGGGAAGTGTTTCTAAAGTGCGATTTTTTCAGGCAGTTTTGCTGGAAAACAGAAAGTCCTTCCGCCGGGAATTGCTGACATTCCGAAACCAAGTTTGCACATTTCACTTCCGCGGTGCGCCCTCGGAGCTTTGCGAATCGTCGACCATTTTTCACGCGTCATATTTCACCCGTCTTTCAACTTATACCGTCGCAATTCGCAAATTCCAACTCTTTTCTGCAAGGGTTGTAAATTTCGCTCGTTCGCCGACTGCGGTTCGGTTGGGGGGAACAGTTTTATGGCGATTTCATCTACAACCATGCTTCTTGTTGCCATTATCTTATCAATATTTATTACAGGTCTGTTGTCACCAAACCATTTTTGAGCCTAAGTGAGGGACTGGTTTGAGAGAGTGTTTCTAGCTAAGTGTGATGAAGTATGATATTCGAAAATAGGTCATTTATATACATCATAAATAAAATGGGACCCAGTATCTACCCTTGAGGTGCAACAACCTAATTTTTTTTCTTGCTTAGACATTTTACCATTCCACTTAATGAGTTGGAACTGATCTTGAAGATATGACTTCAAAATTTTGTAGGTGGCGCCCCTTATTCCATATTCTAATTTCTCCAATAATATTTCCCTGTCGACATAGTCAAACACTTTGCTTAGGTCCAGGGCTTCCAGATGGCTTCCAGTAGATTTAATATAGACTTTCCATCGATAAAACTAATGATCCTTTTTTCAGAATTGCTTTAGACTTTTGAAAATACAGGCATTATAGATATTGGACAGAATAGTTAGTTGTTAGTTGAATAATTAGGTCGTTTCTGCCATTTTTTTTAATTGGGACTACCTTTGCCAGTTTTAGGAGATTCGGAAATACACCTTGCACAAGACACAAATAAGAATACAAAGCTTAGTGGTTCCGCAACCTTCTAAATAACTTTTTTCATGATTTCGACACTAAATTAGAAAATGTCCAAGGAAATGTTACTTTTCATTTATAACACAATCTACATGATCTCGTTTGCCGTAATCTTGTACAGAAACATAGTTCTTTGATCTATTACTTTTATATTTTTGATGTTGTCCATGTTGTCTTATGTATGCTTTTCAGTGCCAAGGTGGCTGGAAATGGAGCGATCATGGTAAATAATTTATTCATGTCATCTGTACAGCTTAGCTCTTAGCACAGAGCATATACTAAAAGAAATGAATAACATAATGATCGACAGAAACTTCTCAAACGTGTGGAAGAGGGCAAAATTAGTACTTTTGAAGAAGGGGGACAAGTCAATGAAAGACCCCTCATTCTACAAGCCCCTATGCCTCCTGAGCCACTCTATCTAGCGAGGATCAAGGCGGAACTCCAAAAAGGCTTAAATCTGTCAGAAACGTAACAACCGAAAAGGATCTAATGTGGCGAGCGAATGCGGCTACCGCACAAATAAATGAGTGGACGGGAAAAAAGCAGCTGAGCCTGGATCCACCTAAAACGGAAGTGGTGCTGAAAAACTGGCTCCTATGCTTTTCAACATATACACAAATGACCAACCAACCGACACGTCGCTTCTTCTATGCAGATGACACAGCTATCGCCGCACAAGGGAAAAGCTTCGAGGAAGTCGAGAAACTAACTACAGCCTTAGAAAACATGGCACAGTACTACGACATAAACCAGTTGAAGCCGAACCCCAGCAAAACCAAGGTATGTGTATTTCACCTGAGAAATACGGACGCACGCAAGAAGCTGCAAATCACATGAAGTACTCATGAAGTACCTGGGTGTATCATTGGACCACACACTATCTTTCCAAACACTCTGCCAGAATACAAAGGCCAAAGTTTGTGCTAGGAATAATATCATCTGGAAGCTCACTGGCACAACATGGGCCTGACGTGCTGCGTACGTCGGCCCTTGTTCTCTGTTTCTCCGCTGTCGAGTACGCGGCACCAGCGTGGTACAACTCGGTTCACGCAAGACAGGTGATTATGAGCTGTGTGAATGCGGGGGGCTTCAGAGCGACAGCCACCTTCTCAGATATCCCAACATGGGAGAGGCACGCACGATGGAGGACCTATTGTGGCAAATGACAGGGCGAAAGACGCTGCCAACTATTGGAAAGGAAGGGCCTGAATGTCAACACTGGTGTCTCGGACTCGGAAATGAATGATTATGGAAACACTATGATATGAGACGCCTCTATCCTGATGTTAGGCAAAAGCAGTCTCAGGATGTATGGGTTCTTTTTTCTTCAGGGGGACCTCTTGCTCAAGTTAATAAAAGTGCTTGCTACAACCCCAAAAAAAAAAGATTGGCTCTCCTGCTGCTGCTGAAACTCTTGTGTTCGCATTTATTACTTGTCATAATGTTATGTTTTTATGTTTAGCTTTTTGAATATCTTGCAGGTGTTTACTTCTGACTGTCTGCTCAATACTATTTTTGGAGTCCTCTTTCGGGAAGTTTTCTGGAAATATTGTCTTTCTTAACTAAGACTATAGTTTTAGCCACATTTACTTGCTCTTTTTGCATCTCTAGATTTTCCTCTTTGGTTGACTTGTAGTTTTGCCTAATTTTCTCTTTTCATGGGGAAACTTATGATTGAAGTTCACTAAGATAATATGAAAATATTCATATGAGGTTTCAGCATCTGGATATTTAACTGTGTTCTAGTCCACTTCATTTAAGCTTTATCTGAATTGGTAAGTGCTTTCTTCACTCATTTTTTGAGTATATTTTAAGCCAAATTTTCTAGGTACATTTGTGGGAAATTGCAGTTTCTGGGCCATATGTTCAGAGATATGAGGATACTCTGTCAATATGGGTCTACATTAATATTTGTAAAAATATTGTCTATACATGTGGATGTAGTTCAGGTTACTCGAAAAGACCACCAAGTATTTATTGGACGATTTTAATGAAATTTACAGAATTTGATCATGTAAATGAACTGCATCGATGATCAAAAAATCAACTTGAAAAACAAATGAATAAAAATTAATAATGTGTTCGGCCTCCACAATTTCCCAACCACTCATTAATACTTCGAGGCATGCTAGAAAACAGGCTATTAATATCGACTTGGGGTATTTTATTCCAAATTTCGTTAATTTGACCTCTAAGTTCCATTACAGTGTTAGGGGGGTGCTGTAAGTTACTTATTCTAACACCTATCATATCCCAAACATGTTCTATCGGCGAGAGATAGGGAGAACAAGATGGCCAAGGTAACCAATTGATTTCGGCACTATCAAGAAACTGTCTTGTAATGGCCGCTGTGTGAGGCCAAGTGTTATCTTGCTGAAAAATGTGGTTCTGCAAGGCATTTACATAGGGGACTAACATTGGGTGTAAAATGTTGCCAATATACCGAATCGCGTTAAAACTTGCTTCTAAAAAAACTAGAAGACGGACTACCATACGCTATCGCGCCCTAAATCATAACTCCCTGTGTAAGGGCCATACGTCTTTCAACAAGAGTCAAGTCTTACTCTACAATGCTGCTGAGTAAGAGGTAGACACAATTATGGACTGTAGGATCTAATACCAAAACTGAAGATTCTTCTATAAAAAGTAGCCATGGTTACTCTTTAACCATTTGTGACATTGTAAATCTGTCCCTTAAAGTTGTAAGAGGAAGAGCTCGATCTTCACGCTCAGTGCTTCTTGGACGTCCTTATCCAAGTCTATGTCGATCCTCCCCAGCTTCAGACCAACTAGACCAACAGTGTACTATCACCGATACACTACGGCCTTGCAGCAATGGCACGAACCGAAAAACCCGCTTCTCCTATACCAATAAAGCGCCCCCTTTCAAAATTTCACTTAGATGATCATGATATTGTGCATGACGATGAACAATCTTTTCAAGTTTTACAAACTGAAACATCAAACTACTCAGAGGCTACTTGGATATAAGAAGCAATTACATTCAAAAACCAGCAGCTTCTCATAATGTTGAAATCAAGAGAAAATACCATTAAATAGGCACCAAAACAATTGATTCTTTGATCATAGATGCAGTTCATTTACATGATCAAATTTTGTAAATTTCATTAAAATCACCCAATAAATACTTGGTGTTGTTTTTTTTTTAAAGGCAGTATATTTTGTTCCTCTAAGGGGAAGACTTTAAAAGTTCAACATTTATGTGTTAACACTTTTTAGTATTATCTGCTTAATATTATTCTGTAGTCTTTTCTGTTTACTAATTTTCATTAATTAATTAATCAAACTTGGTTAATCAATGTTCTTGATGTTTACAAAATTCAAATTTATCAACCCAAGTTATTAAATAAATATTGATAAGAAATTACCATAGCAACATAAATATAAATCGAATATTGTTTTGGTTATTGTGGAGAATTTGGTTAAAATACTTACTGGAAGTGTTCAATTTCAATATCATAATTGTCTTCATTTAATGGAACAAACGAAGCCAATTGGAAAATCTTCAACTGTTGGATATTGTTGCAGAATTTGCAGAGGCCATTGGAAGCGGTGGCTTTGTCTTGTGAGGAAGTAACTGGCTGCGGGTTGAGCATTTCGTCATGTTGTTCAAGTATTTGCTTGTTGTAGCCTCCGTCCTACAAAAATTGTAAGTGAAATGATTTCGGTAATTATTGGTTGTTTGTTTTGCATACTTTATTGAATCCATTGTATTGGGAACACGAGGGGCAGATGAAGGAGTTTCTTTCTTCATAGGGGACCTTGGTGTTTCCATTGCAGAACCAACAGTTTACTTTGTATAAGAATTTTCTCCTGCAAAATTAGGTTAAGAACGTTTCGCTTGAGAATTTCGTGAAATTTACGTTGGTTTGGGGGGTTTACCTGATTTTGTAGTTGAAAACGATGTACAGAACAGCGGAGAGTATAAACAGTATAAGTAAGTGGAAACAATCTAAGTATTTCAATTCCATATTCGAGAAACCGCGCAAAACTAACCTATATAACTTTTTTGGCGTGTTTTTGATGTTGTCGACCTCAAGGACTTTCTAATTGAGGTTGCTGCTAATAGATGGGTCTCTCTCCAGAGGATCAATTTTAAAAATAAACAAAATTCAAATTTTAATTCTTCAGTCTTGTTTATCTTGTTTTGTCTATTAATGTTAGAGTGTCTTGTCCGAACTGTCCAGACTTGTACTGTCTATCTTGTCTGTTTGGCTGCCATGTCTTATCTATTTATTTGTCTGCCTGCTTACAATTAATAGTGATATAACCATAGGTGGGCACAGTTAATCCAAAAGTTAACTTAGTTAATCGTTAACTCGTTAATAAAAAAGTTAACTTCGGTAATCGTTAAAGCGTTAAAATTTCGATAATTTAACGCTTTAAGTTAAAGTTAACCGTTAAAAGTTAAGCATCCTTTTGGGATGGGATACATTGGTAAATAAAACAAAAACAAGTAGATAGATTAATTGATTTAATTATTACAAGCGACAGTAGCGACCCGCCCTGGTTTCGTACAAGTAGCTGAACATATACGCACCTACTATGGAAGACTAACTAATATGGAATAAAAGGCTTTTTATTGTATTATTCATCGTCTTGGAATGGTCCGAGTATTCTACGCAATACTTTCCTCTCAAAGATATCTATTTTGTTGCCACTGGTGTGTGTCAAGTCCCAGGTTTTGCAACCGTATGTGGGTATTAGTCTGACAATTATTTTGTCCATCCTTATTTTTTGTCCTTATTTTTATGTTTCTGTGAACGTGTTTTGATCGGAAGATATGTGCGAGAGCGAAGTATGCTCCGTTTGCCGCTGTGGTTCTGGCACTTATTTTTGCTTCTTCGACCCGTTGTTTTCTAGGGTCAACCCTAGATAGTGGAAGCTGCTGACTCGGTCTAAGTTGTCTTGTGTTGTTATCGCCATTGCCGTTGTTCTTGCCTGCATTAGCACTTTCTTTTTGTTACGTTAATTTTCAGTCATATATGTCCCTGACTGCTTCCTTCAGGAGGGTGTACGCTTTTTCTTCTGCGGCTTTGGTTCGGCTAATTATGTTGATGTCATCGGCGTATGCCGGTAGCTGAACATTTTCTGACTACCGGTTCTACCGCCAGGTTGAAGAGAGCCGGTGCTAATTCATTTCCCTGCTTCAGTCTCTGCGCGTATGTGAATTCTTCAGTTAGTTGTCCTTGTACGCGCACTTTTGTCGTCAACAAGTCTTGCCAGTTTCCCAGGTATGACGAGTTCATTAAGAGTCGTGTACAACTTTGTGCGATTGACCGTATCATAAGCTTGTTTGAAGTCCACAAATATGTTGTACACAGCATAGTGCATTTGTTTTACATAGTGCATTTCAACATGTGGACCTGCCTGGTTTGAACCCGAGTTGACGCTGCTTTTACTTTTTCTTCAAACTGTATATATTTGGATGCATGCGTCCTTTTCACATGTTGTTTAAGATTATTAAGACTAGACACGTAAGCCTTTATTGTATAAACTTTAATCAACATAAATCAACTTCTGTTCTCCAAGTTTTGACTGAAATATAAAGTAATCACTCAAGTGCGGCCAATGATTTGATTCAGCTTCACTTTCAGAGCTTTGCGTACCTTGAGTAGAAGTAGTAATGTTCATGATGTACACTTGTAAATGTTACACCATCACTTATTTCCAGCAATAACCAACACAAACGAAAAAGATAAATAAATCAGGTTGATAAAATATAAATGAAGTCGGTTAAAAATGATGCAAACGCTAAAGAAGTCAGGTTATAATAACTTATAGTATTCACTCGCACGGAGCAAATAATCAACATGGTCGCTTTATTTTTTTCGGCTCTGTAGTTTCTCGGCTCTGGATTTTTCCTTTTTTGAGCAACAGCGCCGCGCCGAGCCGGTGTGCCCGCATGGCTCGTAATTCAAACAAAAAATGACAACATGTCAACAAACAACCAATGCAACGGACTAAAGTTAACGGAAGTTCAATTTAACGGAAGTTAACAAGAGCGTTAACATTTTCTTGAGTTAACTTTAAAGTTAATCAGTTAAGCATTTTGTTAACTTCGTTAATTAACGGTTAACGGATTAACGAGTTAATGCCCTCCCATGGATATAACGAATATTCGTATTGGCATTCGCGAATACACGCATATTTCTTGACATAAGCAAAACTAATGTGAATATTTTGCGAACCTCAGAAAAAATACACAATGCACAGGTAAATAATATTATTATATAGAAAACCATTTTCTTCGCAAGTTTTGAATTGAACTAATTTTGCATTAGCGGAGGAAGGTACAAGTGTTACCGTTCACGATACGCGTTGTATCCGATTATTTTTCCTGTTTTTCGATATCTTTAAATACGCACGAGGATCGAAAAAGGTTGTCCTGTTTTTCGATGTTTTCGACCACGCACTAGGATCGGGAAAGGGTGTCCTGTTTGCTGTTAGTTTTATTACGTTTGTTTGCCGGTGCATTAAACGACTTCGCGTCAGAACCTGCGGCCGCTACAACTCTAACCTCTCACATTCTTCTTCTTCTTCTGTGTAGGCACTATGTGTTTCTGTAAGTTTCTCCTCAGTCCTTCGGCTCCTGCGATTTGGAAGTCGAATAGTCTGTCCATCTTTTCGGTGGTCTTCCAGGGGGTCTCGTTCTATTGGATTTTTGTGTCATGGCCCAGTTAGCCATTCGGTGAAGCGCCATGCGTTCCACGTGATCCCGCCAGTATCTTCGACGGGCTCTTGCCCAGCGCACGACGTCCTGGATTTGTAGGACAGCTCTGATCTTAGAGCTCTTGACATGGTCTCTTAATGTGGCTCCTCTTATTGCTCTCGGTCCGCATTTCAGTTGTTCTCAGCGCTTGTTTGGTGGCTGATGTGTCGGCCCTTGTTTCAGCCGCATATGTGAGTATTGGCCTTTCTGCTGTCTTGTATATTACGATTTTACCTTCTTGCGATATGTGTTTGTTTCTCCAGATTATGTTATTTAGTGCGCCAGATATTCGTGGAGCCTTGTTCCTTGCTGCTCGTACCTCTAGCTTGAGGTCTCTGTCGCTTGAGATCTCTACTCCAAGGTAGGTAAAGCACATCACCTGCTCTATCACCTTGTTGTCGAGTCCTAATTTGCATCTGGTTGCTGAACTGCTGGCTACCATGCACTTGGTTTTTTGATATGAGATCTCTCTTTGCTGTTTTGGGGAATGTCTGTAGAAGTCGTTGTAAGTCGTTTTCATTGTCAGCTATTAATACAGCGTCATCCGCGTAGCACAGTATGTTGAAGCACTGGTTTCTCATCCGATATCCTGCTTTGAGGTTTTTCACAGTCGTTATTATGTTATCCAATATTAGGTTGAATAGGGCCGGGTTCATACTGTCGCCTTGTCTAATTCCATCGCTTACGCGTACTCTCTCTGCTGACTTGGTTTTTGTTTTTATTATTGTATAGTTGTTAGTGATGTCTTTTATTAAGTTTGTTGGTTTTTCCCACGCGCCTCGTTTTCCTAGTTCTTCAATCACATCGGCAATTCTGATTTTGTCGAATGCTTTACTTAGGTCAACAAAGCACATGTAGGCGGGCCTTGCGAACTCAATTGATTTTTTGGATATTTGCCTGGTCGTAAATATTGCGTCTATTGCAGATCAATTTTGTCGAAATACTCGCTGCTCGTCGTTAACTGTTATTCGTTCGTTTATTTTTTAGGCCAGTTTTTTGTGATTAGTTTAGCCATAGTGTTTATCAATGTGATGACTCGGTAATTTGAGAGGTCTGTTTTCCTGCCTTTTTTGGGTTCCGTACCGAAAACGGAACCCTTAGAGGATCACTTTATTGTCCGACTGTCTGTCTGTTCGTCTGTCTGTCAAGACCATTTTTCTCAGGAACGCGTTGTAACAAGTTGAAATTTGTATCAAATACTCGGGTCTGCGGTCTCTTTCAGCTGTGAAAAAATCAAACTTGTAAGTCAACGCGATCAAAAGATATGACCGTTTATGTCGCATATTTTGCGATTTCACAAGGGAATCAAAACCTATAGGGTACTTCCCGTTGACCTAGTATCATGAAATTTGACAAGAAGCGGTGTCTTACAGCACATGTATAGGGAAAAATCTGAAAACCGTAAATATGTAGTTTCATTACAAGAAAAATGCGAATTTACTATTAGAAACTTATGAAAATACACTAATGTCTTGCGTGGTATTGTCAGGCACCAGACGCATATGGGTTGCATACAGTTAGGTCCTCCTAAAGATACCTTACTTAGAAGTTTGTCCCGCACTTGGCCGTTTTTTTTTTTAAGATTGGGATGCTAATAGTGCTTTCCCAGCTTATTGGCACTATTTCGGATTCTATATATTTTTTAAATAGGATGGAGGTCTCAGCCACGAGTTTTTCGCCGCCGTATTTTAGGAGTTCGTTGGGAATGGTGTCTTCGCCTGGCGCCTTCCTTGATTTCAGGGTTTTGATTTCGCGTCATATTTCTTCTTGACTAATAAACAAGTGTGAGTTCTCTATTGTTTGTACTTTCGCTGAGGTGGTGGTTCCTGCCTGGGCGGTGGTGATTCCTGTTTCGTATAATCCCTGGAAGTATTTGGCCCATTTTGCGGGTGTGATGCATTCTGTTTGGTGTAGTTCGTCCGATGGTTGTTTGTACTTCCTGAGTAGTTTCCAAATCTTCTTTTGCCCGCCATATAGGTCGTGTTGTAGTTCGGTGCTGAAGTTTTCCCAGTATTGATCTTTTAGGTGTCGCACCTCTGTCTTGCACCTATTCCTTAGAGCTTTGTAGTTGTCGTAGGCTTCCTTGGTTCTTGTGTCCATGTACTTCTTGTAGGCTTCTGATTTGGGTCGGGCTATGTCTTTAAGTTCCGGATTGTACCAGGGTTTGTAGTTATGTCGTGGAGAATTTCTGACTGCTCTTTGTCCAATGGCATCAAGTGCGCTGTTTGTGATGTTGCATTTCAGTTTCTCGCAGGCTTCGTCATTGATGTCCTGGTCTTGTATGCTGTTGGATGTTATTTTCTCTGCCAGCCGGATCTCATATAACAACTTTGTGCTTTTGACTTGTCGCTTTGAAGCGGTATTTGCATACAACAAGTTGGTGTTCTATGACTATGTTAGTTGATGGGAATACCCTTACGTTTGTGATCTTATTTGGGTGTACTTTTCTGTTGGTGATGATGTGGTCAATTATAGACCGTTGCCCTATCGTGTTTTGATATGTAATTTTATGTTGGTCTTTATGTTGGAAGTAGGTGTTATTAATTCGTAGTTGGTTTTGGACACACTTGAAGTCTATGAGTAGCATACAGTTGTCATTAGTTGTGTGTTCCCCAAATCTATTCACTACGCCTGGGATGATATTGTCTCCAATTCTTGACCTTACGCATTCGTTCCTCAAAAATATTTTAACTGAATATAACAGTGGACTATTTCATTTTTTACCATCGGCAACAATGATAATATGGTTTTGGCCCTCGGAACTTACTGGAGTAATCAGTATGGCCCTAACGCTGGAAAGTTTGGAGACCCCTGGTCTAGAGTATCTCAAGTCCCGTTTTAAGCAAAGTTCGTCGATTATGATCCGATTAGTGTCTCTGTCTTTAAATTTGCCTAATAGTTGTTTGTGTCTGTCTGATATATTTAGAATTTTAGTCAAATTGTATAGGAGGTCATTTGGAGGATTGTGGAGTGGGTTGTTTGGGTGTCTTAATTTTGTTATAATGCGTAATGCAGTAGTTTCGGCTACATGCAATACCTTTTTTGTCGAGGAACGTGCATTGGTTTGTATTATGTGACCATAGTCTAAGATAGGACGGCATGTGGCTTTGTAAATTTTGCAGGCACTCTTTATTGAAATTCCCTTGTTTCCAAAACATCACGACAGACATCGGAAATATTTGACCCTTTGTAGAGTATTTTTCTTGCGTAACGTTGTGTCAGTCTTGAAGTTGAGTTTGTTGTCAAAGGTTGAGTTTTATTATATATTTATATAATATTATGTTTTTATTTATATTTAATTATTATTAATTTAATTTTTTATTTATATATTCGATAATATTTTTTATTAGAATTTATAAAAAGAATGCAGCAGTCCAAAAGTATTTTATTCAAACCTTTATGTGCTTTGCCCATCTATGTATTAAATAGTTACATAAATAGCACTAAATAGCACAAAATTAAATTGTTAAATTGTATAAAGGATAAAAAAACAATACTTCTATTATACATGTAAACAAAACTAAAAGTCATTTCTTAATTATTATTGTTTGTTTCGGTGTCATATTTGCTATTACAATAAAATACCATTATTTTTTCTAAATTGTTTGGTGCAAAGCTGTGCCTTCTGTCAGATTCGAATGACGTTACCGGTGCATATTTCAACATTGCCGCTGTTTTCGACGTTACGATTTCAGGCAGCTCAACATTTTCGCCACTTAATTTTTTTCGTACATTTCGTAACATAGAAAAGTCTGGATTTTTTTGTAAAACGGCCTCAAGTTTTAAAAATGCACTTCGTGCATTTTGCCTGGTGCAGTTTTCAAATGGTTTAATACATTGTCCACCATTAATACAGACTCTGTTAATGGGGTTCCAGTTTTTTCCAATTTTGTAATTGTTTCTGTTAAAATGTGAAAATTGGATTAAATATATGCCAAAGAATTTTTAATGTCTGTATTTTTAAAACAATGCCTTGCGTATATACCCTGCACAGATAGAGTCAAATTCCATTACAACCATTACAACAAACAACGGTCCCCGCAGAAGTATTGCAACTTTGTAAACAAAAGTGTAATTTTGACGTTAGGATTCAATAAGTGAAGAAGACGATGAGAACACAACTGCTAATGCGTAGATAAAAAGAATGCGTTCCGTAATTTCACACATACTAAGAATTTCTGAATAAACAATTTTTCACTATTTTAGGTCACAAATAGACGCTATAAGAGCTCTTTAGGTATCTTTTAGGCAGTAGAAATTTAAAACAGCAAAATAGGCAAAATAGGTTTTTTAAAACTAGTGTAAAAATATAGAGAATCATGTAAAACGGATTTATTTGCAAAGCTTTTTCATCTGCCTATAAAGAAGAAAATAGGCAATTACCTGAAGTTCCGACTTTTAGTAATTAGACATTTCGTTAGAGAGACATGAACTTAGCAGGTTATTGATTTAAATGATAATTTATAATTGGTAAAACCAAACTATATTATAGATAATCATATAAACTTAATAAAGACGGAACACCGCCTGAATATATAAATACATTCAACCTTTCCGAAGCTTAATATTTTGAGTCTTTTTAGGACTACCAACCTTGAGTCTTTTTAGGACTACCAACTTTGAGTCTTTTTAGGGCTACCAACTTTGAGTCTTTTTAGGACTAACAGCAAAGCTGCACTGTTGAGAGATAAATCTCGCAACGCTTCTGCAGATGGCTATTTACTTAAGTTAATAGAAATATATGATCTTAAAAACAAAGTTATTTTTCTGTTTCTCGTTTAGTGTTACGAGAGTGGACTGAGACCTAGTAAATGAGTGGCAAATTTCACATGAGATTTGTTTAGGTAGTCCTAAAAAAGACTCAAAATATTATAGAGCTTCGGAAAGGTTGAATATATTTCTATATTCAGGCTGTGTTCCGTCTTTAATAAGTTTAATCACTTTTTACTTCGTTCTATTGTAATTGTATGTATGGTGTTCTGTCTGTGCAGGGTTGTATTTATTTAAATCATTTATTGTGTATTTCAGTTAGGTACATAGTTACAGAGTTCCATAAAAAAATAGTATAAACAAAATATTTAATAACAATATTTTTATTACTCATACAGTGTAAGTACTATGTTGGTGCCCTTTTTTTAAAAGAGACCTATTCATCTAATTCTTGCAAAATTAAATCAGTTAAACTCTCCCCAGTTGATGATTCTACAGGTAAAAATTTGATGAAATATTCTTTAGGAACAAATTCTTCACTATCTTTATTTAGAACGCCAATAACAAGATACATTTGCGATAAATGGATGTTTTGACAAACAGCCATTTATCGCACTAAAAAACGGGCGCCAATTCAATTATCACCACAGGCTATTCTATGGTAAGACAATTTTATAAAATTTTGAATGATATTATCGATACCCATGTGCCCTAAAGAAGGCAAAAACCTAATGCGAGGAAAGGCTCAGGCCCTGATGGAATTCCGGCCCACTTCATAAAGTTGACTGCCCATTCGCTGTGCAAGCTATTAACTATGATATATAATAACAATCCATTAACTATGACCTTAACTTTTCACGTAATCCCAATCTTTAAATCTGGTTAGCGAACTATCGACTTATTCCAAATTATGCGTTTTCAACAAAATCCTTGAAAATCTCGTATATAACAGGATTATTTTTCACATAAAACCATATATTGTCCTTAAACAACATGGATTTATGAAGAATAGGTCGATCGAAATCAATTTTCTATGCAGTACATACTACATTAATGGTATCTATCTTAGCAATGGCTTTGACAGTGTAGATCATCCGAATCTACTCTATAAACTTGAACAACTCGGTATACACGGAAATTGTTGAACTGGGTCAGATCCTACCTGTCAGGCCGCTCACAGGCGGTGGTACTTAATTGGCATACATAAGGGAGTTGTGCTGTTTCGTCGGGTGTACCACAAGGTTCTCATCTGGGACCGTTGCTGTTTTTGTTCTATATAAACGATGTCGTCGCCCACCTTAAGAACTGTAGGCTACTTATCTACGGTGGTGACATAGAGATATTTATCTTATACTAGAAAAAGGACACCTCTCACCTGGACCGGCACGTCAAAATATGCCGCCTAAGGCGAATACAACTTTCGCCGCCCCAATTTGTAATTCGTTAGACAAATTTAAAGGTTCTATATCGTCTGTTAGGTACATGTGTAAATCCTGACAATTTTTAAGAATTTCGTCTGAATTTTTTTGCGCTAATGATATCCTATAAAATTCAAAAAATTTATTATGATTTTCCAATTGTGTAAATCTTTCTGTAACAGAATTAGTACAAATATTTAAGAGATAATAAAAAACTTTGATTACGTGTTCAACAGCAGGTGTTACCGCATAGAGGTTCTAGCAAAATAATTTCAGGCAATCTTCTATGTAATGAATTTACTCAATGAATCATCAAATGAACATTTTATATTATAGGTAAAACTGTACGGTACGTGTATATGTGTTTGGTTGGTATAGCTATTGTCGTGGTTTGGTGAGCATGTATCAATCGGTTTTAATATTGATTCAAAATCTGCGTATACTACAAAGGGTATACGCATTTTTCTATCGTAATTTTGGAATTTTAATATATCCCCCAGGACCATACCACCTCTCCTGTCTTTAACAATGTCTTTTGTCGGCATAATAGTGTATATTTTGTTGCAGTCATTCAATTTATATAGATTGAAAGACGACTCGGTTGAAAAAAAGGTTAGACAGCCATCACATAAATATTTTTTATCGTGATGCGATGAGATTTGACTTCTTACCAGTCGCCAAATATCTATTAATATATACATAATGACCTTTAACCCCTCCTCCAAATATAATAAATTTACATGTCTTTCCCTAGTGTCAAATTTTTTAGACAGATTTTCTATTTGTTTATCTGTTTTTGCTTGTACGTCTAATTCTAATTGAAAGCCTGCTTTCAAAATCTGCATTTATTTCCATTTCATTAACTATTTCTTTAGCTTTTATAAATTATTTGCCCAAAACTATTTATACGAAATTCCATCAGAAACAATTTTACGCTAGAACTAGAAAAGAATAGAAACAATTCTTGAAAAATTGAAAAAAATTACTTAGTCCACCAGATTTTTTGGCTGCGTCGTTTACAACGAAATTTAAAGAATGTCAGGAAAAGGTTACGAAAAAGGCCTTAGGATTCTTATCTAAGATTCGTTTTTGCACACCAGAATGCATACCTTTCATGTTTGGACCATTGCCGTATACCCTTTAATTTTGAGACCTAATTCATCTAATTCTTGCAAAATTAAATCAGTTAAACTCTCCTCAGTTGATGATTCTACAGGTAAAAATTTGATGAAATATTCTTTAGGAACAAATTCTTCACTATCTTTATTTAGAACGCCAATAACAAGATACATTTGTTCAATTCTACTTACATCTGGAGTGCAATCCATAATAATGCTGTAATATTTGGGAAATAATATTTGAAATAATAGTAACACGTACTTTTTCTCCCAATAAATTTATTATGTTATTTTGAATTTCTTTGCTCAAATATTGAGAACAATTGGGATTTTTTGAAACTGTGTAAATGCTCACTAATAAATAGATTAAATTTTGCCAAAAATTCAATAATTAAAAAAAAATTCTTTGATCTTTTGTGATTTTTGAATTTCTTTTGATGACATATTTTATTTAGAAGTAGAAGGTAGAACTAAGAACCGGTGGAAACTCACGAAAAATTCGCTGCTACAAAAATATGCCGCCCTAAAAATATGGCGCCGTAAGGCGATCGCCTGTCCGACTAGGCGCACGTACCGGCACTGCCTCTCACATACGGATATGTGTTTTGTGGTACTTAGATTAATAGGGTTACCTTAATCAAGGACCTGGGCATCTTATTTGATGTTACGTTATGCTTCTCCCAACATATCGATGGTATAATAGAAAAGCCAACAGATCACTGGGATTTGTTTTCAGGGCCACTGCGAGCTTCCGTCCATAATCCAGGATGACCAGGGAAACATTATAACCGACCTAAAGGGAATAGCAGAAGTATGGAAAAATCACTGCACCAAATTGTACCATGTGGAATCATATGTGGAATCGGAGAACAGACAGTATGTAATGGAGCCAGGGATTCTTAAGACCGAGGTAGAGCAAGCTATAAGGAAACTTGGAGATAGAAAGACAACGGGACCAAACAACATAAATGCTGAAACAATTAAAGCAATGGGAGAAGCAGGAATAGACAGTATGCATACTATTTTCCAATGCATATGGACATCTGGGAAATGGCCAGAAGAGTGGGCAAAATCTCTGCTAATACCCATATACAAAAATCAAAAGACAAGACCATACAAGACCAGACAAGACCAGAGAAGAGCAGAAAACTTCAGACAAGACCAGACAAGACCATACAAGACCAGACAAGAACAGACAAAACTAGACAAAACCAGACAAGACCAGACAAAACGAGACAAGACCAGACAAGACCACAAAACTCCAGACAAGACCAAACAAGACCAGGCGAGAAACAGACAAGAACAGACAAAACCAGACAAGACCAGACGAGACTAGACAAATCCAGACAAGAGAACATCTAAGCGCTTCACACACCTGTTATTCCTCAATCTCCTGCGGCTAGGAGCCGCCTCTTCCTCTAAAAGGAATTAATTAATTGTACGTCGACAGTAAATACAGACACACAAATCGCTCCACCAACTAAGAACGACCATGCACTACCACACACTAAATCAAGAAAGAGTCTCTGTCTGAAAGTGTCTGAAAGAATCTGTCATTCCTACAAGTGTCCAGGCCTGGTGAGATTTCTCGTGTTTAGTTAAATTAAGCCACAAGCTCCACTCCTGCGTGCCCTTGCGTCAATTCTCTTAAGTTTCAGCTTTGTAACCACAATTTCCTCGGAACCCAAAAGATTCGGTTTTCCGGAAGCTGGCCTCCGTGTCATCGGAGGAACATCGGCGGATCGCTGGCTTTCATCGTTATGGTTAGAACTAGGGCAGAATTTGATTGCCTTCGAACCTCTAACTTTCGTTCTTGATCAATGAAAGCGTTCTTGGCAAATGCTTTCGCTTTAGTCCGGCTTGCGACGATCCAAGAATTTCACCTCTAACGTCGCAATACGAATGCCCCCGTCCATTCTTATTTATCATTACTTCGAGAGTTTCTAAAACCAACAAATTAGAAACGAGGTCCTAATCCATTTTTGCACGCACACGACATTCAGGCAAAATTTTAGCCTGCTCTAAGCACTCAAATTTGTTCAAAGTAAACGTGCCGGCCCACTTTGACACTTCCCTGAACCGCCCGATCTCGCAAACGGGCTAAGTTCACCGCTAGGACATCCCGCGGCAAGCCAGTTGAATACCGCGAGCGGTGAACCGACGGCGCGGGATACAAGTTTGACTAAAACCGGACGAAACTAAATGAAACCAGACAAGACCAGGAAAGACCAAACAATACCAAACAAGACCAGACAATTACAGAATTTTCCAGACAAGAACTATAGAACCATAGCGCTGGTATCAGATGTCAGCAAGATTATGCTACACAATCATACTTAATGCCAGACTTAAATACATCCCGCTGCCAGAGATTGCAGACGAACAATCAGGATTTGTCCCAGGAAAGGGTACACAGGACCAGATCTTAAACGTAAGGCAAATAATAGAACAGGCCAGAGAATTCCAAGTGAAAGCATACCTGTGCTTCGTGGATTATACTAAAGCGTTTGATAAAGTGAAGTGGCGCAAACTATGGAAAATACTAGAGAAAATGGGAACACTACTGCATCTAATAAGATTAATCAGACAGCTCTACGAGACCAGTACTGCGTGCGTCAGCGTAAGTAACACATGCTCCGAACCATTCAAAATACTAGCTAGAGTGCAACAAGGATACATATTGTCGCCAATACTGTTTAACATTTACACAGAATACATTATGCGAAAGATACTAGAAGATTGAAACGGATTCAAGATATGCAGATGATACACGTGATTCTGGCTTCGGAGAAAGCCGAAATGGAGGCTATAATGGCCAGACTCACAGAAGAGAGTAGCTCAAATGGACTGGAGATTAATAGAGCCAAAACAAAGATCATGGTAATAGACAGACAAAATGAAAACCTGCCACAAGGCGACACCGTGGCTGGATTTGCAGTGGTGTAAAGTATTGATTATATAGGATCAGTAGTTACCAACAAAGGTGGATCGGAGGAAGAAATCCGCAAACGAATAGCGATTGCCAGAACGTCCATGGCAAAACTGGTGAAAACTTGGAAAGATCGAGCCATTACCAAAAACACAAAACTTCGGCTGATACATAGCCTGGTCTTCTCCATTGCAACTTACGCCTGCGAAACGTGGACTATTCGGACCTCTGACCAACGCAGAATAGAAGCGTTTGAAATGTGGTGCTATAGAAAAATTCTGCAAATACCATGGACACCGCACAAACGACTCTATTATTCAACAACTCGGTATAAAGACCAGACTATACCAGACAATAAACCAACGGTATATGTGATACCTGGGTCATGTGGCAAGGAGGTTCGACAATATTGAACGACTCATAGTAGAAGGCAACGTCCAAGGCCGCCGCCCAAGAGGAAGATCGCCGACACGATGGATAGACCGTACAAAAACACTGACGGGACAAGGGATGCAGGAAGTAATGAGATCCGCCCAAGATAGTGAGCGCTGGCGAGCAGTCATTGCGAGCGTAGCAAATTGATGTCACCACACCCTGCAGAAGGGTTATGGGCTGAAGAGAGAGCGAGCTTCCGTTCGTCGAACGTCTACCTTACCCTCTACCACACCATGGTCAGGTCAAACTGGAATTCACTTCCTGTATTTGAGCCCTTCAATATAATATATACACACACCGTCTCGACAAAATCCAACGAAAGGTACTTAAATATCTCTCGAGCGAATGAGTGCAGTCGCAATCATCACTAGTTGCACAATATACTATTATAACTAATACAAAAATAGACAGATGGACATATTTGAGGTATCATAAAGAATTCCTCAGTCTTCCATATGCCCAAGAGGATAGTTGTATTCTCTAGGACTTTCCTAAAATCGAAAGTGGAACATTTTTGTGAACATGGCGACTTGAGATGACAAAAATGGCACGAAATTTCGAAAAATTTGCATCATCAGTCCGAAATTTCTTAGAAAAACTCATATTTAGTGAAGATTTATCATTTTCGCGAAATACTAAATTACTTTTTACTTCGTTCTGAGTCTTGTATTCTGTGCACTCTTGTATTCTCGAAGACTTTCCTAAAATCGAAAGTGAAAATAATTTGAGCAGAACAACTGAACAAAAAAACTAAATATAAAACGAAACGCGTAAATGATTCAGCGTTTATTTATTTTAACTTGTGACACATTTTTGTGTTTCAGGTTGTTTTTTATCAAATTACTCATTGTAGCGGAATATTTACAAGGATTTAAGCAGTTTATGGTACACTAAAAACAACAAATAAGTGTGTTTAAATAGTGGAAATACTTAACAAGATTAGAGACTGAAATAACAAACAAACCAATTAGTTTACGACATCGTTTAATACAGCAAAACTAGGAGATTAGAAAGTTATAGATAGATCTAAGGCGTTTCAGAAACGAATGGACGTCACTATACGAAAAATATAAGCAAATAAATAATAATAATATCTTTATTCATGTGACCAATGAAATATAAATTATGGATGTGATACTATAAGGTGTTCGTTGTTGACTGGACTTATTTACGTATTTATTTTTATTATAACGGACAGTCATTAATGATCGGTGTCTCTAAGTTAAAGTGACCCGACGTCCCGATTTTGGCGGGACAGTCCCGTATTTTGGAGGACAGTCCCGCGTCCCGCCGATTTTTAAAAAGTCCCGCTTTTTAGAAAATATCTACATTTCTTATTTTAAATGTACTGTATAAATTATTAATATAAATTGAGCAATTTCCTCTGCTCAAGTGCTTTTTCAAATTAGAGAGGAACCTTGTGTCAGAGCCATTCAACCAAGTGTAGACTGCGTCGATTGGATCCGGCAGACAATTTGAGCTGTCCGCTTCCAAGTAATCTTTATCTGCCTAGAAATTAAATAAATACATTTTTGTATATTTATCGACAAGTATACAATATACTGTATACAATAATAGTAGTTTATGATACAAGTGTGTGAAGAAGGACTTTTGTGCATGAGTTGCGATGAGTTTACAGCACGAGCCGAAAGCGAGTGGTTTAATAGCAACGAGTAGATTTAATCTAGATTACGTTAAGTTATAATAATAATATAATAATAATCCTTTATTGGCATAAATGTAAATACACGACCGTTCGTACATTAGTGTTGTGACGAGTATAGAACAAAAAATAACAACAAAGAAAACAAAAAAAAAAACAAAAAGAAGACACCAGAATGAAACGGAAAATAAAAATATCCAAATTAATACAGCAAAAACTAAACAGTTCAAAAGTTCTTAGATCAAAAAAACAAACAAAAAAAAAACAAAAAAAGAAAGCCTTTAACCCTGTCCTTTGCACTTCAATATTTTTTTCATGTACACAAAACTGGAGCCACTCTCATCCATAACCTTCTTCCAGTTTCTCGCCACTGACTTTTCCTCTTCGCTCCATTCACATTTCTTACAGCTTAACACCTAATGTTCCCAGAGCTCCTCCCCTTCTCCACATACTCCACAAGTCCTATCTGTTGCAGCCATCCAATATCTTCTACCCCTTTCCTCACTACCGCACCTAAACCGGGCAATCGCTACCTGTGGGGCTTTAGGATTAACTAGATACTCTGGACATCTGCCAAAAATTGGATTTTGCTGTAGTCTCTATTATAGGTACTCTCATCTATGTGTCTTTGTCTCTCTTGCAGCTCTATCTCCAGTAGTCTATCTGCCAGAATCCTTTCCACTAACATTCCCTCATTCATCATTCTCTCGATCTCTTCTTGGTTCCATCCCCCTCTTTCATACATACGCTTGCGCAGACATCCCCATTTTGTTTCCCTATTACTCCCTTTACCCTCCTTTCTTACCGCTTTCAGAACGTCTTTCACTATTCTTTCTTCTCCCGCACTATTCACTTTCCTTTCAAATTTAGCCACTCTCATAACCGCGGTGTTTGCCACCTTGTTAGAATTTGCTTCTTGTTGAACGATGTACCAGGGGGTGGACTTTTCTAGCTGCAGGGCCCTCTTTATGAACTGTAACTCCACTCTCTCTATGTCGTTTTCCTCTCTCACACCCCAAATTTCTGCCTCATACATCATAATACTACGTACGCACGCCTTCAATACAATCATTTTCGCCCTAAAATTTTCCCTCAAGTATACTCTCCATATATCCCAGAGCCTGTTTGGCACCCACCCACGCTTTATACTTGATATGTGCAGCGCACGACCCATTTTGTTGGAACATAAAGCCTAGGTATTTAAAACTGCTAACTTGTTCTATCTCACTCGCTTCCCATTCAAAACTCTCTTTCCTTGATCCCTTTCTCTTGCGAAACAGCATCCACTTTGTTTTCAGCACATTTACCTTTAACATTCGTTTTTTAAAAAACTTTTCCATTCGTACCAACACTTCTTTCATTTCCACTTTCGAACTTGCTAAGACAACGACGTCGTCCGCATAAGCTAGACTCCAAATCTTTTTCGTCCCTATTACCACCCCTCCCGCTTGACCAAAGCTTAGCGTTCTCTCGAGGTCCGCAGTATATAGATTAAATAGTCGTGGACTTAACGGGCACCCTTGTTTTAGCCCTTTCCTAACCTCAAATCTTTCAGATAGCCTTTTACCTATCGTCACTCTACACCATGTTCTCTCATATAGATGCTCAATGCTCTCCCTGATCTGTTGCGATATACCTTTCTCCCTCATATATTCCCACATTTTCTCTCACTACTGAGTCATATGCAGCTTTGAGGTCAACAAATACGGCGTACAATTTCCCCTTAGGTTTAGGTTAGGTTAGTTATATTATAGCCAGATGAATCCAGATTGAGAGGCCGAGACTTCTTGATTCAAAATAAGAAAAATTAATTCAATTCTAAAATATGTCAGAAAATTTATTTTCACTGCGTCGATGATTTTTGTTTAGTGACGTAAGTTGTTGCCATAGTAACAACAAACAGAAATCTTTTAATAATGAAACTCCATTTCATTTACATTGCACTTTAACGCACGATATGGATACTTTTACACACGATTATAATAATGGCATCCTTCACATACAATAATGTATTTATGAATGTGATCATTTTGGTGAGTGAGTAGATAAAAAATATATATTTTTTAATTATTGGTCTGCTTTCATTACTAAAATATAATTCTCATTTCATCCCATTTGTCATCCCACGCTTCGGGCCTATCTTCTTATTAAAAACGCGTATAGACGTGTTTCAATAAAAATATAGACCCTCAAACCTCTACATATTCATTAATGACTGACAGTAATATTTCTAGACAATTATTAATGAACATACAGTATATATTTGTGTTGTAATTATAGCAGGTTTAATACATACGTTTGGACATAGATCTAATCAAGTTCGCTATTGTTCCTTGTGGGATGTTCAGCCACGCTTCTGCGCTCTGGGATCGAGGTTGAAGCACGAAGCCTAGCTCGAATTCTTCGTTTAAGCTCATCCCATAAATATTATATCGGATATACGTCGCTAATGCATGCTTGCCACTCCATAACACGAAAACAGATTTCTGTAATGTAATCTTGCACCATCCTTGCGGTTCCAATATAGTCGAAGTAAGGTACCACATGAGCTGCTAAAATCTCCTGATGTACCTAGCAATCGTAAAACTTCCTCTCTTGACCACGCCCCGAATGATGAAAGCAGGGTCGGTTCGTGCTCCCATAGAAATTGCACCCCAGATCATACAGGAACTGCCTCCACAAACAGTCCTCTCTTTAATGCAGCATTCTGAAAAACACTCTCTTGGTCTCCGGTACACTTTTCTTCTTCGGTCGCTACCATAGAGGCATTTTCTGGTCTCATCTGAGAACAGAACAGAGCCGCATTTTTCCAACGTCCAATTTAAATGATCCCTTGCAAAACGCAGGCGCGCTTGATGATTAGCTGCGGTAAGTTTTAGACAAACTGCAGGTGTCTCAGGGGTCAAGTTACTTTCCGGCAGTCTTCGTTTTAATGTCCACTGACTAATAGCCACTCTTCGTACTTCAAGGAACCCTTGTTGCAGTTGAACAGCATTAAGGAGTTTACAGACCGACGCGGAAGTTTCGCTACCGCGACCGGTGCGTTATCGAGGCGGACTTATTGATGTGGCGGCTTATGTACATGTTCAGATCAACAGGCACGATTTCCGCCAAAGCCGCGGTAGTGCAGCGTTGCACGACAAGAACGCTCCAATCCCGATCAGTTTCGCTGTCGCCGTGTTTTGAAATGGCGATTACAGAGAAGTTGATTTATATTTTTACAAAATATCCTATATTGTATAACCTGGATGATGAAAACTATAAAAATATAAAGAGAAAGGACAAAATTTGTAAGCAGATAGTATTAGAATTGGAAGAAAATGCCGAGATTTGAAAATGTTGAAAATTAAGTTTGTTGATTTTAGGAACCTACATTATTTTTCATTTATTTCTTAAATGAGTTTTAGGCGTTTTAGAAATCAAAAACAAATAAAAAATAACAAACTGGCCGATTTTCTTTTTCTGTTGTCAATACTAGCATGTTAGCAGAGCTTCTTCCTCTGAGGAACTCATGACTATACACCTTAAAGGAGCTTACAGACCGGCGGGGAAGTTTCACTGCCGCGACCGGTGCGTTATCGCGGCGGACAGATTGACGTGGCGGCTTATGTACCTGTTCAGATCAACAGGCGCAATTTCCGTCATAGCCGCGGTAGTGCAGCGTTGCATGTCAAGAACGCTGCAGGCGCGGTTAGTTTCGCTGCCGCTGTGTTTTGAAATAGCGATTACAGAGAAGTTGATTGAGAATTTTTAAAAATATCCTATATTGTATGACCTACTATATTGTATGTACAAACGAATTCGGATCGTACACTAGGAAAAACTCATCAAAATGGTCTTCAATCCGAAGATTGGTTTGCAGCAATTCTCCATTCTGCTCTTCAGTCTCAGTCTCTTCAGACTCTGAAGTCTTCAGTCTTCTGCTTTACAGTCTTCAGCCCCCACCCGGAGATCCGATCAGGGGATCATTTTACCTCCGGTTAATTCCACTGAAGAGTACTCCATCCATGAATAAATTGCCGATGCCTGAGATATCCAAACGGATCTTTAATGGAGTGGTTTCTCATTGCCTTCTCCATCCTACGCCGTTGGCCAAGTGGCTCCTCCACCGTTAGAGGCAGTTTACAACCTCACGGGCAAGGGGGTGCCCTTTACCTGCTAAAACCGGCTCATCCGCACTTCTAGGAGGAAGTTGGCACTTGTATAGGGGGACCACTTACACCGGTGGTCACTCGTTGAAATAACATCTAGACCTTGTTTACCTTAATTTCGTTTTGTTTAATGGCGTTTGCCCAACAACAAACACAATACTAGAAATGTATGTTTATTTTGAATTTGAAATCACGTAAGTGATGGAAATGAAATATCAAAATGAATACCGAAAAATCGTCTAGAAATATTTAAAAATGTTCGATGTTTCTGTTAGTTCCTGGGGCTTGCAAATGCGCTTGGGTTGCACTAGGAGTGGTTACCTTGATTTCATTTTCACACCGACGGGGCGAGTTTTTCCTGGGAAATTTCTGGAAAATCGCGGAGCACAAACACCACCCCTTATGTAAAAATCGCGTTTTGATGTGGGCATTTCGCTGTCGCGCCGCTAGAGAATTTTTCGCTGCGGAAATTTTGCAACGCAAGCGCTCCGCGCCGGTCTCAAGGAGCCTTAAAATCGAGTTTTGGTATGGGTATGACCATTTCGCTGCCGCGCCGCTAGCTTATTTTTCGGCGTAAATTTCGCGACGCAAACGTTCCGCGCCGGTCTGAAGGAGCCTTTAAGGTGCTCACAGACCGGAGCGGAAGTTTCGCTGCCGAAACCGGTGCGATATCGCGGCGGACCGACTGACACGGCGGCTTATGTACATGTTCAGATCAAAAAGCGCAATTTCCGTCATAGTCGCCGTACTGCAACGTTGCACGACAAGGACGCTGCATGCGCGGTTAGTTTCGCTGCCGCTAGATTTTGAAATGGCGATCTCTGTATTAACATTTATTTCATGAACCAATGTTTAATTCTGAAATATGTGAAGGATGCCATTATTATAGTCGTGTGTAAAAGTATCCAATTCGTGCGTAAAACTCCAATGTAAATCAAATAGAGTTTCATTTTTAAACGAATTATGTTTGTTGCTACTATGGCAACCTAACCATAATCTAATCTAGATTAAATCTAGGTTAACCTACATTGCATCGAAGTAGCAAAAGATGGTTCCTTCTAGGTCCTCCACCTCCATTAACCTTTACGCTTCCGGTTCCGACTTCCGATCTCGACTTCCGTTTCCGGTTTCCCATTTCCGGTTTTTCACACATGGGAGTGTGAGGTCTATGTAACCTCACGCTGGGTGTGAGGTCTGGTTTCGACTTTCGTTTTTCTCACTTCCGGTTTCCCACATACGGCCGCTCCATTTCCGGCTCCTGCTCTGTGCGCGGAAAAATTCTAAATTCTGCGCAGGCGGGAAAATTCAAAATCGAAACCGGGTGTCATGATGAAACCGAAGTGTCATGATCAAAATCAGTGGAGGTGGAACGCCTAAAAGGTAAAATCTTTCCCTACTCATCGACAACGACCAAATAAATAGTGTTCCCGTTACTGTGCGCTTTTACTAGTTTTACTAGTTCTAACCTTATTTGAGTTATTGGTCAGTGATTTGATGTATGTTTGTCAAAATTACAATTTTTACAAAATTATCGGTAAGAAACAATAATTTGTTTGTAGATTCAACAGTATTTTGATTCAACACTCTTTGCGATTAAACCAATTGCCTTCAGCTTGTGCTTTAAACTTCGCAACTCATGCACAAAAACTCTTCCTCACACACCTGTATCATAAACTACTATTATGTGTTTTAGAAATTAAAAATAAATACAAAATAACATATTTCATCTTATGCAATCAATTAAAATAGCATAGCTTCTTGCTCTGAGGACATCATGACTACTATATGCACGTAAAAATCGTTTTGATGTGGGCATGTTTTGATGTGGGCATTGTCATTTCGCTGCCGCACCTCTAGCGAATTTTTCGTTACGGAAATTTCGCGCAGCAAACGCTCCGTGCCGGTCTTAAGGAGCCTTTAAGGTGATGATTTCTTAATGATGTTAACACAATAAAGCGGTCATCCCGATTCATAGTAAATCTCCTTCTGTCTGTACCAGCTCGTCTATAAAAGGATCCAGCCTCCCCATAATGTTGGAACACTCTTCGAACCCTGGCGGGTGTCATATCCAGTTGTCGAGCAACAGCTCTCTGTGTAAGTCCATCGATTAGAACAAAAACTTGTGCGACTTTTTGCGGTGTAGTATGCATTAAATTAACACTCTTGAAAACTAATGAAAACCAATCAAATCACGAATAATGTGCATATTTAAATTGCAGAGGCAATAATTACAATCTTGCATAAGTTTGTTATTCTCGTTATAACCACCACATAAATACGTTCGTTGTCTTTACCGATTGCTACGTCTATAAACGATAAGCATTCTTGATAAATTTGTATATGTATATATATATATATATATATATATATATATATATATATATATATATATATTCAGTAACCTTGTGTACCCTAAGGTGTAAGGTCTTGATAAATTTAAACTCATATTAAACCATATTAAAATGTGTTTCAAACGGAATTTTTCTTTATTTCGTCTCATAGTTTCTAAAAACGAAATAGTTAAAGTAAAAAGTTTACAATAGCCGATTGCTATGCACGCAAGTTTAGTTGAGGCATTTATAGGTAAACATTATTTTTTTTTCTACGTGGATGGATGCACGATTGGTCATACGAGTGTAAACACATTACGGAATGTGTGTGCACCCATTTGTTTAAACACTGAAGGTAATTGAAAGCAGATTAGATAATCCAAATCTCGCTTATAATGTTGTCTTTACAAGGTTTATTTATAATAGGTATTTAAGTATTATATGATTCATTGTTTTATTACTACATATAAGGTGACCAGATTTTTTAAATGCGAAAGCATTACATAAGCTATTTGAGATATGGGGACTTTTAAAATAGCGGCCTAGGCGAATTACTGAAAACTTTCAAGGTCAAACGTTCTAGAATTGAAAGTTAGCGTTCACTGTTAACCTAATTTTGGAAGAAAAATTGACAGTGGCCACTTACCTTTACCAATTTCCAGATAATTTAAACGCGAAAGCAATACATTGGATGAGATGGATGGAGCGGTAATGGTTATGCTATAAATATGGTTATGCTATTAATAAAAAATTGATAAAGAAAATTTTAATGATCTTCGCGGGCCGCATAAATTGTCGGCGCGGGACGCATGAGGCCCGCAAGCTGCCATTTGCCCAGGCCTGCTGGATTAATATGAGTGTTATATTTATCACTCTTGCAAAGTTTTGTTATAGTTGCTTTGACACTATTAGCAATACTGAATTGTGAGCAAAATGTTCACTTTGGAAATGCATAAAATTATAGTAATAGTAAATAATTATTTATTTTTACATTGTTATGCAAAGCAGTACATATTACAGAAAGGCAGTACAAATGCAGTGCCTAAAAATTGGAGAGTACAGACTATCTCAAAGAAGTACTGTACTGGCTAAAGCAGTACGCCTGGTCACCTTACTACATCAAATGTGATCATAAAATATACTATTTGGAATAGGGATAAAACAAAGCGGGACTAAACAAAACGTCGTTATTAATATCACAGCGACATAACAACGCACTAAGAAAACATCACATCCTAAAATATGCGATGATAATAATGATTAGGATGTGAAATTTTCCTAGTGTGATACTTTCGACGCGTCCTTTAGCCGCGCCTTGTTATACGGCAGGTCACCTCAAACAAGTATTAAGGCTACGAGATTAAAATCAGTAGAGGCAACCACAGACATGAGATATGAAGCAGGCTGAGACTAGCATGGGCAACGTACGGGAAACTTAAACACATTTTTAAATCCGACATCTTCAACTGCCTAAAACGCAAGGTGGTTCGCTAATGCATTCAACCAGTTCTAACATAAGAAACAGAGACTCTAAAGGTAGAGACACACTGGTCCCACGTACGCAACGTATGCGATGCAACGTGGGAGAGTTGGTGTGCACACTCGTACCGCGTATGCAACGTAAATTTTGCATCAGACGCTGTTGTAATTTCTCAGAAGGTGCACTAGTGCGTCTGTAACTAATGTGTTCTGATTCTGATAGCAAGTTTGAGGATGATTTATTAAGTTTACTATTTTTAAATGAATATTTCCGCGCCACAAAAACAAAAGTTAAGAAGAGAAGATATTGGCTTCATGAGATCAATAAACAAAGAGAAAACGTTGGAGAATAGGATACATTAATGCAGAAACTGGTATCTGAACAAGAACGATTCTTTATGTACTTTCGCATGTCTAAAATACAGTTTGAGCATGTCTAAAATACAGTTTCGCATGCCGAAAATACAATTTAAATCCAGCAGCTGTTCATCTCCTTGACTATTTTGACAACAGAACGCTTGAATCAAATGTCTATTTGTTTATGACGTGCTACGCATGAGTTCTAGAAACACACTGATCACACGCGTGGATAGCGTACGAACATCCCCTCCACTTTCCCATGCCGATCTGGACATCCCAGATCGACGTTGCGTGTGAGACGTGTGATGGCGTTGCATACGATAAGTGTGTTTGTATGGCATAGTTTTCCATCTAAAATCAAGAGTCCAGATATCGTAATGCGTTGCGTACGTGGGACCAGTGTGTCTCTAGCTTAACGCTCACACAAAAGTCTGTCCAAAAGATCAGGGTAGCGCAATGGAACGTTACATGCTCAGAATCACATTGAGAGAAAGAGCCCGAAATGAAATGTTACTCACAATATGAGCAATACAACACGGATTATGAACACAAGGCATATACATTTTCTTGCGATGCAAAAATTCCTCCAACAAAAGTTGTTCAAGTTGGTAAGGTTTTGCAAGTCGTCTCGGCAGAGGACATTAACACTATCGTTCCTGAAACAGTTCCAAAAGAAGCAGTAACTACCCAAAGAATTTTACAAGTGGAAAATATGCTACAAATTGTACCAACCACTTCACTGGTAGTAGAACCAGTGCCAGCTCCAGCTGCACCTGTAAAGGGAAAACAATCCGCAGAGGATTTGATGAAGGAGAAAATTGCCGAGCGCAAAGTCGAACGGGAAAAGAGCCGATTAGAGAGGGAGAAACGAAGGAAAGGAAAGGAACGAGAAAGAAAAGAAGAAACAGATAAAGCTCAAAATGAAAACTGAAGAAATATTTAAGGTTTGGTTTTTAAAATCAGAGGTAATATGCTATACATTTGATTCATATTGTAGAAGGCATCGTAAACGGAATTGAATCAAGATGAAGATGATGAGGATGCACAAGAAGCAAAGTTCCAGTGGCCTCCAGTTCCTGTGTTAGTTGGTGTGTCCAAACCAGTTTGTAAAATATTTTGATACAACGTAGGTTAGAGTTACTTTTCACATATTTTCAAAGAAAATGGTTATAAAATCAATGCTATTGTAGACAACGATCAGAGGTTAGTGATGCAATTGAAAGAGTAACAAAACTAAAATGCAACTGGTCTGGGCATGTCGCAAAGATGCCAAACAGCAGATGCACCAAAAAGATCCTGGGATATATATGTATATATACGACATAGGCAGTGGGCGTTCAGAAGTAGAGATCGCCACCAACCCAATGGACAGACTATGTGAACGCATCGCTATTAACTGAATCCAAGTAGCGCAGGATAGAAATAGATGGAAGAGGTTAAGATGTGCAGCAGTGGAGAAGATAGGCTGTGATCAGGGCCCGCTTTCCCACTGGGCACTCCGGGCACGTGCCCAGGGCCCGGCAATCGTAGGGGGCCCCTAGTTCCTGCCAGATCATCAAACGATAACCGATATTTATTACCGAAAAACATATTTAATTCGGAAAAATCAAGCGATAATGAATCTGACTACAAGGATCAGAGTTTCAGTTTCTTTCAATTTTGAAAGAACAAAACGTAGAAGCTCACGCCAGATTTTTTTGACGGCTCTGCGCCTTCAGTCCAACTGAATGGAAAAGGGAAATTCAATGTCTAAACGAGTTGAGACAAAGTTGCAAAGAATTTGCTGAAATCTATTAACGAGAAAGAGTTGGAAACGGAAGGTCTGCTTTTAACAGAATACTTGAAAATATATTGAAAATGAAGGAACTAATAGTATATTGGAAATATATCATTTTTTGAAATAAAACAAAATTGAAGATACATTTCCAAATGTAGAAATCGCATTCAGAATTTTTTTAAGCATGATGGTAACTAACTGCAGTGGGGAGCGTTCCTTCTCCAAATTGGAAGAATAAAAAATGAGTCAGTTTGTCGCTGATGTCCATTTATTACGAATATTACATGTATTGCTCAATCAATGGACCTGGGTGTTATAGAGGCCACGAAGAGACTTTAAAGGCAAGACCTTATGCTCCTTATATTTGGTGAATATGTGTTAATGGAGTTTTGGAAATGTCTGCACTTAAAAGAAGCAATTTATGTCGTAGCTCTTGTCTCCAATAGTGCGAACGAAAAGAATATGGAAAAGGCATTAGATAAAATAATGTCATTAGAAGACACTGGAATTGAGAAAGAGGATGAATTGAATGATCAAGAACTGTTATTACTATTATTTGGTTTTGAATTTGTTCTTTTCCTTCCTTTCACTGGTGCTACAGTCTCAAGCAGGACCTGGACACAAGTATAGTTTGAATTTGTTGACAGACAAAATTTCTTAGGAAGTTACCAAAATTTGGGCAGATAAACAATTGCAAAAATTACCAAAATATTTGATTTAGTTTTGAATTTGTGGACTGGATTTGGTTTTGAAAATTTGGATAGACGAACCAATTTAAGTTCAGGTGAAAAACTTTCGTGTCCTAATTATGGAGCCTTGAGGAACCAAGACAAATTTTTGAAAATCCGCGTTTCAAAATCGTGTCTTAGTTGTGGTGCCTTGAAGAACCAAGACAAAATTTTGAAAATTGGCGTCTCAAAATCATGTTTTAATTATAAAGCCTTGAGGAACTAAGACAAATTTTTGAAAATCCGCATTTCAAAATCGTGTCTCAGTTGCGGTGCCTTGAGGAACCAAGACAAAATTTGAAAATTCGCGTCTCAAAATCATGTGCTAATTATGGAGCCTTGAGGAACCAAGACTGTGTGTCTTAGTTGTAGTGTCTTGAGAAACCAAGACAAAATTTTGAAAACTCGCGTTCATAATCGTATCCTAGTTGTGGTGCCTTGAGGGATCTGGGCAAAATTTTGAAAATTCGCGTTTCAAAATCGTGTCCTAATTATGGAACCTTGAGGAACCAAGATATAATTTTCAAAATCTATATAATAATAATAATAATATATAGACATATATATATATATATATATATATATATATATATATATATATAACATATATTATAATTTTGAAAATTCGCGTCTCAAAATCGTGTCCTAATTATGGAGCCTTAAGGAACCAAGGAATAATATGCTCAAAATGATAGATTTTGAAGAAGTAATTAATGATTTAGCCCATCTCAAATCTAGAAGGGTACCTCTTCAATCAACATAAGCGAACATAAACTAACCTGTTAATTCTAAAAGAGTTACTTTTTTGGATTATATTATATATATTAAAAAAATCTAGAACTTTGCTTAACTACTTTCTTCGGCTATTCCAACAAATAGTGCTCTGCTAATGTCATAGGGGCCCCATTATCGTAATGAGTCCAGGGCCTCCCATTGGTTAAAGACGGCCCTGGCTGTGATATGATGATGATCATGTAAATAGCATGGTTCCATTTAATTCAATGTTGTTATAGAAAACCATTACAGCATAGTGTTAAACATCCCTAGATCCAAAATATATTCATTAGCGGACATTCGCACGCGGGGGTTTTATTTGCATGTGGAATTTCGGGTACTCGGATGTTCCCAAAAAGAACTTATTTTTATTTAATAGGTTCTAGACAATAACTGGTACTAGTTGATAGACATTCCTATGCAGTTAGGACTTTTCCCTAAAGATATGGGATTTCAGATGCAGCACCCGTATTTTATCCCACGCACACTTAACCCTAAAAATAATCACATCCAAGTATTCTGTTAGACAAGATAACAAGTGTAAGGTGGAACATTTTTCAGTATCCGATTATTTTCTTTTTAAAGTAAGCTTCGACTCATGTGCAAAATTCAGAGGACTCCAAAGTCACTTGTGGAAGGAATTACATAGGATGAACATACCCGTATTGGAATAAGGGAGCTGAACTTACCCCTACCAGATAACAGTGTGAAGATATGAATATGTTATCTCACTTTAGATAGTTGTTAAGTAATGTAAGTAAGGTTAGTTGTAAAGTAATGTTAAGAACTTGTACACTTAGATTTGATATTATATTTCTATCAAAATATTTATTGAATTATTAAGTCCACTACGAACGTTTAATTATCAAATCAAGAGGAAGGCCAAGAAAATGAGTGTATGGATGATGTCTTGGCCGAACGCTTCAAAAGCTTCTCAACTTGCAAAGCTGTTATAACCTGCTTGTCCGACTGTGTACTCACCAACGAAGCTAATCGCTCTTGACAATAATCACAAATCTGAATCTATAATTCTCTTAATTTAATCTCAGCCCGTTTATGATCCTCGAATTGCAAAAATGTCTATTTAGTAACAGTTGCAGGAGTTTCAAGAATATTTTAGAAATATATTTGTAAACTTGATATGTTTGGAAATTTTATCGATTTTAAACTCAATTTTCAGAAATATTTCAGCGACAAATTCTACATGAATGCAAAATAAAAGCTTTAAATTTATTGGTCTAATGCATATTGTTCATTTGTTTTCGTTGAGTCTCGGAAATTCCGGTTGCAACTAACTGTAATCTAAATTTGCCTAAAATTCTAAGCCAAAAATTGTTTTTAAAGCCACATTACAGGAACAGCTAGAATAATTCAATGATAAATTTTATATTTTTATAAATCAGAAAGTTCAAATGTAATTTAATTTCACTATAAATTCTTCATTTGTTTTTGTGCTAATTTCCGGAAATTCGAGCTCAGACTTTTTACCTCGATGTCGCCTCAGGATTTGAGGATTCCGTACAGAAATTCGTTTTGTGAGAGTTTCCATGAACTTTTCACCGAAATTTTCAACGATTTTATGACCTGTTTATCCGATTTTGTGCTCACTGACAATCGCAAATGGAAATAAATAATTAAATCCCTTTTACTAAACCGCTTCATTGCTAGAATTTGCATTGAAATAAAATGCCGACTGCAGCAGCTTGTTGTATACCCACAATAACATTATCTATATGTTTGATAACATAGTGAACATGTTTTCCAAATCGCTATTTGTTTCGAAATTAGTTGTTTTTTCCGTGTAAATTGTGGAGTGAAATGAAATTCAATCTTAATTAATAGACTTGTGTAAAGTTATTTTATTTTTTTTATAATTTATATTAAATACATCCTTAATCACACATTTAAAAGAAATATAAAATATAAGTACGTGCGCTCACTTAGAGCGTAAGTGCGCGCAAATACATATATAATTTCCCTTACATGAAATGTATAAAAATCCAACAGAGAAATAATACAAAGAAAACATACGTCAAAACATTTTTGCTTGTAGTTGAAACAATTAATTTCCCTATTTAACATCATTTAGTCCAAATATCTTCCATGGCCTTTCCCGATAGAAATTTATCGGAAACCACTTTAATAGTCTTCAAAGTCTCCAGGTAAAAAGTCAGTTCAGAAGTCACGACGCCGTGCTGTGGTCCTCCGTTATTTTGAATATTCATCTTCATTAGTTGCTCCCGTAACCTGCCCTTAAAATTTGTATGCATATCCTCGTAGATATCGCGCACTTGCTCCTCGGGCAATACAGAACTGACAGCCTCATGTAACTTATTTAAATGCTTTGAAATGTTTCTGAAAATTTTCGATTGCACCGGCGGTTGTGCGTCCCAATCATTCAAAGAATTCCCGAACAAAGTGTTCATGATGGATAAAACTTTCGATTCCAATTGTTGGATGTGATGGCCAATGTCTCTTTCCACGCTATCCATATTAGCTATGCAGTCGTTGAAAATCGCGGTGAAATGAGCTCTGATGTGCGGGATCATCCAAAGGACGAGTTGGAGTGCTCTTGAAGTTAACGCTAAATGTGTTGACGTTATTGTTTTTATGCCAGCTGTTCTTAATGCTCCAGCCTCTAACACTAATTGATACGACCGCGAATTAAACGTCCGTAGCAGGTCCACAAGATTCCGGTAAATGACGTTTGCTAGTAAGGGCAAATCTCGCGCACTAACACAATATTCACTGACTAAGCGGATTAGGATAACTACAGTGCCACTATATGCCCACTATAACATACTCTTGTCCGTTGATTTTCAAGCTTCTTTCGAATTTTTTGTTGTTCTCCACCGGTGAACTCGGTTATAAATCTACAAGTTTCCCACAGACCAGTTTATCAACTAAACCCTGGAATTTCAAAGGAACATCCGCGCCCTTCCATCTTTCCCCGTCTAATAACAAGTTAGCTTATTCTTTCTTTGACTGTGAAATTTATTGACGTAATTTCCTGCTTGGATTTTAAAACCGGCTTTCATCGCGGTGCTCTGCCGTCCGCAAGTATTCTCACATATCACAAATTTCCTCAACGAACGTCTAAAGCTTCCCAATTTGCAAAGCTGTTATAACCTGCTTGTCCGACTGATGTGTACTCAACAACGAAGCCAATCGCACTTTACAATAATCCCAAATTTAAATCTATAATTCTCTTAATTTAAGCTCAACCCGCTTATGATCATTCAATTGCAAGAATTTATGTTGAGTAGGAGTTTCAAGAATATTTTAGCAACATATCTGTAAACTTGATATGAATAGTTAGGAAATTTTATCGATTTTAAACTCAATTTTCAGAAATATTTCAGCAACCAATACTAAATGAATGCAAAATAAGAGCTTCAAATTTATTGGTGTAATACATATTGTTCATTTGTTTTCGTTAAAAGTCTCAGAAATTCCGGTTGCAACTAACTGTACTCTAAATTTGCCAAAAATTCTTGTCTTTAAAGCTACATTACAGGAACAGCTAGACTAATTCAATGATAAATTTGATATTTGTATAAATTAGAAAGTTCAAATGTAATTTAATTTCACTATAAATTCTTAATTTGTTTTTGTTTTAATTTCCGGAATTTCGAGGTTGAGACTTTTTACCTCGATGTCGGTCCTCGATTTGAGGATTCCGTACTGAAATTCGTTTTGCGGGAATTTCTATGAACTTTTCACCGGAAATTTCAACGATTTTAAACTGTTATGACTTATTTATCCGATTTTGTGGTCACTGACAATCGCAAATCGAAATAAATAATTAATTGCCATTTACTAAATCGTTTTATTGCTAGAATTTGCATTGAAATAAAATGTCGAGTGCAGTAGCTTGTTGTATACCCAAATAACATTATCTATCTGTTTGATAACATAGTGAACATGTTTCCCAAATCGCTATTTGTTTCGAAATTAGTTGTTTTTCCGTGTAAATTGTGGAGTTAAATGAAATTCAATCTTAATTAATAGACTTGTGTAAAGTTATTTTATTTTTTTTATAATTTATATTAAATACATCCTTAATCACACATTTAAAAGAAATATAAAATATAAGTACGTGCGCTCACTTAGAGCGTAAGTGCGCGCAAATACATATCTAATTTCCCTTACATGGAATGTATAAAAATCCAACAGAGAAATAATACAAAGAAAACATTCGTCAAAACATTTTTGCGTGTAGTTGCAACAATTAATTTCCCTATTTAACATTATTAATCCAAATATCTTCCATGGCCTTTTCCGATAGAAATTTATCGGTAACCACTTTAATAGTCTTCAAAGTCTCCAGGTAAAATGTCAGTTCAGAAGTCACGACGCCGTGCTGTGGTCCTCCGTTATTTTGAATAATTATCTTCATCAGTTGCTCCCGTAACCTGCCCTTAAAATTTGTATGCATATCCTCGTAGATATCGTGCACTTGCTCCTCGGGCAATACAGAACTGACAGCCTCATGTAACTTATTTAAATGCTTTAAAATGTTTCTGAAAACTTTCGATGGCACCGGCGGTTTTGCGTCCCAGTCATTCAAAGAATCACGGAGCAAAGTGTTCATGATGGATAAAACTTTCGATTCCAATTTTTGGATGTGATGGCCAATGTCTCTTTCCACGCTATCCATATTAGCTATGCAGTCGATGGAAATCGCGGTGAAATGAGCTCTGAAGTGCGGGATCATCCAAAGGACGAGTTGGAGTGATTTCGTTGACGTTATTGTTTTTAGGCCAGGGGTTCTTCAGCCCCTAACACTAATTGTCACGACCGCGAATTAAACGTCCGTAACAATTCTACAAGATTCCGGTAAATGACGTTGGCTAGCAAGGGCAAATCTCGCGCACAAACACAATATTCACTGAGCGGCTTAGGAAAAGTACAAGGCCCACTGTAACGTACCCTAGTCCGTTGAGTTTCAAGCACCTTTCGAAATTGTTGTTGTTCTCCACAGGTGAACTCGGTATTAAATTTAAAACTTTCCCAGAGGCCAGTGAATCTACTAAAAGTTGGAATTCCAAAAGAGCATCCGCGCTCTTACATCTTTTCGCGGCTAATAACAAAGTCAGCTTATTCTTCCTTTGGCTGTGAAATTTATTGACGTAATTTCCTGCTTGGATTTTAAAAGCGGATTTCAACGCGGCGCTCCGCCACCCGCAAATATTCTCGCATATATCACCAAATTTCTCAACAATCTTCAAAAGCTTCCCAACTTGCAAAGCTGTAATAACCTGCTTGTCCGACTATGTACTCACCATCGAAACCAATCGCTCTTGACAATAATCACAAATCTATAATACTCTTAATTTAATCTCAGCCCGCTTATGATCTTCGAATTGCAGGAATTTCTGTTTAGTAGGAGTTGCAGAAGTTTCAATAATATTTTAGCAATATATTTATAAACTTGATATGATTAGTTTAGTTAGCAATTTTAAACTCAATTTTCAGAAATATTTCAGCAACAAATTCGACATGAATGCAAAATAAAAGCTTCAAATTTACTAGTCTAATGCATATTGTTCATTTATTTTCGTTAAAAGTCTCGGAAATTTCGGTTGCTACTAATTGTAATCTGCATTTTCTAAAAATTCTTGTTTTTAAAGCCACATTGCAGGAACAGGTAGAAAAATTGAATGCTAAAATTGACATTTTATAAATCAGAAAGTTCAATGTAATTTAATCTCTCTAAAAATTCTTCATTTGTTTTAGTGCTAATTTCCTGAAATTCGAGCTAGAGACTTTTTACCTCGATGTCGGTTCAGGATTTGAGGATTCCGTACTGAAATTCGTTTTGCGGGAATTTCAATGAACTTTTCACCGTAATTTTCAACGATTTTAAACTGTTATGACTTGTTTATCCGATTTTGTGCTCACTGACAATCGCAAATCGAAATAAATAATTAATTCCCTTTTACTAAATCGTTTTTTTGCTAGAATTTGCATTGAAATAAAATGTCGACTGCAGCAGCTTGTTGTATACCCACAATAATATTATCTATCTATTTGATAACATAGTGAACATGTTTCCCAAATCGCTATTTGTTTCGAAGTTAGTTGTTTTTCCGTGTAAATTGTGGAGTGAAATGAAATTCAATTTTAATTAATAGACTTGTGTAAAGTTATTTTATTTTTTTATAATTTATATTAAATACATCCTTAATCACACATTTAAAAGAAATATAAAATATAAGTACGTGCGCTCACTTAGAGCGTAAGTGCGCGCAAATACATATCTAATTTCCCTTACATGGAATGTATAAAAATCCAACAGAGAAATAATACAAAGAAAACATACGTCAAAACATTTTTGCTTGTAGTTGCAACAATTAATTTCCCTATTTAACATTATTTAGTCCAAATATCTTCCATGGCCTTTTCCGATAGAAATTTATCGGAAACCACTTTAATAGTCTTCAAAGTCTCCAGGTAAAAAGTCAGTTCAGAAGTCACGACGCCGTGCTGTGGTCCTCCGTTATTTTGAATATTCATCTTCATCAGTTGCTCCCGTAACCTGCCCTTAAAATTTTTATGTATATCCTCGTAGATATCGCGCACTTGCTCCTCGGGCAATACAGAACTAACAGCCTCATGTAACTTATTTAAATGCTTTGAAATGTTTCTGAAAACTTTCGATGGCACCGGCGGTTTTGCGTCCCAGTCATTCAAAGAATCCCCGAGCAAAGTGTTCATGATGGATAAAACTTTCGATTCCAATTGTTGGATGTGATGCCCAATGTCCCTTTCCACGCTATCCATATTAGCTATGCAGTCGTTGGAAATCGCGGTGAAATGAGCTCTGATGTGCGGGATCATCCAAAGGACGAGTTGGAGTGCTCTTGAAGTTAACGCTAAATTTGTTGACGTTATTGTTTTTAGGCCAGCGGTTCTCAATGCTCCAGCCCCTAACACTAATTGACACGACCGCGAATTAAACGTCCGTAACAATTCCACAAGATTCCGGTAAATGACGTTGGCTAGCAAGGGCAAATCTCGCGCACAAACACAATATTCACTGACTAAGCGGATTAGGATAAGTACAGTTCCCACGGTAACGTACTCTTGTCCGTTGATTTTCAAGCACCTTTCGAAATTTTTGTTGTTGTTCTCCACCGGTGAACTCGGTATTAAATCTAAAACCTTCCCACATGCCAGTTTATCAACTAAAACTTGGAATTCCAAAGGAACATCAGCGCCCTTCCATCTTTCCGCGTCTAATAACAAAGTCAGCTTATTCTTCCTTTGGCTGTGAAATTTATTAACGTAATTTCCTGCTTGGATTTTAAAAGCAGCTTTCATCGCTGCGCTCTGCCGCCCGCAAATATTCTCGCATATATCACCAAATTCCTCAACGATGGTAGAAAGCTCCCCAATTTGCAAAGCCGTTATAGCCTGCTTATCCGACTGTGTACTCACCAACGAAGCCAATCGCTCTTGACAATAATCACAGATCGAAATCAATAATTCTCTTAATTTAATCTCAACCCGCTTATGATCCTCCAATTGCAAGAATTTCTCTTGAGTAGAAATGCTGACTGCATCAAATTCTTCTATACCGGCACTAACATTAGCTGTGTGTTTAATTACATCGTGAACAGCACGAACCCTTTTAATTAATTTTCCTAAAGCATTACTAGCTAAAAACAACACTTGAAGCCAATGAGATGAATCTAAAGTGGGTGGAGCTTCTCCAGAACCTGTCAAACAATGTTCCATATCATCTTCAACATCCGCTAATTGTTCTATAAGTAATTGTTTCAGTACCGCTTGGGCTGCAGTAACAGCTTCTTGCTTGTACGATTCGAGGAAGTTGAAATGGTTCTGGCGTAGTAAACCCGCTACTAAACTAATTAATCTATCAGGTTCTAACACACCTTCCAGAGCATCTAAAGGTCTATGTAAATCAGCAGCTGCGTATCGTTCAAATTCACTAGTTAACATTTTATCAATTAATCGAGACATTTCTTTTAGTTGTGATGGTAGATGTCGTAAACTAGTTACACCAGCTAATTGTCTAACTAATACTTCTTGTGTGCCATTAATTAATTCTAAAGCTCCTACATAATCCGATGAGCTTAATAGTAGTTGTAGAGTTGGCTGCGTTTGTAATACGGTTGACATAAGTTTTAATTTATCTAGCAAAATGTTTTGGTTGTTTCTAGATCTTGCTAAAGTGAGGAGTGTTAGTGAATCTTTGGCTAAATGTTTGTCAACTCTCTGAATTTTTAATCGTAACACACCCACTTCTTCACAAGCTGTTCCCATCTGTTCCATAATTGTGTCATGAGATGTCATTGCATGGAAGAAAGCACCAGATTTCTGCGAGACTTGTTTAGCAATTTGAACCTCGACCACATCCAAATAATGTGTCAACTCTTCATGCAAAGACCGTTCGTTCTGGTTGAAAATTGTATCTCCACAGTGGAACACTTCATTGAACACTTTCCGATTGTTTAATGGGAACACACCTTTTAGAAATATATCCGGGATACTTTCCACTGTCTCCTCCAGCTCATTCCTAATCTTACTCTTCTCGTTATTCTCTAATTTGACTTGGCACAATTTCCTATGCTTTCGAAACCGTTTGTTGACTTTCCTCAAGTAGTTTTCGAAGTGTGTGTGGTTGATCTCAGGGAGGAACGGGCTGGTTCCGATCTCCGTTTTCTCCACGAATCCGTCTCCCCATGTCTTAACGAAGAAGTTACTCTGTTTACCCTTGTTTGGGTCATTCAAAACTGCTGGCAGGTTCTGCGCTGCAGAGTAAACAGACCACTGGCTTTCCGACATTCCTATTACCATTTTCTTTTAAATCTCATTTTAAAACCGCACTCACTTTCTGAGACCAGACGGGAAATCGTTCTTTCATTTCTGTGTAATTTACTTTTTTTTGATTAAATCAGGTGATTTACTGACAACTCACGTCACTTTTGACAACTGCCCGATG
This sequence comes from Phosphuga atrata, assembly GCA_944588485.1. Taxonomy (NCBI): domain Eukaryota; kingdom Metazoa; phylum Arthropoda; class Insecta; order Coleoptera; family Silphidae; genus Phosphuga; species Phosphuga atrata. Next base: position 47,879,614 of record OX155900.1, on the reverse strand, counting down.
ACAACTGTTCGCGCTGAAGTTTGCTTTTTATTTTATAATTTTTTCGGTTCTATGACATTTCAACGCGCGACTAAACAACGCGTCGAAAATATCACAGCGACATAAAAATTTACTACGAAAACAACACGCGACGAAAACATCACAGCGTCAAGTATAATTATTAGACGACAAAATACACGTCGAAAATATCACAGCCAGTGCCAGATTTCGGCCTAGGCCTACAAGGCGCGGGCCTAGGGGCCCTGCCAGCCTAGGAGCCGCGGTGGCGGAATATTTACATAAGCTCAAAAGCATGGTTTTTGTCCAAAATGGCGTGAAACAGAATATTGATGCCGAGTTTTCTACTTCAAGGCGTCAATACGGGTGCAGTGTTTTGCGCCCCTTGTTAGATGTTTGGCAAATTGGGGTCGCTAGCTAATGAAGGGTACAACGACTGAAAAAAACGCAATTCAAAGAATGAAGAAACATGATGATTCGGACGAACACATGTCGGCACTTGCGACACTATTAGCTAGGAAGAATGCTGGCGGAAGAGTTGACAAGAGTTTTGTTCTTCAAACGGAAGAAGAAACAAAATACTGGCATGAGATTTTGAGGCGTATTGTGGCTGGTGTGAATTCACTTTCTGCACGCGGATTGCCGTTTAGAGGTTCATATGAGAGATTTGGATAAAAAAAATAGTGGGAACTATGTTATGACCCTAGAACTTTTGGCTGAGTTCGATCCTTTTCTGGACTTACACTTAAAACGCCACGGTAACAAAGGAGTGGCACAACATAATATTTTTTCTTTCCTCAAAAAATTGCGATGAAATGATCAATATCATGGCAGAAAAGGTAATAAATACAATGGTGACTGAGATAAAGCATGCCAAATATTTCTCTAACTCTGTGGACTCTACTCCGGACATTTCTCAGGTAGATCAACTTTCTTTCATAGTTATGTGTCTGAAGGCGGATATCCTGTCTAACGATTTTTTAAATTCATTCGAAATTGTGGTCATAAAGCGGAAGACCTGGCTTAAGTCGTCCTAGAGACATTGAAAATCACGACTTGGAAATCGCACGATTGCCGGGGGCAGTCTTACGACAATGTTAACAATATGTCGGGTGTATATTCTGGTCTTCAAGCGAGAATAAAACAAGTTAACCCTCTGATAGATTTCGTTCCCTGTTCGTCTCGCTCACTCAGCTGAGTCTTGTCAAGCTGCTGTATCTTTCTTCGGCATTTTGCAGTCATTGTATAATTTTTTTTCGGCATCGACACACAGATGGGAAATTTTTCTGTCGAAACTGAAGTCAAATTCAACAATCGTGAAGAGTCTTTCTCAGACAAGATGGTCTGCTCGAGCTGACGCCTGCCGAAGTCTATGTTGATCCTGGGACGAGATCATGGCAGTTCTCCAGATAATTTCCAATGATGCAAATGAAAACCATCTACGCGTTCTGAGGCTTCAGGTCTTCTGAATTCATTAGACTCGATGGAAACTTGCTTTTTGTCACTTCTCTAGACTGACATTTTGGAAGGGTGCAACAAAGTAAGCAAATCTCTCCAATCTGTTAACATCGACCTGGATACGATCGTTGAACTATATCAGTCTTTGGTAACACACCTAGAACACTTAAGGAAAACCAGTACCTGTAACTTTGATCATTACGAGTCGAAAATTATTGAGAAATTCGGTGAAAATAGCTTTGCATATGACATGCAGAGGAAACGTAAGCGTAAAATCCAGTTCGAACAAGTAAAAGGAAATGGGACCGAACTCTCTGGCAGGGACAAATTCAGAATTACCATTTTTAACGTCATTATGGATAGACTAATTTAAGAACTACGAAGACGCGGATATGCTTATGAGGAGTTAAGTAAAAAGTTTGACTTTCTTACGAAACTGCATCGTTTGGAATCTGAAGACATCCGCGAAGGAGCCAAAAACCTTATAACTTTTTCTCCCGGGGATTTGGATAAAACAATGCAGGACCTACATGCCGGACTCTATACAATTTATATAATTAATCCTCCAACCAACCAATGCACATTATTTAAAGTTGTGCTTACAAATTAACAAAAAAGAAAAACAGAAAGAGCAAAACTAAAACAAAAACTAAGATCGCTCAGTCGTCGTCGTCATCAGCCTTTTATGTCCCCACTGCGGGGGCACCGGCCTCTTCTCTGCCCATATCCAACCTCAGCACTTAGGATTGAATATGGGGGACCTAGCGGTTTAACGTCGAATCCGAACGACAAATTTTTACCAGAGAAGATCGCTCAGTAGCCCTCATTAAATACATATCCCGATTATATTTAGGTAAGTATTGAGTCAAAATTATGTATAGGAAACAAAAACGAGACAATGAAGTAATTTGTTCTTAAAATTAGTTTCAATTATTTCTCGTTTAACTTACAATTAAAAAGAAAAGTTAATAAAACATAAGTATAAAAAGCAAAAAATAATGTATGAAAAATCGTTTTATTTCATTGTTATTATCATTCTTCTGGAATGGAATATGGCCTACCTTCGATTTTGGCCTACTATGGACCACGTGAAATAATTTCTCATGATTGATTTTCTCTCTTCTTTCTTCCCTTCCAGTACTCTTTTATTTTTTCACCATGCTGTTTCTTTCTCTCCTCCGTCCATTTTGCTACTGTTTTCTTTATTGAATTTTCTTGAAAACACTGAAATCCTCTGATATTCTTTCTGAATTATTCTCTTCTCTCTACCTCTCCTCCATCTATTTCCATTTCTCCCATGCCTTTCCTGACCTCCTTGATCCATGTCATCTGTGTTTTGGTGATTATATCGAAGTAGTTTAGAATATTCTCTTCGTCACTCTTCCTTCTTCCATTCTTTTAATATGTACGTAGAAGGCACTGCAATATATACTAACTGGAACAAGCGCTACGTCTTGGCTTGTGCAGGCCGAGAGAGAGCATCACAAGGTGTCTCTCGTATCGCTCTGTCTTCGTCTATTACAGTCCAAAAGGAAAACTAAATGTGTGTCCGACTTCCGACATCTATTTTTCCTTGCAATTACAACAGTATTTTACCATTGTCTTTTTGAAAACAACTTTCATTAAAATATATAAACTTCGGTTTATAATATGCTCACCAATAGAAAGATCTCACTCTCTTTTTTAAAACAATTCAATACAACTAGCTTTGCGCTCTGACTGTATCACATCCTCCCTCTCTCGACGACACTGTTGGCTAGACAAGTATGTCCTTGGAACCTCTCTCTCGGCCCTCACAAGCCAAGAGGCCAGAGCTAGTTCCAGGTAGTTTATATTTCAGTGGTGTAGACAGGGAAACTGCGCAGTTTTGAGAACTGCGCAGAGGGTACAGTTGCAGCGATAACTGAGCTAAAGAGCATAGATATCCTTGAACTGTGCAGACAAGTCGGCGCATGTGGATGGTAGTTCCGTTTTCCGATTCATTTTGTTCCTCAGTTTCTTTGTACGTGTTCATTTAATATATTATTATTAATATATTATATCTCCATTAAGAGCAACTTGTATTATTATTAATAAATTATATCTCTATGTTAAGACCCAACAATTTTATTTTATTTGGTCTTAAAACCATTTTTTAAATTTTGTTTCTAAAAGTAGATAATATTAAATTACATCAAAATTATGCTAAACAGTTTCTTAACAACACAGCATGCCAAAATTGACCAGAGTAGTACCTCCTCCATGACGATGTCACTAAAACTGTGCAAAATATACAGATATATCTGCACCGTGTGGACGCTCTACAAATTGCAACATTTTCATTCCGTCTTAAGACTGCCCAGACAAAAGGTTGTGCGAAACGGAGCGTCTGGACCGGCCTTAACAATGTGGGACATTTAAAAATATTTTATGAGGAGTTCTTTTTGTAGTACTCCTACAAGATGGTACGAAACAAGCACGATAACTTTTCGTATTTGACTTTTAATATTTGACATATTTGACATGTTGTCTACTACAGCTACTGTATCAACAAAGTCAGGCAGTTTGCAGTTTTCTTCTTGATGATTCAGTGCTAATTTTCCTTCATTTTTGAAGCATATGTTTGGTGGTCGATATTCCTGGAGGTTTTGCCCAAAAGTTTTATAGAATGTTCTTGTGTTGTTCTTTTCAAAGTCTTCATCTATTTGTTGTAGTTGGGTCTTGTCAAAATTCCTCTTGTTTGTTCTTATAATTTCCGCTGTTTGTGATCTCTGTTCTTTGAATAAGATATAGTCCTCGTTGTTTTTGGTTGAGTTCCATTTATTTCAGGTTTTACTTCTAAGTTCGAGGGCCTATTCGCATTGGTTATTCCACCACCTGTTTTCTTTGTACTACTTTCGTCTTGATTTCCTCCCATTCCTCTGATTCTATGTACAGTTTTTCCTGGAATTCTTGTTTCTTTAGCTTTAGTACTTCTGTGTTGATCCTCTTTATTTTAAACTCTTAGATTGGTGTCTTTTTTGTGGGGTAAATTTAACATTTACTGTTGTTAAGTAGTGGTCTGTTTCTATGTTTGCGCCTTTTCTTATTTCACATTCATGATTTTCTTCTGATTATCGAATGAGATGGTGACATGATCTAGAAAAAACAATCTGGAATTCTCCCAGGCTTTGGTTTGGTCATTTCCACGTTTTTTGTTTTCTGGGTAAGTGTTTAAATAATTTTGACATTAATTTAAGGTTGAAGCCCCAGTATAATTCTATAAGTCTTTCTCAATTTTTGTTGGTTCTTTTGTAGGCAGGGTACTATCCCACTGTACTTTTGTTTTTTCTCTCTTTTCCAATCTGTGCCTTAAAAACGCCTAGTAGGTTCTTAATATTTTTAGGCGGATTTTTAAGAGTTTATGTTCTAGTATTTCTCAACTTTTTCTGGGTTCTTTCTCTTGTCTACGTTAATGGGAGCGTGGCTGTTTATTATAGCGTAGTTTTTATTCGCACATCGTAGTGACGGTTGCATGTCGTTCATTTGGTGAGTAGAAATCTGTTATAGAGTTAATTATCTTCTTGTTAACGATAACTCCATTACCTAGGTGAGGTATGCCTTTTCCCATAGGGTTTATGCCTCTTTTACCTTTGAAGATCCTATATCCTTCTGATTCTGATTCTTGAATCTCGTTCTTGGAGGGCCAGGATTAGAATCTTGAATTCATCAAGTACCTTGATTAGTTGTTTCAGTTTTCCCGTTTTCAACAGTGAGTTTATATTTACTGTACCAATTTCAGTAGCGGCTCGTGGATGATGTATGTGGGAGGGCTGGAAAAAATTATAATAAAAAATCACTACGAGTTGAAAATCAGTGTAATACCAGTAATAATTATTTATATTTAAATTCCATTCTACGTTCCTTTAGATTAACAAAACTATCAATAAAATTTTAATTAAAATTTGAGATTATGTTTTTTTCTATGCTAATCATAGCTGATACTATTTTTGTTCCATTGTATTTCTTAAAAAGGTTTTTATTCTCTTAAGAGTGGAAAAACATCTTTCAGGTTCTGCTGTTGTCATCGGTGTGGTAATTATTATTTCAAGTAAATTAAAAACTTCTACAAAGGATTAATGAATTCCTGAATTATACATTAGATCATAAATATTTTTGTGTCCTTTTAAATTTTGAAATTCTGGTCGATCATATAAAACAAGTAATTCTGTCTTAAGCCTCTCTTTATCTAAACTTGGATGTATTCGTTGTTTCTCGTAGTTCGATGGTAGGTATTTCATTCGTATTATTTGAAAAAATACACTGGGAAAATAATCTTGCTGCAGATAAGTGTTTCGTAAAAGCAAATCGTTCTTTTGCTTGAAATATTATATAATCGCAAACTTCTTTTGCTGCTAAATTCGTTGCTTCTTTTGAAAATCTTGGCCTTTTTGCAGATAGAAAATCCTCTTGGTGATTGACCGAAAAGAGGTTATTTCTAATTTCTTTAATAATTTTAGTAAATTCTTTTTTTATTGCCTCGAAAATAGTAATAGAATTGGCATTACGACATTGTAATTTGCAATACAAAATATCGACATGGGGCATGATTTGATGAAGAAATTTAACCAAAAATTGAAATGTTTATCATTTAAAGTGTGAGTTATTCCTGTAGCTGTCTGTATAGTTGCCAAATTTCTATTATTTTGTTGAAGTGATTCAAAACACTTTTGCAAACATTCCTTATTTTCAAAAACTGTGTTTACGACTCGGCTATTAAAATTACACCGTGTATTTCATCCTCGAGGAATTCGCCTAGAAATACCGTAGATTGCTACTAGGCTACTAAAAAAAATTGAGCTTGCGAATTTTGTGATGCAGCTTGCTCCATTATTAAATTAAGTTGATGAACGTAAGAATGTACAAAATGCGCATTTTTATATGTTTGTTTAATAATTTTTTGTACGCCTCCTTTTTGTCCCCTCATTACGGCGGCACCGTCATGTGTTTGTGCGATTAATTTATTATGATCATCTCCCAATACAGTTTTCAATTCTTCCACTAAACATTGGGCTAAACCCTCAGCATTTTGAATTTTGGGATTAAAAAAAACTCAAAATCTTTCATATACAGTACCTTCTAGTACGTAACGAAAAACAATTACCTGTAGTATGTATGTTCCGAAACGTCTCATCTGTCATAGCAGCTAGATATTTAGCTCTTTTGATTTGTTTGCATATTTCGTCTCTACACACGTTCAAAATATAATCTAAAAGTTCATTCTGGACAGTTTTTGATGAACCTTTAATAATATGTGAATTTTGAAAATGATTTTTCAAATCTTCGTCTAATTTTCCAGCAAATTGTAATAACACCCTAAAAACTCTAGGATTTAATGAATCTTCAGTTTCATCATATCCTCTCAAAGGTAATTCAAATTTACCCCAAAACAAAATACAGTCGAATAATTTTGGATAAAATATCGCGATTTTTTTCACATTTTCATTATATCTATTTATTTCTTGTCTGTAGGCCCCCACTTAATTTCGTTCTGATATCAACTGTTCCCAACATTCCAAGATTGCACACCCTTCTTAAATGCTCTTCACATTTCTCATGTTTTTTAATTTTTTCATTTAAATGATGTAGATCTACGGTGCCAGGTTTTATCCATGACGTATCTATTCCAAAGAAAAGGCACGGAAAACAAAAAAAGCATTATTTTTGGGACAAACTGTTAACCAATTTTCGTTCATATAAATGTTGGAATTAAATTTTCGGTGATAATTATTTGAACGACTTTGTGACACGACAAATATTTAAATCTGGAGTTAACCGTCCTAATGATTTAATTTCAATTTTTTCTTGAAATTTCAGTCGTGCAAAGTTGATCTTTTGCAAATGCATAACTGAATTTTTGGCATCGTTCATTTCTATAAAAATTTAATTAAAATTAAATTCAATAATTAAATTCAAAAATAACTATCTTACTTTCTATGTGTATAGCTAAGAACTACTTATTTATCAATACTTTGTTTTAAATTGTCCACTTTTCAATTGTCCACCAATTAATTGTCCACTTAAGATTCTTTGCCGTTGCCGAAACTCGAGTTCTTACAATTAGAAACAAACTAATAAAACGCCTAAAATAGAGTGCGGACTGCAATGTTTGCAGCCCACGATATACATATTACAAAAACGTATATCGCGGGTGGGCGTAACCAGATCAATACACTAACTACGCGGCGATACTCGGTCTGCACTGATATTCGGATATTCATCCGGGCTGCAGTCAGTGCAGACCGAGTATCTTGAGAATACAACCGCACTTAATTACACAATACACACATACAGAGCGCCTATCGAGGTATTTATTACCTACAATTCAATAAATAAATATACTACGAAGGGAAAAATATGTTTATGTCAAATAATTGTTTACTAATGTAGGTAATAGTTTATAACAATTAAAAAAATGTTTTCATTTTGGTGGGAGGGCTGCAGCACTGCAGCCCTTATGGGCGAGCCGCCACTGACCAATTTACTATTATCGTTACTAATATTAGTTCATAAATTAATGTGCTTAGGTATATGTGTAAAATGCACCCACATAAATACAAAAGCTATATACTACTTGAGTGTATTTTAATTTTATATTTTAAATTACCTCTGGTCTGGTTTGATTTGGTTTGGTCTGGTTTGTTTTGGTTTGGTCTGGTTTGGCCTTGTTTGTTCTGGTTTGGTCTGTTTTATACTGGTTGTATCTGGTTTGGTTTGGTTTGATCTGGCATGGTCTGGTTTGATCTGGTTTAGTCTTGTTTGGTTTGATTTGGTCTGGTTTGGGTTGGTCTGGTTTGTTCTGACTTAGTCTGGTTTGGATTTGTTTGATTTGCTTTGGTTTGGTCGCCAAACGGCATACACACGGCATACATATACATATATACACACTGGTTTAGTTTGGTTTATTCTGATTTGAACTGGCTGGGTCTGGTTTGTTTTAGTTTGATCTGGTTTGGTATGGTTTGGTCTGGTTTGGCCTTGTTTGTTCTGGTTTGGTCTGTTTTATACTGGTTGTATCTGGTTTGGTTTGGTTTGATCTGGCATGGTCTGGTTTGATCTGGTTTAGTCTTGTTTGGTTTGATTTGGTCTGGTTTGATCTGATTTGGTCTGGTCTGTTTTTTTCTGGCTTGGTCTGGCTTGGTCTGATTTGGTCTGCTTAGGTCTGGTTTGGTCTGGCTTAGTATGGTTTGGTCTGGTTAGGTTTGGTTTGGACTGGCTGAGTCTGATTTGGTTTGGCTTGATCTGCTTTGGTTTGATTTGTTCTGGTTTGGTATGATTTGGTCTCGATTAGTCTGGTTACGTCTGATTTGGTCTGGTTTGATCTGATTTGGTTTGATGTGATCTGATTTAATTTATTTCCCATAAACGTATATACATTCTTGTTAAATTAAATTGAAATCTTACTCTCTTGATATCAGAGTGGGGCGAGAAATGTGAGTGGAGTTTGAGAGGGGTGAGACTACAAGCATGGATTGATTAATCGCGGCCGATCGAATGTAGTTAGTATTAGTGCAGCAGCGAGAGCGAGAGAAGGTGTTAGCGTATTGCAGCAGCAAGAAAACGAGGAGGTGTTATGTCATGCAGTGTGTGCCGCAGTTACTGAAGCAAAATGATTTACTTGGATAAATTATTAATCACAGGTGAGTTTTTAGCAATAAATCAAAATTTAATTTGATAAATTTAAAAATAATTTACTCCGTTATTAAGTATTTTTTTCAAATAAATTAAAAAAATCCACGCATATATTTAACCATAATTTGTAAATAAATTGTTTAGTTTTGATTATATCGCGAATAAATATGCATCAATTTAGTTTACCGGAAAGTCGTTTAGCTTTATCTCGATTTTAGTTTTGATTTGAAACAAAGTAAATTCCACTAACTGTTAGCTTTACATATACATATATACACACACACACACATATTCATACATATACATATACACACACACACACACACATATTCATACATATACATATATACACACACACATATGCATACATATACATATATACACACACACGCACACTCATACATATACATATTTACACACACACACTCATACATATACATATATACACACACACACTCATACATATATATATATATATATACACACACACACACACACACACATGCATATACATATATACACACACACTCAAACATATACATATATTGATACACACACAGTCATACATATAGAAATATACACACAGACACACTCATACATATACATATATACACACGCACACACTCATTCATATAGTTATATACACACACACTCATACATATACATAGCTGCAAACATACACAAAAATACATATACAAATATACACACACACACACTCATACATATACATATTTACACACACACTCATACATATACATATATACACACACACACTCAAACATATACATATATACACACACACTCAAACATATACATATATACACACACACTCATGCATATACATATACATATACACACACACACACTCATGCATATACATATACATACACTCACTCATACATATACATATATACACACACACACTCACACATATACATATATACACACACAAACTCATACATATGCATATATACACACACACACTCATACATATACATTTACACACACACTCATACATATACATTTACACACACACACACACTCATACATATACATATATACACACGCACACTCATACATATCCATATACACACACACACTCAAATATATACATATATACACACACTCACTCATACATATACATTTATACACACACGCACTCATACATATACATACCTACACTCGTACATTCTCCACATACATTCGCTTTATTTTAAGCCTTTTTTTTTATTTTTCAGAATTTTACATTTGAATGTATAATTGGACTCGAGTGCTTACAATGAATTAAAAATGGCTTAGAAACGCAATAAAGAAATAAATATATTACAATGTGCGCAGATACTGAGGATGTTAAATAACATTAAAAAAAGTTTTCATTTCGTGTAAAATTAAATCGTTAAGTGCTGAAAATTTGTTGTAGTGCGCGAGTGTAAAGTCGGGAGTGTTAGTTCCGCGTGAAATAAAATGTATAGGGAAAGTTTCCGAAAATTTTTGCAAATTAAATTGTGCCGTAACCAAAGACACAGTGTTAGATTCGCGAGTAAACAAGTAAAAACCGTGGTTAGGGTAGTGATGGATCCTGTCAGTGACTGGTGGATATGGTTGGGGGAGCGGCGCAGACTGCAGGAGACGCCAGTAGGACAGGAAGGACGCCTGTTGCTCTGGATTTCAGAAAAGTGCAGGCTACCTGCAAGTACTGCACAAAGGTAGGTCCTGCAAGAGATTGAGCACCAAGATGTAACTACTTGACATCTTGGTGCTCGGATTGATCTTTTAAGTTTATTAAACGCGGTCGCGAGTGCTCCGATAGAACACTCTTTGTCGCTCAAGATTCGGATCGGGTTTTGAGTGATCGAAGTTATCGAACGTCCGCGGAAAATTTAAACGGTTTTTAGACCGATCTGGAAAAAGGAATTTAAAATGGTAATTTTAGTTTTTGGGTGAATATGCGGCGAAGTTAAGGAAATTCGTTTTCCGTTATTTCGCCACATTATATATATAGATAGTTTTTGCATTACAAGTGAGACGATTACAGCAATTCATTCACTATAAGAATTAGTTCCAAAAATCATACCAAGTTAGAGAACGTAAATATTTCGACCGTTTGAAAATATCCTCTTCCAGAGTCTAACAGGCATCGTTCGCTAGATATCCTAGGACTAAGCAGATTCGATCTAGAAAATCCGTTTGATTAGTACCTAGTTTGCACTTTCTGCTTTGATCCGGAAAGTTCGGCGCGTGTGTGAAGAAGGAACAAAGAAGGAAGGAAAACACAGGAGACCAGGTTGGTAGCTTTGAGGTTTGTTTAATGGTAAGTCGAAATAGATAATAGAGAGAGAGAGTAGGTACTTTATTAATATTTTTTAGTTTAAAGCAATTTTCAGTTTTAAAATTATTAATTTTTGAGAGTGAATTAGTGAAATAGTGCGGGTCGCGAGTGAAATAAATGACAGTTAAATCAGAGTGTGAAGTAAAGTCGGGAGTGTTAATTTCGCGGAAAGTCAGATCGTTATTTGCCGAAAATTCTTGTAGTACGCAAGTGTAAAGTCGGGAGTGTTAGTTTCGCGTGAAATAAAATGTATAGGGAAAGTTTCCGAAAATGTTTGCAAATTAAATTGTGTTAAACAAACACACAGTGTTAGATTAATTTTTGAGAGTGAATTAGTGCAATAATGCGGGTCGTGAGTGAAATAAATGATAGTTTAAACAGGGTGTTAAGTAAAGTCGGTTGTGTTAATTTCGCGGAAAGTCAGATCGTTATTTGTCGAAAATTCTTGTAGTGCGCGAGTGTAAAGTCGGGAGTATTAGTTTAATAAAATGTATAGGGAAAGTTTCCGAAAATTTTTGCAAATAAAATTGCGCCGCAAACAGAGACACAGTGTTAGATTCGCGAGTAAACAAATAAAACCGTGGTTAGAGTAGTGATGGATCATGTCAATAGCTGGTGGATATGGTTGGGGGGAGTGGCGCAGACTGCAAGAGACGCCTGTAGGACAGGAAGGACGCCTGCTGCTCAGGGTCTCAGAAAAGTGCAGGTTACCGTCCACTGCATAAAAGTAGGTTCTGCAAGAGATTGAGCACCAAGATGAAAAGTAGTGAGTGATTTTTGAAATTTATTATTCGCGGGCGCGAATGCTCCGATAGGAGTTTGTCGCTCAAGATTCGGATTGGGTTTTGAGTGGTCGAAGTTCTCGAACGTCCGCAGAAAATTTAAATGGTTGTTTAGGCCGATTTGGAAAATGGAATTTGAAATGGTAATTTTAGCTTTTGGTTGAATATGCGGTGAAGTTAAGGGAATACGTTTTCCGCTATTTCGCCACATTTTCAGATAGTTTTTGCATTACAAGTGAGACGATTACCAACAATTTACTATAAGAATTAGTTCCAAAAATCATACCAAGTTAGAACACGTGAATATTTCGCCCGTTTCAAAATATCCTCTTCCAGAGTCTAACAGGCATCGTCAGGTAGATAGCCTAGGACTAAGCAGATTCCATCTAGAAATCGCGTTTGATTACCTAGTTTTCTACTTTGTCGTTTTGCAGAAACCGAACGATCCGGATCGTTTGGCGCGTGTGTCAAGAAGGAACAAAGAAGGAAGGAAAACGCAAGAGACCAGGTTGGTAGCTTTGAGGTTTGTTTAATGGTAAGTCGAAATAGATAATAGGAGAGTAGGTACTTTATTAATATTTTTTAGTTTAAAGCAATTTTCAGTTTTAAAATTATTAATTTTTGAGAGTGAGTTAGTAAAATAAATAGTGCGAGTCGCGAGTGAAATAAATGACAGCTAAAACAGAGTGTTAAGTAAAGTCGGGAGTGTTAATTTCGCCGAAAGTCAGATCGTTATTTGCCGAAAAATCTTGTAGTACGCGAGTGTTAGTTACGCGTGAAATAAAATGTATAGGGAAAGTTTCCGAAAATTTTTGCAAATTAAATTGTGCCGTAAACATGGACACAGTGTTAGATTCGCGATAAACAAAAAAAAAACCGTGGTTAGGGTAGTGATGGATGATCCTGTCAATGGCTGGTGGATATGGTTGTTTGAGCGGCGCAGGCTGCAGGAGGCGCTAGTAGGGCAGGAAGGACACCTGCTGCTCTGGGTCTCAGAAAAGTGCAGGCTACCGTCCACTGCGCAAAGGTAGGTTTACAAATTAGTGAATGATTTTTATTAATCGTTTATCGAAAGTTTATTAATCGCGGTCGCGAGTGCTCCGATAGAACTTTGGCGCTCAAGATTCGGATTGGGTTTTGAGTGGTTAAAGTTCTCGAACGTCCGCGAAAAATTTAAATGGCTAGACCGATCTGGAATATGGAATTTGAAACGGTAATTTTAGTTTTTGGTTGAATATGTGAATATGTGGTTGAATATAAGTTAAGGGAATACGTTTTCCGTGATTTTGCCACATTTTCAGATTGTTCTTGCATTACAAGTGATTTACCACAAGAATTAGTTCAAAAAATCATACCAATTTGGAAAACTTAAATATTTCGACCGTTTCAAAATATCCTCTTTCATAGTCTAACAGGCATCGTCAGCTAGATTTCCTAGAACTAAGTAGATCGCGTCTGATTAGATGTTTGCGCTTTCTGGTTTGTCGTTTTGCAGAAACCGAACGATCCGGATCGTTCGGCGCGTGTCTTAACAAGGAAGAAAGAAGAATGGAAAACACAGGTTGGTAGCTGTAAGGTTTGTTGTGTTTGTAAGTCAAAATATGTTCCTATTAAGAAAATTTTTGATTTATATTTATTAGTTTAAATAAATTTTCACTTTTTAAATAATTATTTTTTGAGAGTGAATGAGCGAAATAGTGTGGCCCGCGAGTGAACTAAATGAGAAAGTCAAGCGGCCGGCACCCCCGGATTTCAAGATTTGCTTAAACTAAAAATTGATTCCGGTGATGACATTTTGAGGAAACACTTAGAAGAATGTCATAAACATGCTCAATATACGTCTCCAAAAATACCAAATTAGATTTTAACCTTATGTGGAGTCTTAATCAGGGAAAAGGTGGTCGATAATTTGAAAGCTCCAAGTGCCTTCAGCATGATATATCACAACAGGAGCAACTTATCAATAGGTATTAGATATTATGACCAAAGCGAAAAAAATTTTAATTACGAATTTATAGGTTTTGTCGAGAAAGAAAAGCTGCTGCAATTAATGAATTCATCAATGCATTTAACATTGATGTTAACAAATACATGGGACATGGGCTGCGAAAGATCCTAGAAAATTACTTTTGAAATAGATGTCAAATTAAACAATTTAAATTAAATAAATGTATAGGGGGAGGTGGGGCAGATTGATTCATAAAAAATTGAAAATTAAATAACATAAGTATAAACGTAATATTTTTTATTTATTTTCAACTCAACGTCTAGCTAAATGTATAAATATTATAATGTCAAGAATCAAAATTGTTTAAGTTGTTATAGAAAAGTTAAATTACGTGTTTTGTAAAAAATGGATTTTGAATCATTCTGCCCCACCAACGGGGTACTTAGATACATCACGAGGGTCACTTTAATACTAGAATGGAAATTGTATGAAATGGTTATATTATAACACTAAAAAATAGATAATCCCATTATCACGACAATATTTAATAGATTTAGTAGAAATATGTGATTCGTGGTTGTCACAAATAGTAAAAATTATCTTTAGTGCACAGGTGTCACCCACCCGTTCCTGTTTGCCAAACCAAGACTGCCTTGGTCAGCCCCATTTAAAAATGGGTCTTTGAAATGGACACGAGGAAAAACATAAACAGGAGTAAGAGCACCACATGTTGCTGTTACTATTCCACAAAAAGTTATGAGTTCTCCGCGTTCAGCTGACACAATTTGTCCTTCTTGCCTCTGTGTCTCTTTTCACCCAAAATTTTAGGCGTTGGTAAAACCGTGTTAATGCCTGTTTCGTCTAAATTTAATATACGGTTAGGTGTGAATTTATAACGTAACATTACTCGCTCAAAATTATCAAAAAATTCAGCCACTGTAAGACCGTAGTGGCAAAACCGCAGTTAAATGCAAAACTTCTTGCGGCGCTTTGAGCTCCTGATTTCTTTTTCTAAATCCTGCTGCACTATCTTTCCCGGCGCTTTTTTTTTTCTGATGGCAACAACAGAACAAATAATTTGAACGTATTTTATATTATTTAAGAACAAATTTATATTGTGCAAATTTTATTGGGGCACTTTGATATGAGTACGGGGCACAATGATATTATGTATCATTGTGCCCCGTACTTTGTTGTATCTAAGTGCCCCAAACATTTTTTTTCAAAATGCAAATTATACTGATGAAACTAATTTATTTTTTTCAAAAAATGCACTAAATCCTTAATACTTGATGCCCTAACTTACCTTTGGTATATATAGATCTTAACAAGATTACAAAGAAGATCTTGGAAACAGCTTTATATTTAAAGTATTTTTTTAGTTGGCCGCACTCGAAACACGTTAGGACTTGTAAAATGCCATCGACTGATTGGCTATCTGCGCGATCGCAATGGATGCGTTCCAACATTTATAGGTTTTAGAGATGTCGTCACTTGAAAACATTCAATAGATTATTAAATAATGCTTGTGTATCTAGGTGCCCCTTGTATCATTGTACCCCACCTCCCCCTAACCACTTATAGTTATTTTTTCATTTTACCGCCTATAAAGCTGGATCCCCTGTTGTTGTTTTCCCTACACACTACATACCTACACCTAGCTTATGTTTCGTGTAGTGTCTAAGATAAAACATAAGGTAAAACATTATAAATTTCTGATTTGCCACCCTTTTGGCATATTTAAGTTGTGATGTTTTTGTAACGCGTTGTTTTCGTGCTGCGTTATTTGGTGGCTATGGTATTTTCGAAGCGTTGTTCAGTCGCGCGTTGAAATGTTACGATACTATTTAATTCTGTTGAATTTGCCTTTTAAGATAGGAAACAATTTTTCAAAAATACAATAACAAACGAATTTTGCTGTGAATTTAAACATATTTGAAAATAAAATTTTGTTTGCATATAAATTTTTGGGTTTGAATAAATTTATATAAATTTATATAAATGCCACTAGATGTCGCGCGGGGTAGTTTTTGTAAGATGGAGTTTTCTGGCAATTTCAATTTAGGATTGTTAAGAATTCAAATAAATTTTCAAGAAAAACATTTGCTAAGTTTGATTTAAAGTTCTGCTAAGTTTTTAATTTTACTTGAATACTAAATACTCCAGTGGCGGATTTATCAGCAGAATTTGTACGCTGGGCCCAGAGCGGCAGCTTTTAGTTCGGTAAAATTTGGGGCCAAAATTGTCTTACAGAAATTAAAGAGTTATATTTATAAATGTTGTTAAGTACACAAGGGGCTGATGAAATGTCGACAGCCCTAGTCAATTTTACTTGACCAACTTCTATTACGGCTTCAATCGATGTAGGAATAATCAAGTAGCGTCAAAGTAGCAATCAAATAGCAAGCACCGCCGCGTTTCGGAAGCTATATACAAAGTATGATTTATTATTTAATAGAAGTAAGTAGGTAAGTTTTTTCTCGTTTAAACTACTGAGCGCGTCATCGCGCCCCTTTGTAATCCCGCGCCCCTAGGCATGTGCCTAGTTTGCTTTATGAATAATCCGCCACAGAAGTCCTCATATACTATTCAACAAATAACATTTTTCTGTATGAGAATTGAAGATGCGCCTCAGAAGAATCTGACGTTAAGTAATGACCAAGTGTAAATAACAGTAAATCTAAACAAGGATCCAGCTTTGTGGGAAATCAACGATACTTTAAGGAAGATCATCGCACGGTACGGCTTCGATCAGAACAAGTCTTCTGACTTCTCTAAAAGTGAAAAAATATAAGCTGATCAGCGTCGTTTCCTGACAGTGCGTATACCATTCTTGGGCCATCTCACTTCACTGTTGTCCATAATATTGACTTGTAGTCTTTGTATTTCTTGCGTTAGGTTGTTAATTTTTCCTGGTTCATCCTGGTCCAGGTTGAGATTTTTTGGATATTTTCTTTTAGCTGGAACCGGGAGATTCTTAGCACCCTCCGGCCATTTAAGGGCTATCCGTTTTGCTGCTCTTACAAGGCGGTGAAGGCTAAAATAATGACTACTATTTATTGCCTGATCTCTATAATAGTTACGTACAACACTGATATTTGTTTTGACGGAACAGTGTGCATAGACGTGAAAAAATAATACTGGAGAGAACGAAAACCCGTGGTGTAATGCGGAGGTGTGTACCTGGACCTTAAACCATTATTAATATGTCTATTCCATTTTGGCTTTTAGTATGCGCCACACCGGTATCGCATATTTAGCATTAGATGGACAGCCCGGACGGTTAGTGAACCGCCCTAGTTGTCACCTCCCCGACCAGCATTCGAACCCGGCTCTCAACTGTGTTGTCAACTACACTAGCGAGGAGGACTATTAATATAAGTCTATTGACCTATTTCAGTCCAAACGGTAATTGCATAATTTCAAAGATTTTATCATTAATATATTTTCCATAATGACTTCCTTTAGCGTTGTCGCACGAGAATAAAACGGACGCAACAATGTTTTTAATTGTATGAGAATTGAAATTACGCAATGAATAATAATATATTGTGTGTTTTGCAACGCACATTTATTTAATTCGATGAAAAAAAAACATTTACAACAATTATATTGTTGCGTTTACCTGGCAGTCACTTTCATACACAGCGGCGCGTGAATCTACTTTCTAACGATCCCAAAATGAGTCAAACAAAAATTGATAAAATGTTGATTGAATGTGAAAATTTGTCTCCTTTAGTCTTGTTTTATATTGAATATATTTGGATAGTTTGTTACTTAGTCTCGTGTTGGGGGAGTCTATTAGGGTTTGAATGAATGTTTATTTTTCAACAATTTTTTTTATTATTATTAAAATATACAAATATTTGTCTAAAATTTATAAGTTAAAATTTTAGACAGACTAGCTTAAAATTTAAACTTAAATAACAAGAATGATCAGACTTTCATTACACTTATTACTAATAATATATTTTGGAATAAAATGTTTGTAGAAAAATGTGGAAATAACATTGAAAATAAGGTGAATTTGTGAAATTTTAAAACTGACAATTGTTAAAGAATAATTAAGATGTGGAATTGTAATTTGAAAAATCAAATGTTGGTTTTAAAATTTTGAAAAAAACTGTTTTTTATAAAATTTGAGACAATTTTTTTAAACAAATTAAAAATAATATTAGTTAACAATTAATAACAAATTAACAATAAAAACATTTAAAACAAATTTCACAATTTTTAAAATCGTGAAATTTGATTTTAATATTTTTATGTTTACATTTTTTTAAACAATTTAAATATTTTTTTGATTTTTAAAATTTTTGGAAAATCATTTAATTTAATTTTTGTAAAATTTCCTACAATTTGTACAATTAGTTTTGAATGAATTCGTTAAACACAAACTAAAAAGTTTTATTTCATTTTAAATTTTGCAACATTTTAAAAAAAGTTATTTTTTTTATTTTTAAAATTTTTTAAAAAACATTTAAAATAATTTTTGGAAAATGTTTTACAACTAACAAAATTTGTTTTAAATGTTTTCGTTTTTAAAAACACAAAATAAAAAGTTGTATTGATTTTTTTAGTTTTGCAAAATTTTAAACGATTTGTGAAATTTGATTTTAATCAAATTTAAGTGAAATTTGATTTAATATTTTTATTTTTGCAACATTTTAAGTATATTAATATTTCTTTTTTTTTTATTTTTGGAAAAACATTAAATTTAATTTTTGTAAAAATTTGTACAACGTATAAAATGTGTTTTTAATGCTTTCGTTTTTAAACACAAACTAAAAAGTTCTATTTTATTATTAAATTTTGCAAAATTAAAAAGAAATTGTAAAATATGATTTTAATATTTTCATTTTTCCAAAATTTTAAATAATTTGTGAAATTTGATTTTAATATTTTTATTTTTGCAATTATTGAATATTTATTTGAACTTTTAAAATTTTTGGAAAAACATTTTATGTAATTTTTGAAAAATTTTCTACAATTTCTAAAATTAGTTTTTAATGTTTTCGTTTTTAAGCACAAACTAAAGTTTTATTTTATTTTTAATTTGAATTTAAAGTTGATTTTAATATTTCTATTTTTGCATTTAAAAAAATTTTAATATTATTTTTTTTTTGTAAAAACATTTAATATATAATTTTTGTAAAATTTTCACAATTTTTAAAAAAAGATTTTTAATTTTTGCAAAATTTTATACAATTTGTGAAATTTTGATTTTAATATTTTTATTTTTGCAACAATTAAAAAAAAATATTTTTTAATTTTTTTGGAAAAACATTTAATATCATTTTGGTTCAATTTTCTATAATTTTTAAAATTTGTTTTTAAACCAATTAAAAAGTTTTAGATTATTATTATTATTTGCAGAATTTTAAACAATTTGAAGATTCTTGAAATTTTTGAAAAACATTTGATTAAATTTTTGAAAAAGAAGAACAATTTTTTGAAAACAAAAAGACAAACAAAAGGCTATCGACTACTAAGTCTTCCCACCAGGGAGTTTTTGTAAAATTTTCTACAACTTGTAAAATTTGTTTTAAATATTTTCCTGTTTAAACACAAACTAAAAAGTTTAATTTTTAATTTTTGCAAAATTTCAAATTTTTTGGAAAAATATTTAATATAATTTTTGTAACTTTTTTTTCAATTTTTTTAAATTTGTTTTTAAACACAAATTAAAAAGTTTTATTTTATTTTTGCAAAATTTTAAGCAATTTGTGAAATTTGATTTGATATAATATTTTTATTTTTGCAACATTTTAAAAAATTTGAAATTTTTGGTTCAATTTTCTACGATTTTTAAAATTTGCTTTTAAACACAACTAATAAATTTTATATTATTATTAATTTTTGCAAAATTTTAAACAATTTAGAATATCAATTTCGGAATATTTTTGATTTTTAAAATTTTTGGAAAAACAATTAAATTTTTGTGAATTTGTGAACAATAAATTCGTAAATTTTATGTTTGAAAAAGTAAATTTTGGAACAGATTTTGAAAAAACAATTTTAAAATTAATAATGTTTTTTTTTAGTTCAAATAAATGTTTTGTAATGAAAATTTCGCTTTTTTTGCAGTACACTGCACTCCGTTGTCGCGTTAATTCCTTTTTTTTCATTATCAAAGATCAAAGATTTCGGTTTTTAATAATCAAAGTATAGGAGCCTTTGACGTATTAATAAAACCTTTACCGGATGAAGGCCGACTGTCGGTTTTCAGTTTCCTTCTTCAGTTTCCTTCCCCGGAGGACTTTCGGCAGTTTTCAGTTTCCTATTCGAAGTTATAAGGAAGATTCTCTTCCTTTCAATTCCCTTCCTTCTAAATCGTTTTAAAAAAATCTTTAGTTTTGTGGAATATCTGGAGTTTTTCTTCGATTTTCGGGAAAACTGTTTCTTATGCTTTTGACCAGACTATGGGAACTGAAGGAGTTTGGAGATTTTCGAGAATCCCTACTTACAGTTTGGATCAGACCATAAGAAGGCGTCATTGAAAAGTTTTAAGTTTTTCCTTCATTTTGGACCAAACTAAAGAAAATGAAGTTTTTACTATGTGAATTTATACCTTGGGAAACTGAAAAAAAACTGGAACAGTTTCCCTTCGATTTTGGGAAAAATTGATGCTAAGATTTTGGACGAAGGGGAATTGAAGAAATTTTCGGAAAATTCGTAATTCCTTTTCTATTGATAACTACATCTAGGATTTTGGAACGAGCCTTGTAGAACTGCCGAAAAAAATCGCTTTTTCTTAGGCGTTTTGGAAGGCAAATCGTGAAATTAGAAAGTTAGTGTTTGGGAACTGCTGACTGATATTGACCAAACGAACAGAAATTTCCTCGAAAAGACCCTCGAAAAAACAGGAATTTGGAAGAAGGTCGACTGAACGTCTTTCGGCCGTTTTCAGTTTCCTCCTTCAGTTTCCTTTCCCCGAAGAAAACCGACTTGGGGGATTTCGGCAGTTTTCAGTTTCCTCCTCGAATCGTTAGAAGGGCAAGAATGGGAAAATCGGTTTGGTTTCCTGGGATTTCGAGAAATTTTCGTTTTTAAATGTTTGCAATAAAAATCTTTAGTTTTGTGGAAAATCTGGAGTTTTTCCTCGATTTTCGATAAAACTTTTTCTTAGGCTTTGGATCATACTATGGGAACTGAAGGAGTCTAGTGATTTTGGAAAATTTGATTTTCCAGATTCTCAGATTTTCCTTTAAAAGTCCTGTTAAATTTTTCTAATTTTGCATTTTCTTAATAATATTTGTAATAAACAAGTTTTATTAATTCTTAATTAATCTGACGATGTTGCGTCAGAGGCCGGCCGAGGTTAGCCTTGGTTACCTTTGAGGTTAACCGTCAGAGGTTACCTTTGTAATCATGCCATCTGTATACTGTTAAGCCTACGTACACACGTAGCAGAAAACAATCGTATAGTGCTGCTATAGTTTGACTATAGCTGTGTGACCGCCACGCATATAGCAAAACTACTCGTATAGTTGAACTATACGAAGCGGACACACAGCTATATTCAAATTATAGCAGCACTATACGCTAGTTTTCTATATGGTGTATACGTAGCTTTAAACAATTTTTATTACAGACATTCTTAATATAAATATTCATTTTGTGATATTAATTCATGTTATTATTTCATAATTTTTTATTATTTATTGTCCAAAACACATTTTGTTGTCCATGCAAAATATAAACTTAATTAATAAAGTTAATGTTTGTGCAAAAAAATGTCAGCAAAATTCAATGAAAACTTTTACTTCACTTAGTTCAACTATTCTCATTTCCGTAGCTCTATAAAATTATAGAGCTACGGAAACTCAACTACTTGAATATATTCAGTCTATATTTCGCCTTTAACAAGTTTATATGATTATGTATAATGTAGTATGGTTTCACGAATAGAGAATGAATTATTTTCACTATTAAATTTAAAATTTAACAAAAATCACAGTCCCTATTTTTTTTTTTTTTTTTTTTTTTTTTAAAAGTTTGGTTCGATGTGAATACCGGGTTTGCCGACCCTTCGAACACGTCGGCCTATGGCCTATTGTATTCTATCACATTCACTTTAGGCCCAGAAACCTGTTGTTATTGTAAATTGCGCTAATAGCCATTTTACACATTTGTCTTCTGGAACAAATGCGGCCGGCGCTGGGGATAGAACTCGGACCTCTATACCTGTCAGTTAGCGCTCTAACATGAGGCCACGAGCGTCACCACTACACCACTCGCGCCGACAGTCCCTAACCAAATACCAAAATTTTCAATTTCATAATTACAATTCCAAAACCTTTATAAACCTTGAATTTACAAAAACAAAATTTATAAATAGACCTTTTTATGGTTAGTTAAGCGCATGCGCGTCCGCAATGTTTAAAAGGCGGGAATATGAAAGTCTTGGGCGCATTTTTTAATTTTCACTGCTTATATTATCGGGCACTTTTTTTGACGTACAGGGCGAAAATTGACGCCTGCGCATAACAAAAATCAACTATGAAAAGGTCTATTATACGCGATTATACAAATTATAAGTTAAAAAAGTATTGAGATCTTACATCTAGTCCCTTTAAAAAAAACGGACAGAAAAGACATGTTCATTAGTATTGTTATTCCTACAATATTAAAAAAAAAAAAAAAATAATATCAAAATAACTGACGTAAAAATCACAATTTTCATTAAAAAATAATCTAAAAATAATTACAAAATAAATAACTGAAATACGGATTTAGCCCCTCACGCACGAAAACGTACGACTCGATTATCAGATAAAAATGAATTAGGTACAAAACACTTTCTCTTTAAACCACTTCCGCCGGCTCGGGCACTTGCATCTTATCGGAGAAGTTCACTTCGTCCTCTCGCAGTTTCCTGCTCACTATCGGCAGTTTCAGTTTGAATATTCTGCCGCTGTCGCTCGTCGTTTGCACATGGACGATTTTCCTGAAAACAGAAACACAACTTGATAACACATTGATTACAGACAAAAGACAAGACTAAATCAGATTATATAAGAAGAGGTTAGATTAGGCAAGTATACATAAGACTAGAGGCTGTAATAGAATAGACTAGATCAGGGGTGGGCAAATCTTTTAGCTGACGGGCCACATTGCATATGAAAATTATACCGCGGGCCGCATTAAATAATTTTCTATTTAGTTATTTGTTTACCACGACCGTTGCAACTATACATGCCTAGACAAAATTATATTGTTGAGTTTTCTCAAATATATACTGTTAAACGACATATTTTTAGAGAACACCCGTTAAATGTGCAATGTATATGAAATGGTGGTAGGTAGATAATAAAGTAAACATAGGCCTGGTAAACATAATAAGCATCTGATAGGCAGTCTTTCGGGATTTTTTACAGCTGTGTTTATATTAGAATATGAATTAAGATCATTGTGGGCAGGGCCATACTAAACCTATGGGCTGTTTGGGCTACAGCCCAGGGGCACCGACATAAGGGGCGCCACGAGCGTAAAGATGAGGAATTTTTAAATATGCTTAAATCTCTATATCTCGATTAATAAATTCGGGAAAGGATGAATGCACACCCAGAGTAAGACCGTTGAGTGAGGTAGCGTTGTTAGTGGCTCGCGCTCGCACTTTTCAAGCGCATAGCTAAATTTGCGTTGTGCCCGATGTCTATACAGCATATGAATAGAAGTGAATAGAAGATATTTTTATAAATAAAACTCGAGAAGAACTGCAAATTGCATTTTTTGTAGTTTTAATCCAGTTTTTGGGGTTCCCTACCTCTTAAAGAAAACGGAATTCCTATAAATTCTTATATTAGCACTTTGTTGTAAATAATAATAACATTTCCGCAATACATAGTAAACGCATCTGCCACGCAATTTGGGAGTGTGTTTGCAAGGAGCGACAACCATTCATGCACTAGTGAATGTGACACTGCGGACAACCTCTGCGTTTTCTGTGCTAAAAACTGTTGCCCGAGTGTGGGCGTTAATTTTGATTGCGGAAATCTTTCTGTTTTGTCAGCTTTTATGATATCGGAAGAAGATGAAGTACGGCTAGACAACAAAGTATGGCTGAATTGATGGTAATTTGCCCTCGCGCAGTTTGATCTGAAAATATTGTAATGACATATGTCGCAAGCATACATTGTATACACAAGGCAACCCCTTTGTTCATATAATTTTCATAAAATTAGCTCTCCTTAATCCTAGTTTCTCCTTGTATGTTAGAATTCATAAATAATCTGCTACACAAACCTTAATATACCATTTTCCAAGAATTTACTGGTTAGTCATAGATATAATAACATTCCAATAAAATCTATCTTCTATTCCGATTTTCTTACTCTAGCGTCAATTCTAAAAACTAAGATAAGTTACTATATGAATTTTCATATCATAAGAATATAATTAAGGAAATTGTGTTCTTTAATTCACAAATTGGCTAATAACCCAAATACAATATAATTATTAGTACGGTGTGGCTTCTGCATTTTACTGCTAGGAGAGGCCACGAGGTCCCGATGAGATAACATAACTTGATAAATGAAAATAATTATGAACATCCATAGACGCGTTTCTGCCTTTTGGTAATTTTCTTTTCAGTGAAAAGGATGAAAAGTAATTTCGTGTCAGGTCCTGATAATGGACTGTATATGTAGCTTTAGTAAACCATTATCTCACATCTTCAACCTAATTATAAGTAAAGCCGACTATCCAAAAATCTGGAAAGTGGCGCGTGTTCATCCAATTTTTAAGTCTGGTGAAAAAAAAACAACATATTAAACTACAGACCAATTGCACTGTTGTCGAATTTAGCAAAAATGTTCGAGTCAGTCCTATCCACTATTCTGTATAATCATGTGTCGGCAAGACTAGTCCCTGAGCAGCACGGCTTCATGAAGGGAAGATCGACTGCAACCAATCTGAATGATTGTGAATACAACCAATGTGACTTCACGCAATTTGTATCCTTAGTATTGGATAAGCGATCACAGCTTGATGTTATATACACTGACCTAACAAAAGCATTCGATAGGGTCCACCATTGTATACTGTTAAAAAAAAACTAAGACTTTTTGGCGTCTGTGATTCCTTAATACTCTTATTTAAGGCACTGATCACAGGTAGACAACAATATGTAGAATATGGTGGTTACACCTCGAATACCTTTAATGTAAGCAGGGGTGTCGCCCAAGGTACCAATCTTGGTCCCTTGTTTTTCATAATATACTCCAATGATGTTGTTGAGTCGCTGAACTGTCATACACTTCTTTATGCAGATGACCTCAAAGTGGTAAATGTTTTCAATTCGCAGGATTGTTGTATGAAGCTACAGCAGGATATAGATAGGTTAGTGTTCTTTTTTTTTAACCACCTACCCCCTGATTTCTACTCCTTGCACCCCGGAGACCGTCAAGTATTACTTGGGGTGTAGGATTGTCAGAATGTTCTGTTTATTTATTTCTATTATCCCTTTCATTTTGGGCTTTGCTTTCCATAATCCCTCTTATGGTATCCTCGATATCTTTCCAATTGCCAGGTGTTTCCAGCATTAGGTTGATAATAATATTTTCCGGCGTTAGTGTTCTTCCGATTTTGGACGTAAGGTACCTTCTGTTTTTTTCCCATTTGTGGCACCTGAAAATCGTGTGCTCCGCATCATCCTCATCGTCGCAGAAGTGGCAGTTCGGCGAATCGATTATTTTAAACCTGTGTAAATACTTTTGGAAGTCCCCGTGTCCTTGTGTTGTATAGTGTGTGATTTCTCCGTGCTTTCGCTCCGTCCATGTTTTTATCACCGGTATGAGTCGTTTTGTCCATCTGGCTGTTTGCGGCTGGCTATCCCATCTTTCCTGCCATTTATTTATTATTTTCTCTCTTTCTTGTCCTCTGTTTTCAGGTCCTGCGTCGTATGTGTTGGTCCTTTCTTCAATTAGGAGGTCTATAGGTGGTGTTCCCGTTATCACTAGTAGTGCTTCGGTAGAAGCTGTCCTATATGCCTGTGCTATTTTGATTAATAGTTTGCGTTGGACTCTTGTTATTATGTTTTTATATTTTTTAAATTTCATCGCCTTTTGCCAGATCGGTGCTCCGTATAGTAGTGTGGAATACACAATTGACGTCAGTACTTTCCTTTTCTTCTCCTTTGGTCCTCTTATGTTGGGCATGATTATGTTTAGTCTTTTGACCATACCTTCCGTTTTCTTGACAGTTTCTATAATATGTCTTGTCATTCTAGGGTCAGTGTCGAAGTATACCCCAAGATATTTTGTCGCAGGAATCGTCTCTATGTCATTTTTTCCCACTGTTATCGTCAAGTGCCGCACTTTCCGTCTTCCAACTATCATTACGGCCTCCGTTTTTTCTGGAGCCAGTTTCAGTTTTTTCATATCCATTGTTGCATTCTGCTGATCGCCGTTTTTGTTGTTTGTCTAATTTTTAACTAATGCTATATAATCCGCTAACGACTAATGCTATATAATCTGCGTACCTTATGATGGTTACCTCTTTTGGCATTTTTATTTTAAGGACACCGTCGTAGTAAACGTTCCACAACGTGGGTCCCAGGACAGAGCCTTGGAGAACTGCGCACGTTACCATCCATCACCACTTTCCCCTACCAGTAGTGTTCTTTCTTCCAGGTAGCTTTGGATTATTCTTATCAAGTATGGAGCTATTTTTCTTCTCTCTAATTCTGCCACTATTTCTCTCCACGGCGCAGAGTTAAAAGCGTTTTTGACGTCCAGTGTCACTAGCAGGCAGCATTTTCGTCTTTTATATGCTCCGCTGTTTACGCTTTCTGCAATATCCTGCACTTTTTTCATCGCATCTATTGTGCTTCTTCCTTTTCTGAAACCGTATTGTAGATCTGCCAGTCCTCCTGTTTTTTCTATTTCTTCAGTTTGTCTTCTGTTTAACAACTGCTCGAGTAGCTTCCCTATTGTGTTAAGAAGGCACAATGGCCTTTCTCGATTAGTACCAGCCGCGATTTTTTCCACTCGCTTGGTACCTCGCCTATAACTAGGTGGTGGTTCATGACGTCTAGGCAGTACTCTTTTTGCGTCTCGGCAAAGATTTTAGCGATTTCCGGTGTTATATTGTCCGGGCCTGGAGCTTTGTTCGTTTTTGTCCTTTGTACTGCTTTTCCTATTTCGTCCAGAGTCAAGAGGGGAATCTCCTGTTCTTCGACCCACGGCTTATTCCAGATTACTTTTGGGTTTTTCGGAAACAGTTTTTGTGCTTCTGTCATTAGTTCTTCGTCAGTCTTGTATATTCTTTGTAGCACCCTCAGTTTTTTACATGCTATTTCAAAGGCATCTCCCCATATATCGTTGTTCAGTTCCTCTATCAGGTCCCTCCATGCTTTCTATTTCTGTCTTTTTATAGCTTTTTTTCAGCTCGTTCCTTTTTGCTTTGTATTGTTGTCTCAGTCTTTCCTTTTCTTCCGGCTTAGCCCTTTTAGTTTTGGTCGTCATTTCCCTTCGTTTTTTCACACATTCGCGTCTCTGTTCCGCTATTTCTTGGTTCCACCAATATACCTCTTTCCTTTGGTTTTCTGAGCTTCTTCGTTTCGAGAAGAACAAGTTGCACGGTTTAGTGATGATTTTCATAGCTTCGCCCGCGGTATTTATTAATTCTTTTTCTTTCTTTCTCTCTTCTAATATTGATCGCAGTTGTTTTGCCAGGTTTTTCATAGCAATCGCGTTGGTTCTCCAGCCTGCGAGTTTGTTTCCTTGCTTAATTTCCGTTTGTTTTATATTTCCTTCTGTGCTGAGCTCGTAGGTTATGTTGTGGTGGTCAATAAAATTTTCTTCTTCCTCGTGGACCCTCCAATTTCGCACCCTCGCCGTTAGGCTTTCCGTGTATAAGGTAATGTCTATGTAAGAGCTGCTGTTCCTTCTGGCAAAGGTCGGTACATTTCCGACATTGGCGGTATACAGTTTTTCCTGTTCCATCCACTCTGCTACCATTTCCCCTCTTAAGTCGTTATACGGTGATCCCCATGCCTGTGCTTTTGCATTTAGGTCTCCTGCTATTAGCACGTTCTTTGTTTTGCGTTGATTCATGCAGTACCCCATGTTTCCCAGCACTTCTTCTAGGTAGGTGTTGTCGAAGTTTGGCGAGACGTAGCACGCGTATAAGCATCCTTTGTCTTGTTCGATGTATAGGAAACCGTTTCCCTTTCCTTCTCGTCTTACTTTGATGTTCGTATTGAACACTTTTATTGCTGCATCCATTCTTTTGTCAGTGAACCAGTTTCCTTTGCTCACAGTATTTTTATTGGGTTCAGAAATTATGGCAATGTCTATGTTTTTTTCATGGGCCGTTTTGTTAAGCAGGTCGTGTGTGGCCACACATCAGTTCAGGTTACTTTGCAGAATTTTAATTGGCATTTTGGGGAGCATTTTTTGACGTCCTCCGCCCATCTACGCGTGTTTTTTGTTTTATTTGTGTTCTGGCTTTAGCCAGTGCTCTTCGGAATAGCGGGCATTTGCCTGTTCCGGCCTTGTGCCCTTCTACCACGCAGAGAGGACATGCCTCCCTATTCGTGCACTCGTGCCGTGACGTGCCGTGTGACCATCCTGTCCGCATGTATAGCATGCTTTAGTTCTATCCGTGCCGTCACAGTCTTTACTCCGATGGTCGTATGTCCAGCATTTGTAGCATCGCTCCACCTGTATCCTTTTTTTCTATCCAGCAGTTAACTAGCCCTATCCTGAGTCTGTCGTATCTCGTTAGGATCTCCGCCTTTCTTTTGTTCAGTGTCAGGGTGGCTGCCTGGGTTCCCCTTGCATTTTCTCGTAGCTCGCTGAGCTTGCAGCTTCCGTCCTCGAGAGTGCCTAGTTACTTCGCTAGAGCCTCTATGACGTCTTCTCTTTTAGCCTCCACTCCATTCCTCTAATGTGCAGGATCTCTGTGAGTCGTTTCGCCCCGATGGTATGCACTTTGGTGTTGTCCGTGCCTTCCATCGCTTTGTGTAGCTCCCGTAGTGCCACCATATCTTGGTTTGTTGTGATGAGCAGCTTCCCCTCCTTGCTGGAACTTAAGTTTCTTATTGCGCTGCTTGCTCTTATTCCCTTTATTTTATCTTTTACCCAGGTCAGCGTATCCTTGTATTATTTTCCGTCTTGGTCCACAACTATTGCGTACGTTTTCCTAGCCCTGTTGTTTCCGTCCAATGCTTTATTATTTGAGCCACTGCTTGCGTATGTGGCCAATTTGGTCGGGGTTTGGTGAAATATGCATTCCACCATTTTTCGTATTGTTATTTAGCTGATGGCATTTATATGGGGCAGTGCTATCCACTCGTCGCCGTCGGTTTCTTGTTTCACAGTTAGCAACTTGTGTCATATGTCTTCTTTGGTTCCGTTGTGTGTAACTTTGATGATTTTTTTCTTCCTCGTTTGTTCAGCATCCATTGAGCGTCTAGCGTTTCCAGTGGATTTCCCACCTTCATTTCTGTATTTTTAAATATCGCTTCCTCCCATTTTTTCATTTCAATGGATTCCCAGTCTTTTAGAGTTGAAATTCCATCCAGTGTGGTCAGGCTTTCGCTTGTATCTGCATGCAATGGATTTGTTTACGTGCTTACGCTTTGGCTTTTGTGTACTGCTTCGCCACATCTGCAGGTGGGGCTGAGGTCGCTCTTTCTAGCCTCGTCAGTCTGTGTGCTGGTACTACATTTGGCTGTCGGTGTCAGCTGGTCAGGGGCTACCTGAGTGTCTGCGTCGTATGTCGGCATCTCAACCTTTTTTCACCTTTGGTCTTCAAACCATTTCTGGGCCGTCTCCTTGTTTAGAGCCTGAGTCTGTTTTTTGAGTAGCCCTGTTACAGTTTTGATTTCTTTTTTGGTGTTGGTGTTTTCATTGACTAATTTTGTTAGTTGTTCCGTGTGTAGGGTAAGCATGTTTATCGCCCTAATTATGTTGTAAGCAATTGGGCACTCCGTTTTCTTTAGGGGGTATATCGCATCCGTCACCGTCTTTTCCATGGATGTGTCTCCTACGTTTCGTTTTTTATTTAAGAGGGCGCTTAAAGAGTTACATCTTTTCCGTTGGCTGGACTAGGTTTGTGTCCTGGTGCAACACAAAGAAACTAGATCTAAATATCTGCAAATGTAAGGTTATGTCATTCACCAGGAAGAAAGTAAATCTTCATTTCTTCTACAATATCAACGGAGACTTACTTGGTAGATGCAACAAATGTACTGACTTAGGGAGTTGTTATGGATCCCTCCTTATCGTTTGTCCCAAACATAAAACATATTACTAATGCAGCCCTACAAAAACTAGGATTCATTATAAGAAATAGTACTGAAATATCGAGCATTGAGTGTATAAAACTATTATTTTACTGTTTAGTTAGAAGTCGGCTGGAATATTGCAGTGTTATTTGGAATCCGTATCAACAAATATATGTACACCTATTGGAGAATGTATTACGCAAATTCTCTAAATTCGTATACCGGAAGAAATTTGGGATCTTTCCTACTAGACATTGTGATCAGAATGCTTTGTTGAATATTGTTAATGAATCATCGTTAAAGTCAAGGAGAAACCTTAACCAGATGGTTTTTCTACAGAAAATTGTACAAGGCAATATAAGATGTCAATCACTGTTAAGTATGATTCAAATACATGTCCCCAAAATAACTAGTCGGACCCCCACTCCTTTCTACTACGTAGTACCAAACACATTCCATCATTATAATTCGCCTATGTTATCCTGCATTAGACTATGTAATAGCATACACGATCAGTTTGACTTGATCTTTCTTTGATAACTTAAAGAAAAGAAAAAGCAGAACTCATATTCTTATGTTATGTTCCTAAACAATAGGTTAGCCTATTATTATTATTATTATCCAGTATTATATCTTGAACTCTCATTCTTTTGTATTTCTTATTTTAATCTATTAATTATCTCTATCGTATTGTATTGTTTCCATTATAGGCATCATGGTCTGTTGGAAATAATGCATTATTATTATTATTATTATTATTATTAAAAAATCCTATTTAAGAATTTCAATGCCTAGGCCCTAGAGAGCTTATTGGTTTATAGCCCAGGGAGCCAAAATTAATAAGAACGGCCCTGATTGTGGGTACTATGTATCATTATGGGTACATTTGTATTTGCTTTCTCCGTGAAGTAATATTTTAGCAGGACACGATCACAAAACTAACTTCAAGTATTTAAATAGATACTTTCTTAATTAAAGTAATTTATAAAACGCTTCGCGGGTCGCATGAAGTGTCGACGAGGGCCACATGCGGCCACCGGTCCGCCATTTGCCCAGGCCTGGACTAGATGAAATAAGACAACGAAAAAAAAAAAACAATAAACACGAGGTAAAATAGACAGGAATAGAGAATATAACAGCAAACTAGATAAGACTAGACAAGGTTGGACAGGATGAACAAGACTGGAAAAAACTGGACAAAACTGAACAAGACTGGACAATACTGGACAAGACTGGACAAGAATAGACAAGACTGGATAATACTGGACAAGAGTGAACCAGACTAGATAAGACTGGATAAGACTGGTCAAGACTGAAGACTAGACAAGAGAAATTTAGACAAGAGTAGATTATTTGTTACTATAATTAATGAGTACTTACTGTTGTCGACAGTCTATGAATATAGCAATTACAAATAGTAAGGTGATGGTGAAAAGAGCTGCAACTATAATTATTACTAATGTTCCCACTGCTGTTCCCTCTTCCAGTAGAATCTCTGGAATGCTTGTGGAGGTCAACGGTGCATCATATTTTTCTGAAAAAAAAAATGTAGAAATTAGTGGGGGAATTAAAAAGGAAAACGACGACATGTGGTAAAAGGTACAACAATGATTATAGTTACAGTTTACACGTGTCTTGTATTGTCTTGTATGGTCTTTCCTAGTCTTGCTTGGTCTTGTCCGACCTCGTCCGACCCTGTCTGCTCTTGTATGGTCCTCTTTGGTATTGCCTAGTCTTGTTTAGACTTATCTGATTTTGTCTTATCTTGTCTGGTCTTGTCTGGACTTGTCTGGTCTTGTCTGGACTTGTCTGGTCTTGTCTGGGTTCGTCTAGTCTTGTCTGATCTTGTGTGTGGCTTTGTCTTTTTTTATGAGGACGTAGCAAGCACTAGCGTTAACTTGCCAAGTAGCCCCCTTGGAATTCACGAACATCCCGGTACCGCTTTTCGCATGTCGTCAGGATGCCGTTGTCTTTGTTATGTCACGCATTTGTTGCCTTACATCCCCCATTCACATCCTGTGTTTAGGGGTTCAGGCACTTTCTTAGTTAGGTTAGTTTCTGGATTTCTGTCCGGCACGTTCGTCTGTCTCTTTCATGCCCATAATGCTTCTTATCATATCATCCGTTGCTCTCCAGTTGTCTTCGGACTTTAACATGACCTCCAACAGTGTCTTTACTCCCAGTTCTGAGTTCTGATTTTGTCTTCGCTGTCCAGTCGTACCTCTCCGGAATCCATCTTTCACATTCGAAGACCGTGTGCGCTGCACTGTCCGTTTGTCCACAGTAGACACACAAATTGTCAGAGGCCCTGCCGATATTGTGCAGGTACTCTCTGAAGCATCCATGCCCGCTGAATGCTTGGGTGAGATAGTAGCTCATCTCCCCATATTTTCGTTCTACCCACATTCCCACATGTGGGATTAATAATTTTGTCCACTGTCCGTTTGTACAGCATGTCCAGTGGTTTTGCCACTCATGGAAAAGATGTTGTTTGGCAATTTTGCTAAATTCTCTCTTCTGCCCGCTATTCCGCTTTTTGTACAGTTCCTTTCTTTCTTTTATCAGGACTTCTACGGGTGCTATGCCTGCCAACACGAGCACAGCATCCGTTGAGACTGTCGTCTAAGCACTGCACACACGTAGTGCCAGTTTTCTCTGCACTGTGACCAGCTTATTTTTAATGGTCTCTTTCTCGGCTGCGGTCGCCCAGACCGGGGCACCATAGAGCATTGCCGAGTGAGCGACTGAGCATAGAATCTTTCTCTTGCTACTTTTAGGTCCGCCGACATTGGACATCATCTTTTCCAGTACTGCTGTTACCTTGAGGGCTTTGGTCGCTGCTCGCATGATATGTGGTTTAAAACATAGTTTCTTATCAATAATCACACCAAGATATTTAACTGCCTCCTTGGTCGATATAGTTACGTCTCTGACCTTAAATACTATCGGCCCTATATGCCCCATTCCGGTCAGTAGAACAGCTTCCGTTTTTTCAGGGGCCAGACTTAAGCGGTTTTCTCCATCCATTTATTAATATGTGCAATCGCCTTATTTGCATGTTCCATAACTTTCTGGTCTTGGCTGATCTGTCTGGTCTATCTGGTCTTGCCTGGTCTTGTCTGTTCTTGTCTGACCTTGAATGGTCTTGTCTGGTCTTGTCTCGCGTTGTCTGGTCTTGTCTAACCTTGTCTGGTCTTGTTTAGTCTTGTAGGGTATAGTCTGGTCTTATATGGTCTTCTCTAGTCTTGTCTGGTCTTGGCTGGTATAGTCTGGTCTTGTCTGGTCTTGTCTGGTCTTGTCAGTTCTTGTCTAGTCTTCTCTGTTCTTGACTAGTCTTGTCTGCTATGTTCTTGTCTAGTCTTATTTTCTCCGGTCTGGTCTTTTCGGGTCTTATTTGGCCTTGTCTTGTCTGTTCTTGACTGGTTTTGTATGTTCTTTTCTGGTCCTGTCCGGTCTTGTCTGGTCTTGTCTGATCTTGTCTGATCTTGTCTGGTCTTGTCTGGTCTTGTCTGGTCTTGTCTGGTCTTGCCTGGTCTTGCCTGGCCTTCTCTGGTCTTGTTTGGTCTTTTCTCGTCTTATCTGATCTTGTTGGGTCCTCTCTGGTATTGTCTTGTCTGGTCGTGTCTGATCTTGTCTGGTCTTGTCTGGCGTTGTATGGATTTGACTGGTCTTTTCTTGCATGGTATTGTCTAGTCTTATCTGGTCATGTCTGGTTTTGTTTGGTCTAGTCTGGTGTTGTCTGGTCTTATCTGGTGTTGTCTCATCTTGTCTGGTCTTATCTGGTATATTCTGATCTTGTCTGGCCTTGTCTGGTCTTGTCTGCTCTTGTCTGGTCTGGTCTTGTCTGGTCTTGTTTGGTCTTGTCAGGTCTTGTCAGGTCTTGTCAGGTCTTGTCAGGTCTTGTCCAGTCTTGTCCAGTCTTGTTTGGTTTGTCTGGTCTTGTCAGATCTTATCTGGTCTTGTCTAGCCTTGTGTGGTCTTGTCTGTTCTGTTCTTGTCTTGTCTAGTCTAGAATCCATTATTATTCATCTATATTTCTTCAAGCATAAAACGAATCTATTTAAAAATAATAATTAATTTCTTGCGAAAGTTAATTGAATACTGTTGAATCTTTAGCCTTGAACTTTTTATAATTGAATTTTTTTTAAGAAAAAAAATATATACACGATTTGTATAAATTTATTAAAACCATTGTTATGTAATGAATGCATTCATTGGACGGGCGTGGAAACGTTGAGGAATAAGTGGGCAAATATAAACACGACATAATCTCATGTAGCTTAACTACACCAACAAATTTGAAAATCAAAATTTAAATCTGAATATCAAAAGCGAGATCAAATGCAAATCTCTTTAAATCAGTGTCAATCTCTTGTCAGCCGAACAGTGTCTGATGATTTGAGTTATTCGCGTCACGTTTTCACTTCTCTTTCGTCGGCTTTTTCTTGTTGAAATTAGAGAGGAATTTACGGAAGAAGGCAACGGCATTGAGATAGAGGCAATGAGAGACGTGAGGACACTAACTACACGAATATTAACACACACTCGGCCGCTGATACGCCGCATCGGCCGTCACGAACATAATACACATCCTGTCCGAGCGCTTTTGCTAATTCCATCTTGTCCATTATTAAGCATTAAGTATATATTTGTATAATAATTACAACTATAAAATCAATTACAAGTATTAGTAATAAATAGAGAAATAAACAGTCTAAGGATCTAATAATAAATAAAAAAATCAGGTAGTATATAAATCATAGTTATAGTATAAGATATATCAAATAGTATACAGGGTGTTAGGTAAACATGCGGCAAAAATTCAAGGAGTTATTCTTTGGCCTATTCTAAGAACATTTTGTCTTATAATGATTTCTGAAAAACTCTTTGTTTCTAAGATTCAGGGTCAACAAAATTTGCGACAGTAACAAAATTTTATTATCAAAAAATATATGTAAAGTTGCTCAATGTACAATAAATGTTCGAAATTACTTCTTCCAGCGTGGATACGAGCATTCAATCTTCTCGTTATTGAGTGCCGAACTCTTTCAAACACACCAGGGTTGTTTCTAATTGAGTTATAACCAGCAATTATCCGATTTCGCAATTCGTCCAAATTCTCCACTGGCGTAGCGTAAACTAATGACTTCAGATAGCCCCATAAGAAATAATCCAGGGGGATTAAGTCTGGGGATCGAGTAGGCTACGCGTGCGGCCTACCTCGAACAATCCAGCGATCTCCGTATGTTAAAAAATCACGAGCAACCATGCTGACATGTGGTGGTGCACCATCGTACATAAACCATATTGCAATTCTTGTCGCCAATGGTACATCCTGCAGAAACTCGGGCAGTGTTTCTTCCAAAAAGTTGTGATAAGTCTCGTCAGTAGACAAAGCCATTGACATAACCCAATACGTGGACGATCATCTGCAGGTAGTAGTGCCTGAACACGTTGAATGTGGTATGGATACAGCAAATTGCCCTAAAGAATTTTCTAAACTGTCCAATGATTTACATTCAAAGTATTGGAATTTGTCGCGTAGAAGTACTTGGATCTCACTCTATTAATTCCAGCAGATTCTGTTCCAGTCGTAAATTTCTTACTGTTATTAATTTTCCTGGCCTTCCATTTCGTTTCAATATGCCTGTTTCACGAATACGTCGATGAATATTTTCGAAGATTTTTCGGTCGGGGATATTACGGCTAGGAATCCGTTTAATATACAATCGTCTAGCTCGGGGGTAAGCAAAGTATGGCTCACGAGCCACATGTGGCTCTTTTGGTGTGAGCTTATGGCTCTTCAGAAATATATTAAAACATAAAAAAATCCATTTTCGAAAGTGTTACGACCGCCGCCGCCATGTTCATAACTTACAGTCACAGCGCGCCTCATCTCGGTTGTTTCTTTTAGTTATTGTGTCTTGCAATCAGTGCCGGATTTCTGCCTAGACCTCCAAAACCCTGGCCTGGCTTGCCTTATCAAAAAGCTTTATCGAAAATATTATAACATTTTTACTGCATTTTGACAAAACAGGGCGCTCATAATATTACTTGCAGCCCTGCGCGCAACAAAGCTAGAATGAATTAAGCCTTCTCGTCCTCCCCTACCGCAGGCAGTTCATTCTATAAGTCGATTCAAGAGCCAAGAAGACTAGAGACAGGAAAGTAAATTCGGGTGAAGGGGTAAGTTAAAATGGGCCAAAATATTCGTGCCTAAGTGGGCGTCTCTCGCATTCCTTTTCTTTCGCAGCGTTTGCTTGTGTTGGTTTGTCATTGTAAGCCGTGTTCTGCGTCATCTGTCAAGCTTCAATTGCGCAAGAATTATTTCTGAAAACACCGTCACAGCTACAAAACCGATTCTTTAGAACTCCCATGAGAGCTTTGGATCAAAAAACATTGGGAACTATGTTATGACCCTAGAACGTTTGGCTGACTTCAATGTCCTTTCTGGACTTACACATAAAACGCCACGGTAACAAAGGAATTGGCACAACATCATATCTTTCGTCAAAAATAAGCGATGAAATGTACAATATCATCGCAGAAAAGGTAATAAATACAAGCGTGACTGAGGTAAAACTTGCCAAATATTTCTCTATCTCTGTGGACTCTACCCCGGACATTTCTCACGTAGATCAACTTTCTTTCAAAGAGAGATATGTCTCTGAAGATGGATGTCCTGTCGAACGGTTTTTGAAATTCATTCCAAATTGTGGCCATAAATCGGAAGACCTGGCTAAAGTTGTCCTAGAGACATTCATATCGACCACGACTTTGATATCGCCGATGGCCGGGGAATGCATTCTTACGACAATTTTATAGTTAAGCTTCAATGTGTCCGGTGTATATTCTGGTCTTCAATAAGATAAGTAATAAATTATAAAACAAGTGAACCCCCTGATAGATTTCGTTCCCTGTTCAGCTCACACACTGAATCTTGTTGGATCCTCTGCGGCCGAGTCTTGTCAAGCTAATTTCAATCTTTTTTTCAATCTTTGTTCGGTATTTTGCAGTCATTGTATGACTTTTTTTGGCATCAACACACAGATGGGAAATTTTGCTGTCGAAATTGAAGTCCAATTCAACAGTCGTGAAGAGTTTTTCTCAGACAAGATGCCGAAGTCTATGTTGCTCCTGGGAGGAGATCATAGAAGCTCTTCAGATAATTGAGAATGATGCAAATGAAAAACCATCTACGCGCTCCGAGGCTTCAAGTCTTCTGAATTCATTAGACTCCAAAGAAACTTGATTTTTGTCACTTCCTAGAAATGACATCTTGGAAAGGTTCAACAAAGTAAGCAAATGTTAAAATCGACCTGAGTGGGTACGATCGTTGAACTGTGTCTGTCTTTGGTAACTTACCTAGAACACCTAAGGAAACCCAGAAAATTCAGGGACTGAATGGTTTACTTTCGTACCTAATGCAGCTGGTCTTCCAACTTCGTGTTATTTTCCATGACAATCTAGCAAACAATAAAAAGTCCAATGTCGAGAGCATTTAGAAAATAAACATGCCGCATTTGTAACGAATTATGCCTTCGGTGATGTAAGAAAGAAATCATTTGAAGAACTTCAGAATAATTTTAGAAAGACAAGTTCCTCTTTTAGCTGTTGGATGCAGTCTGCAAACAATGGTAACTTGGTAAGCTTTGTCTTACGAAATCATGACTGTCACGAAATCGTCAAAAAAGGAAAACCATTCAGTGGTGGTGGGTACATAAAAAGTTGTTTTATAAATGTGGCTGACACATATTTTCACAATTTTAACAATAAAGCGGATATCATGAATGCCTACCATTGTCTACCAAATTGTAACAAACAGGACAAAAAATGTCATTAAATGTATGCCAAGAACAAGTTGAGGACGTTATATATAGGCATCAGCCATATCAATAGCACTCGATGAGTCTTGTGACATAATGAATACTGCGCAAGTTGTCCTCTTTGCTCGCCATATTTCATCAGATGGTCCCAAAGAAGAACTCCTTGGTTTATTGTCACTCAAGGGTCAAACACGAGAAGAAGATGTTGCAAGTGCAGTTACCGAATGTCAAGCAAAATCACACCCCACTTACTAAAAATGTGTCAATTGCAACATATGGAGCTAAAATTATTGTGGATAATAAAAAAAGGATTTGTCACAATTTTAATCCAAAAGATTTTGGTAAAGTTACGTATTTGGTAGTCAAGGCCACCAATAATATTATCGCAAAAGGCGCTTAATCATCGTCAATTATGAAGAAAACACAAAAATGTGACTTTCTGAAAAAAAAAAATATCCGTGGCTCTTGGTACAGTTTGAAATCCTTTTAAATAAAAATTTGGCTCTTATGTTTATAGAGTTTGCCGACCCCTGGTCTAGCTTATAATGAATTGCCATCAGCAAGTCCATATATGAAATGCATATCATTCATCTTGGCGTTCGTATATATGGTAGAGGACTTCATTAACTATTAAAGACACATAAAACAGCAAAACGTCACTCAATGTACTGCGACCGATACATTTGATAATCACTGACGGGTCACTGACCTCATTCAAATGAAATCCACTTTTACGTTAGTAGATAAAACAGCCGTTCCAAGTTATCGTCAACAATTTTTTGTACTTGATAAACTCATTGGCGTACGCCATACTTTTATTTACATTAATGGTTTCAAGAAATATCGAATATGTTTGTCGCAAATTTTGTAACCATGTATCTTGTATACCTGTAATCCGAAATGAAGGTTTTTTTTCAGAAATCATCTTAGCACAAATAATTCTTAGAATAGGCCATGGAATAAGTTCTTGAATTTTTGTCGCACACCCTAACACCCTGTATATTTATATAGAACTATAATAAATAGAAAAATAGTGCAAGTCTAGAGTTTAGTCTAGTTTTTGTCTAGTCCAATCTTATTTTGTGTTGTTGATAAAATTTTTACGAATATAACGTTCTTAAAATGCAAATTTGAATATTCGTTTTATTTTTTCTAATTTGAGATAAATTGAATGGCAGGATACAGTATTATGTAAGTCCTTTTCGAACGAATATAGTCACGTTCCTTTTGTATACGTAACTTATATAAGAGCATAAAAGCTATTCAATATTTATTATTAATACCTTGCTAAAACACATCCGTCTATTTATTTTATTTATTTCTGTTTATTGTTTCAAGTTGGACGCGCAATAAAGTTTTACTTTTCAGAATTAATCAATGAATTTTGTAATTTATAAACAAGAAACTTATATTGGTCCTCGTCAGACATACAACTCCCATATAACGTGAATTCCTACAACGCCTTAAAGTTGTCTTTTTTGTAACACGACTGTCATACAACGGGAAAAAAATCACTTCATACATATGTTATGGTAAGTATACGGATGTATATTTATATATCTACCAAATTGATAGGTGGATGTGAGTTTAAATTTGAGATCAGCATCATATATCAACTTTTACCGGTAAAAGTACACATTTTTCAAAGTATAAAGGTAAAAGTTTACAATAATTAACAGAAATAAAATATACATGTATTTGAAATACTTTATATTATTTCTTCTTCTTCTTCTTGTTTCGAATAGGCCTACTTTATACCACGCTTGTTCAACTGTTGGGCTTTGATCTTCGCCCAGTATTGTCGCATCTTATGCCGGTGTAACTCCTTTCTCTCTTCTGTCCAGCGGGTAGTTACCTTTCCTTCGGGGTTTTTCCTGAAATCCACGGACTTCCTTCAGGGTGTGTCTCACACCATGACTGTCTGTTTTGGAGATCTGTTATTCCCAGTTCTTTAATATCCTTCTCTTCAATATCGGTTTCTGTCAACCAAGTGGTACGAACCTTCTTGTTTTGCCAGAAGGTGAACAGTCGGTTGGTTAGTCGCTTTGGAGGCAACCTTGCAACGTGGCCATAGGAAGCTACCCTTCTTTTCGGAGGGCATCTCAATTTGTTCGTAGAGTTGTGCCGCCTTCGGAATTCCCCATCTTCCTTTACCGGGCCTAGGATCTTCCTGAGGATTCTCCTCTCTCTGATTTCCAATTTCTTTACCAGACCTCTTCTGTTCAAGGAAAGACCCTCCATGGCATACAGGGCTTCTGGTCGTAAGACTAAAGTGACCACATTTTCATTGAGACAAAGCGGGACAAATGGGATGAAATGAGAATTATAATTTAGTTTCGAAAGCGGACCAATATTTCAAAAAAATATATTTTATCTACTCACACACAAAAATTAACACATTAATAAATACATTATTGTGTGTGAAGGATACCATTATTATACTCGTGTGTAAAAGTATCCAAATCGTGCGTAAAAGTCAAATATCAAAATCAAATTGAGTTTCATTATTAAACGTTCATTTCATTCAATTCAATTCAATTCAACATTTCATTATTAAATTTCTATTTGTTGTTACTATGGCAATAACTTGCGTCTGACGAAATTTTCTGACGTTTATTAGAATTGAATAAACTTTTCTTATTTGGAATCAAGAGTTGTCGGCCTCTCAGTCTGGATTTATCTGGTTCTAGTATAACTTAACCTAACCATAACCTATTCTAGATTAAATCTAGGTTAACCTGTATTACATCGACGTGTAGTGATGTGATGTACTCATGCGCAAAAGCCCTTCTTCACACACTAGTATCATAAACTACTATTACTCGTATACTTGTCTATAAATATACAAAAATTGATTTATTATTAATTATTGGTAACTATCAAAATATTTGTAAAAAAACATAATTGGAACATTATGATTTTTAATTATTTTAAATTTTTTATTTAAAAAAAAAATGATTTTCTTTCACGGTCAAATTTTTGATCCGAGTGAATGCTCGGATCATTTATTAAAATGTTGTGAAATTTCTCACATGAATTGGTCAAATTATTTTTACGCTGAATATAGATTTTAAAGTTGTTCAACTGCGTTTTTTCAGTTGTCCATATTTTATAGATACTGGAAAAACACTGTTTGTTGCTGCATTTGTTCATGGTAGGGAGAGCGAGTGTTCTACAATTTTCAAAATATGTTGATGATAGAATATTGTTCTGTTTAAAATGAAGCAATTACCTAAGTAATTAATAAGTAAATAATAAGTACATTTTTGGTCTGTTTTCACATTTGCAGACCAGTAACATTTACCTGCAGACATCAGTAACGTATCTTTTTACCAATAACACCACATTAATATATTCAAATTTTACGCGTGTTCCCGTAAAATCTACTTTTTTAATGTCACCAAAAGAAAATTTCAGAACAAGGTGCCATTAAATGACCAGGTTTTCTAAAAGTAGTTTTTATAATAACTGCATATCTTCAATATCTTGAAGAATGGACAGTTCATTTGGAGGCTATTCAAAAATTTCATTGGTAGACATTAAAAAAGGAGATTTTATGGGAACATTTTTATATTATATATTACAGTACATAAAAAATAAAAAATGCAGATATTTTCTAAAAAGCGGGACATTTTTAAAAATCGGGGGGACCCGGGACAGGCGTCCAAAAAGTGGGACAGTCCCGGCAAAATTGGGACGTGTGGTCACCTTAGGTAAGACTGAGGTGTAGTGCTTAAGTTTCAGATTGCGTGACAGGCATTTCTTGTTGTAGGTGTTCTTAGTCAGTCGCTAGGCTAGTTCTGTTGAACTTGTTGACTCTCTTGGATAATGATGCGCTTTCTGATAAGTTGGGTTCAATCCATTCGCCGAGATACTTGAATTTCTCAGTCCTCTTGATGTTTCCCTGCTCTAGTAACATCTCTCTGTTTGCTTCTTGATGTTGGTGAAGAATTCTGTTTTCTCCAGCGGCGCTTGAAGACCCACTTTGCCAGCCTCTTTTCTGAGGCAATTTACCTGCATTGTTGCCATCTCAAGAGAATCAGCAAACAGTGCCATGTCATCTGCAAAGGCCAGGCAATCTACAACCAGTACATCGTTCTAACGTCCTAGGTAGATACCACTCTGAGCGCCCAAGTTGATCAGTTCCTTGCGCCATTGTCTCATAACCTTTTCAAGGACACAGTTGAAGAGAAGTGGGTAAAGTACATCTCCTTGTCTCACTCCAGTTTTTATTTCGAAGCTTTCTGAAATCTCGCCTCTAAATTTAACTTTGGAATGGGTGTTGGTCAAAGTTTCTAGGATGAGTCTGCGGGTTTTGTTGTCTAGCCCTAGTTATTCTTCTTATAAAATAAGGAAAAAAGAGTTTTACCATTTTCCGGAAATCTAGCTAAGGGGGTTGATGCAGGATACTTTATTCTTAAAAACCGTTTATTACCATTTTCTAAAAATTTAGTTAATAGGCAGAAGAGAATCATTAAAAAAAATATTGCTCACATTTGTTTGATATTTTCAACACCTCTCCGACATTTACCTACTCTATATCAAACACGCAGAATTTTACACAGATTACGCTAATATAAATCATTATGCAATTTAGTTTACAATAAGTCATGAAATCTTAAACAACTAAACAATTTTACCTAACCACCTAAATACACCTTGTTATTGTATGTAGGGTGAAACTAAACTAATTATATACTCGTACCGGCGAGAGAATGCATCTCTTCTCCACGAGTTTAGCGTTGTTCTGCGCATACCCCCACATTATTTCGAGTACACGGTGTTTAGTTGTCCGTGTTTGAAAAACTTATATTATTCCTTATATCCTTATATTCCTAGCATATTCCTTAACTCAAAATAATCTGCGCGTACCCCGCCGCGTCACTTGCCCCTCACACCTTGACGCAGCACAGCTGCATTCTCTCACCGGTTCGATTATAGATACAATCATACCAACTAGCCAACTTCTCATACCAACTTGTACAAACATACTAAGCTGTAATAAGTTGGTTCACCTTGTTATATTTACAGCAATATCGTAAAATGAAATAAAAGTAGCGGAATTAGTGCCAGATTTTCTGGAATCAAAACAAAACCTTAAAATGTTGATGTATAATTTATTAATATTGTTTCAAACAATCAGGCTAGGTAGATTGTTTAAAAATGACGTCGTAATTCGGAAAATTTGGCTGCAACAAGCAATAACTTTGAAACAAACCATAAGTAATTCATAACTAGTTCATAAGATTCATATGTAATGAATTTGCAAAGTTTCAATAAAATACATTCGAACTATCGGACAAAATAAGTTATGCAAATGTTTACTCTACTTCAACTTGATCTTATCCGGCCCTCAAAACAACTTTCGAATCAAAACTTAGAGTATAACTCAATATTAGTCATATTACTCACAAGACAATCAATATTTGTGTTTTGTTTTGTTAATACTTCAATTCATTTACTTGAAGTAAATTAAGTATCTATTAACAAAGCAAAACACAAATATTAACCTTCAAGATGGTCAAATCCACCAATAATGTTAATCAATATTTGGTAAACTACCGATCAGAATTAATTTGACAAATCCACGCGAGCCAAGCCGCGGGCTATAGCTAATATTCTTATACCGCGATTTCGCGCATTAATCATCCATACCAGAGATGTTATGGATATGAAATTTCGGATCTGGATACGGATACGGATATAGGAATAATATTATACCGGTTTCGGATACGGTTACGGATATGTTTTTTTTTCGGATTATCCG
The DNA here is from genome assembly GCA_944588485.1 of Phosphuga atrata. Classification (NCBI taxonomy): domain Eukaryota; kingdom Metazoa; phylum Arthropoda; class Insecta; order Coleoptera; family Silphidae; genus Phosphuga; species Phosphuga atrata. Next base: position 47,835,620 of record OX155900.1, on the reverse strand, counting down.
ATAGTTTCGGTTACGGATAACAAATTTCCAAAGAATCCTAAAAGTAGAATAATAATTGGTAAATAATTTGATTTTATTTCGATGTTATTATTACAATATACTAATTTGGTACTAAAGTCATATGTCATACAGTAAGTACTACAATATAAGTAGGTTTTATGTCATGTAAGTCATATAAGTAATTATTATTTTTAAGTTTTATCTACGTAAAAGTGCAAAATTATAATTAAAATAAACAAAAACATTATTCGTTTTCTGTATTATAGAATTTCTATTAGATATTTAAATATCTGTATTGGAATTATTACAACATATCAATCAAAATTATCCGAAATTATTCGAAACTTTTATATCGGATTCGGTTACGGATAATAATTTATATTATACGGATAATAATTTCTATTTCGGATATCCGATAGTTTCGGTTACGGTTACGGAGCTCCATAACATCCCTGATCCATACCCGTTAACCGTATCATTCCAGAAAACTTCTACTATAACGCGATATTCTTACAACGCGTCGCGTATTAACGCCGCTATAATCTGAGCTCTGTTAAATACTCTTTTCTTGTCTATAGCTTATTAATGAATTATGAATACGGGTTTAGTAATTTCCATGCAAGAAAATGTCTGAGTACACGTGCAAAAACTGGAATTTGCGCGGCGCAATTACATAAAACTGTGAGAACCTATCGATGCCTGTCTAAGAGGACGCATTACATCCGTTTACTAATACCCATGATTAATATTAAACTTTGTTTTTGTATTAATAATTCACAATAATTGTACATTCAATAATAATCTACAGCAAAGAGGAATTTTACTAAATATACTACTCGTGTCTAGTCTTGTTTAGCCTTATCTGATCTTGTCTGGATTTATATGGTCTTGTCTGGTCTTATTTGATCTGGTCTCCTTCTGACTGGTACGCTATGGTCTTCTCTGGTTTTATCTGGTCTTGTCTGGTCTTGTCTGGTCTAGTCGGCCTTGCCTGGTCTTGTCGTGTCTAGTCTGATCTTGTCCTGTCCAGTCTGATCTTGTCATGTCTAATCTGATCTTGTCCTATCTTGTGTAATCTTGTCTGGTGTTGTCTGATTTTGTCTGATACTTTTCTTGTGTTGTCTGATGCTGTCTGGTCTTGTCTGATCTTGTCTGGTCTTGTCTGATCTTGTCTGGTCTTGGCTGATCTTATATGGTCTTGTATGGTCTCGTCTTGTCTTATCTAGTATTGTTTGGTCTTATCTGGTCTTGTTTTATCATGCCTGGTTTTGTCTGTTCTTGTTTTGTTTGGTATTCTCTGGTCTTGTCTGGTCTTGTATGGTCTTGGCTGGTCTTTTCTGGCATTGTTTCTCTTCTCCTGAAAGCATTTCTTAGAGGAGGATTTATTGTTTTATTTATTACATATATTTTTTTTTTTTAGGTGAGGTTCCTCTGGCGCTTCCCACATTTCGACCGCCAGCGATCTCTGTCTCTCTGTCTTTCTCGTCAATTGCTCTGTCTTCCATTATATTCCAGATGTTATCTTCCCATGTCGTTTCTGGTCTTCCCTTCTTCTTCTATGATGGGATATGTAATCTAATAAATTTTTGTGGTAATCTTTCTTCCCCCATTCTTTTCACATGTCCGTACCTTAGTAGCTGTCTAGCCTCAATCCTGTCTATAGTGGAATACATACTGGCTGTTCTTCTTCGTATTTCTTCGTTTTTAACCCGCTCTATTCTGGATATTCCGCATGCTCTCCGCAGATAATCCATAAACGTATATATTATTTACTTTTATTAATAAACGTATCAAACTAGTTCAATAAAGTGTCCTTTGAGTAAACAGTTTTGAAGTTACTACACAATAATAATAATTTTATGTTTAAGTAAGTCTTTAAGTTGAATTTAAGTTAAAGTGACCACTTTTTCGTTGAGACAAAACGGAACAAATGGGATGAAATTAGAATTATAATTTAGTGATAACAGCAGAGACCCATGATGACACCAAAATGAACACAAAAATACATTATTGTATGTGAAGGATGCCAATATTTTAATAGTGTGTAAAAGTATCCAAATCGTGCGTAAAAGTCCATTGTAAGTCAAATGGAGTTGTATTATTAAACGATTTTTGTTTGTTGTTACTATGGCAACAATTTGCGTCATTAAACAAAAAAAAGTAGACATAATGAAAATCAATTTTCTGACGTACACTCGTAACGTAGTATGTAACGTATCTTTTTACCAATAACGCCTCATCAAAAAAGATCATTTTCGCAAATATTATTTTTCGGAAAATGGTTACTATATTCAAAAGATTTTTCCATATATTCCCATAAAATATCCTTTTTTAATGTCATCCGATGAAAATTTCAGAACAAGGTGCCATTAAACGACCTGATTTTCTCAAGTCAAAAAAATTTATAATAACTGGTCGAATATCCTGAAGAATAGACAGATTTTATAGGAATATGTGGAAAAATCTTATTTTATATATTACAGTACATTTAAAATAAAAAATGCAGATATTTTATAAAAGCGGGACATTTTAAAAAATCGCCGGGACGCGGGACAGTCTTCCAAAAAGCGGGACTGTACCGCCAAATTCGGGACGTGTGGTCACTTTAATTTAAGTGAAATTTCTTAAAAAAATATTATATAAATAAGTATTATATAGGTCCTTAATTGCCGTAATTATGAGGGATTTGTCTAATTTAATTTTTGCGTTGTTTTTTTTATTATCAAACGGTATGTTTGAACTTGAACTACAGTGGAAATTTACTGGGTTAGATATTCAAAAAACCCGTTTTTTGTTGCTGTTTGTACATTAAAATGTAAATACAGTGTATTAAATAACAGATAAATGAGTAAAAATATTATGTTTATGTAACAATGTAATTGGTTTTATTAGTCTAGATTAGTTTATACATCTTATCTAGCCTTTTCTAGTCGTATCTAGTCTTATCCAGTCTTCTATTTTAGAAGACTGGACAAGACTAGACTTCTATTTTAGAAGACTGGATAAGACTAGATAAAACTAGATAAGATGTATAAACTGAAGATTTTCTTCAGTCTTGATTTTGATCAGTCTTGTTCAGTATTGCCCAGGTTCGTTCAGTCTTGTCTAGTCTTGACTGGTTTTGTCTAGTCTATTATATATTGGTAATTTAATTATTGTTTCTTCGAAAAACTGTTGATTTTTTAATGAATATTCCGATATGTGTAAGTGCGTGAACCTAAGAGGTTCATTAAAAGAAAGCTTGAAAGTAAGGCATCGATTTGGCAATCGTAAACAGATTATATTTTTACTATTGATAAAACCATACTACTCTATAGATAATTATATAAACTTAATTATATTATTAATTATATTACTTATATTAAACAACCTTTCCGGAGCTCTATAATATTATTGAGTCTTTTAGGGCTATCAAAATGTGAAATTTGTAAGTTATTTACTAGTTCTTAGTCCACTTCTGTGGCAATAAACAAGAACTGGAAAAATAACATTGTTTTTAAGTTCATGTCTTGCTAATATCTTAAGTGAATAAACTTCTGCAGACATATTTCGAGATTTATCTCTAATCAGTACAGCTTTGCTGTTAAGGGGGTACTCGCTCAAATTTTCCGAAAAAATGATACATTTTTGAACGGGTGCCAAAAGAAGAGGAAGGCAGATAGAGACTTGAATTTTATTTATTTTATTTACATATGCTTCGACCATATGTCCATTTTTTTCCGACGCGCGCGGTCCTCGCGCATGCGCACAGCTGTCTGAATCTCAGGAGACAATTAGAAAAAGTCTCTAAACGGTGCGCACGATCAGCGGTTTTCGGAACCTCCTCGAACAACTAAATTCCTAACTTATTATTAAAGAGGAAGAGTCAAATTCCCCATTGACGGATGGAAATTAAAAACAAATCGATTTTTGAGAAATCTGCATCTACAAGAAAAAACCGCGAAAACGCTCGAAAATTTCAAGCGAAAAACTGTCACTGAATCGCAAAAAAAATTTAATCAAAATTTCCATCCGTCAATGGGAAACTGTTCATACTGTGAACAAAACGCATCAAGGTTTTTTCAAATCGGTCAAGAACTATATCCGTAATCATGCACACCATATTGAAAAAAACGATTCCGAGAAAAACGCGATTGAAAGTTTACTTGTAGCTCTCTTATAGGGAAATCGGAAAAATTTCAAAAGTATGGTGGGACTTGTACTTTGAGGTATTGGGAATTAGAGGAAAAAATAATTTTGAAAATATATTACTAAAATATATTATTTTGAAAATTATTAATACTTTTGAAATTATTCACGGTCCAGCAACGGAAAACGGGAATCGGTGATATTCGGTCGCAAGCAGCGGAGAGGCATTTTCGACGGAAAATTATACATTATTATGATTCTTTCTCACACCCCTCTATGAATCGATTCCTGGACCATATAGCAATCCTTCCACGGATTCGTAGCTCTTCTCGAGCTCAGATTGCTCTTCTCTTTGAGTTAATCGACGCCTTTTCGCTTCGTCCGTAGCGCGGCGATCAGCATTTGATCTACGATCCGCATCTCGCCTCGTTGCATAATCCACGGCATGTTTACCGACGTCAATTCCGAGCCCTATCATGACTTGTTGTTTCCCGTTGAACAGATGTTTCGGGACAAACTGCCAAATGGTGGCATTGAAGCTCTCATTGTTGTTTTTCGGTTAAAGAGCTGTTCTTCGGTTAAATACTCATAAATTTTCTTCACGTACTTTTGCACAATTGTATCCATATTTACACCAGTTCTCATTACACAGATGATGTTGAGGATTCAAATCCGTTGAAATCTTGTGAAAATAGCCACTCCTAATTTCATTTCTCATATATTCTATGGAGTTTGGATTTCTCTGAATTGCCAGCCCGTAAAATGTTGACATCTCTCGAATCCGTTTTCGGTCAGCTTGGCTACTTTTTCTTTCGGCATGACGTTTTGTTTTCTCAAAGTCGCAGCCTTTTTCTTTGACGTCGGTTTTTTGGCCATCGATTTGGGTGACGGTTTTCCGAACTCGCATTTTTCTAGCTTCTCCATTTTTTTATCTTGCTCTTTCAGCAGTTTTTCCTCTTGAGTGATATGTTTTTTTGCATCGGCCAAGCGGCGAAACATACGCTTCCCGACGTGCAAAACACACCCAAGTTTCTTTATAGGGGTATTATCCCCATAAACGTTGGCCTCGAGCAAGTTGGCGAAGGTCATGGCGTCTCCATCTCCAATATAGTTTATATACTTGACATTGTGTAGACCTTCAGATCGTTTGAACATTTCGGTCACGCCATCGACTTCCATTTTGTCAGAACTTCCATTGTGGTTTCTGTTGCAATCATCGACATGTTCAGCCTCGTACTACACATCGAACTCCGTTTTGTCCATATTTTTTCTTTGGGACTCGCAGCCTTTGCACACGCTGGATTTTGTGATTACGTCTATCACTTTGCCAGTATATTTCCCTATTAGAGTAACGACGCCGATAAGGGATGAAAATCCCCGTTTAGACCATGACCCGTCGCCAGAAATCGATAGAGAAATGATATCTTCGGGGTCTCCATTTGTCAAATTCATAGCTTTCTCCTCCGAAACGGCCTTCCGGCTCACTGCGTCGAATACGACTTTCGTTGCGATCGAGATGCTCTCTACTGCTCCGTAATATGAGGTATTACTAAATGTGCGTGTCAGGTCCAGCAGAGAGCAAAACAATTGTATTCCATGATGCCCGATTCCAAGCATTCTCATGACGAAGACGAACTTCCTATTTATTTCATAGACGTAGTGTTTTCGGGGAGAAGAAGGAATTACCATGTCACTGAATCCCAGTTTCTGCCCCTTTGTTGAAAGTAATTTCCCCTTGACACTTTTTACACTGTAAAATTTCCGATAGCCGATGGAAAACTGCCAAGAATGAAACAATACAGTAGCCGGTGAGAGGATTCGGAGCGACATTGCATTCATTTGAAGATGCGAATTTTCTCGATGATGAGCTGGCATACTCCGTACTATTCTCGATTGTCCGCTTCGTTAAAACTGTGCCTTTCCGTTTTTTAGGCCTCGAAACTCGGAAACTTGAACCTCGTCGTCCTTTATAAGTCGATACCATTTTGAATTTTCAAACGCAACACATCTTTGTAGTTTTGATTTATCTGACTGCGTTGCTAGACGCTGGTGCAACGATTACTGGTAGACTGTGTCTATTTTTCATGAAAATAGTAAAGCAATCATCTACTCTGGAGGTGGCAACAAAAACAAAAGAGACAAGAGAGATACCGATAAGAAACAAAGAACTGAGAGCTGCCGGCCTTTTTTTCTTCAGCAGACTCGATGCAATTGGCGGCGCGCTCTTAAAAGCGCTATACCCAGCGTTATATCGGCATTTTGAAGAAAATATTTTACTTGGTCATTGTTGAGAATGAAAGAACATAAATATAAAAAAAAAACAATTTTTCCAAAAAAAAATTTGAGCGAGTACCCCCTTCAGAATTCTAACTTGTAAAACACATACTTGAAACCCCCATGGTTGACTAGAGGTTAGATATTTTTGATTTGACATTTCGTGAAAGAGACATGAACTTAGAAGGTCATTGATTTAAATGATAATTTACTATTGGTAAAACCATACTATATTATAGATATTCATATAAACTTAATAAAGTCAGAACACAGCCTGATTATATAAATATATTCGACTTTTCCGGAGCTCTATACTATTATAAAGCTCCGAAAAAGCGTGTGCAGATGCCTATTCACTTAAGTTAATAGAAAGACATGATCTTTAAAACAATGTTATTTTTCCAGTACTTGTTTGCTGTCACGGAAGTGGACTAAGAACTAGTAAATAACTTATAAATTTCACATGAGATTTGTTTTGGTAGTCCTAAAAATACTCAATAATATTATAGAGCTCCGGAAAGGTTGAATATATTTATATATTCAGGCTGTGTTTCGACTTTATTGAGTTTATAAAATCTTATAAACCCAATCATAAAATAACAAAAACTTATCTATAAAAACTCACATAAAACATAATCATGTTTTATGTGAGATTTTATAGGTAAGTTTTTGTAAAACCAAAAAAATATAGACACAAAGTACGTTGTCTGCGGGTCACGTCCTCCGAAAAAATCCTTTTCTGACGCTGGCGTTCGCTCACAAAAAAAAGTGAAACTGTAGCTGTTCACTAGTAAAAATAATTAAAGTTTGAAGAAAAAGTGAATTTGCTTTAATTAATAATTGCAATCATCATTAAATCGTTTAAACTTTTCCTTTTTACACTCATGATACAATTACATGTGTTACTATGTAAATACATCTCGGCTTACAATTTAATTGTTTATTAAAGAAAGTAAACAGATAATTATGTATCTTATTATGTATATTATAAATGTATCTTAATCAGCTTAGTAACAAATTCAAAAATATCAAAACAAAACTTGTTTGTCTCGTCTTGTTCATCATAGTCTAGTCTGTCTAGTATGTCTAGTCTGTCTGGTCTGTCTGGTCTGTCTGGTCTGTCTGGTCTGTCTGGTCTGTCTGGTCTGTCTGGTCTGTCTGGTCTGTCTGGTTTGTCTGGTCTGTCTGGTCTGGTCTGTCTGGTCTGTCTGGTCTGTCTGGTCTGTCTGGTCTGTCTGGTCTGTCTGGTCTGTCTGGTATGTCTGGTCTGTCTGGTCTGTCTGGTCTGTCTGGTCTGTCTGGTCTGTCTGGTCTGTCTGGTCTGTCTGGTCTGTCTGGTCTGTCTGGTCTGTCTGGTCTGTCTGGTCTGTCTGGTCTGTCTGGTCTGTCTGGTCTGTCTGGTCTGTCTGGTCTGTCTGGTCTGTCTGGTCTGTATGGTCTGTCTGGTCTGTCTGGTCTGTCTGGTCTGTCTGGTCTGTCTGGTCTGTCTGGTCTGTCTGGTCTGTCTGGTCTGTCTGGTCTGTCTGGTCTGTCTGGTCTGTCTGGTCTGTCTGGTCTGTCTGGTCTGTCTGGTCTGTCTGGTCTGTCTGGTCTGTCTGGTCTGTCTGGTCTGTCTGGTCTGTCTGGTCTGTCTGGTCTGTCTGGTCTGTCTGGTCTGTCTAGTCTGTCTGGTCTGTCTAGTCTGTCTAGTACCTATCTATGACCTGTTTTATGGCCCTACAGTATATCCTATACCCTATACCCTACAGTTGATTTTCCTTTGCCGGACGCCGAATTGGTTCTCCGAGAGGTTTAATCCATTCTTCAAATCTTTTGTAAGCCGATTTACGATCAGTTGTTCTAGTAGTTTACTAGCTACGTCTAGTACACATAAAGGGCGATAGTCTGCCTAGTCTGTGCAGTCTATCTGGTCTGCCTAGTCTATCTAGTCTTGTTTGTCTAGTCTAGTCATGTCTGCGTAGTTTTGTCTGTCTGGTCTTATCTGCCTAATTTTTAATCTAGACTTTTCTGTTTAGTTTTGTCTGTCTAGTCGTGTCCATTTAATCTAATCTGTCTATTTTTTATCAACATTAATTCTAGTGTAACATAATTCGCGGTAATATTATCCCCCGCCTTCCTTTTCCATTGAGACTTGGAACACGAAACTAGACAAAGATTATAGTTAATGACGCAGAACTGAATCACCGGAAAAAAATATTTAACCGAGTTACTGATAAAAACATTTTCGGTTTATACACCTAATTGCTTACAGCGAAACGGACAGACAAACAGATAAATTTGATAATAATTTGTTTGTTGTTATTATATCTAAATGTATGGAATGTTCTCGGCTGAGGCAATATATTCGGCCTGGCAAACTTCCTCGACAGAGGCAGAATACTCGGGCGAGAATTTAAACCTTGAGTAATTCATCCATTTGTTAATAATACACTTTGATACATAATAATAATAATGATTATATATATATATATATATATATATATATATATATATATATATATAAATATATATATGTATATATATATATAAATAAACTACTATATATATATATATATATATATATATATATATATATATATATATATATATAAACATAACCTACCGACCTCGAGGTCCTTCTGCCAAACTTCGATACATTTTCACTAAACTGAAAAATAATTGTTCGTCTCATTTAAAAGGTCGCTTTAGAGCTGATGAGTGCTTTGGTGTGCACGACTGGTACTTAACTTAATCCTTACTTGTACTTAAAGCTCGATTAATACATCACTTTTTTATTATGGTTTGGGGGAATCTCTCACTAAGCCCGCTATTCCACTTTGGCGTTTAGTATCGCATATTTCAGAAACCTTCAGGGTGGGCAGCCCGGACGGTTAGTGCTGCCCTGGTTGAAAATGCCTCTGCCTCGGCGGGGAATCGAATTACGGTCTCCCGCTTGTCAGGCGGTTATGTTATGTTGTCCACTATACTACCGGGGACTCAGATATACCCGTAGACTCGATTAATACATTTGTGAATAATATACTTCGATAGATATAATAATTGATAGCAAATGGTTACTACTTTGAAAAAATCCTTATTTTATTGGATTTATGCAATTTCTTCTGTTTTTGTTTGTTTTTGCTGAGATTGTTTACTCGGCCGAGTCAGTACGGCCTAGTACTTGTTCAATTTGAACGTTTTGCACTCACAGTGTGAATAAGTTAAAGTACTTTTTCAATTAAAGAGTTAATTGTCTTAGCCTTAACCATGTGAAACGACATTCTAAATTATTTGAATAAAACTAATTATGTTATTAAAAAACCTAGCCGAGAATACTAAACATGCAAGAAAAAGGATTAAAATTGGACCTTTTGGAATCTTTAGAAATCGGGAAAACCATGAATAACAGTTCAAAGGATTGCCTCAACGAACAAACAGAATTCATCCACCAATCACCACTCCTAAAAATATGGTAAACCCCATTCTAAATTGTATGTACAGGGTGGGGCATTTAACGTGATCACCCCAAATATCTCCGTTACCTTTAGAGCGACGGAAACAATGTCGGAAGGAAATTTTATTGATTTCGATGGGCTGACACAGTGGTTAAAAATACTTTTTTGTGAAGGTTATAGTTTTTGCGTTCTCAAGGTCATCAATGGTTTTTCAAATGGGAACGTGTTATTTTTTATCAAGTAATTGTAGCCACTATTCACTCGAATCCAGCGATCCATAATATTATGACCTTTGACGTTTCTTTTTGCGTGGATTAACACTGCTCCTTTCACGGAGTAAATGAATAATTCGATCGAAACATCGACTGAAAGATGATTTCTGTCAGGATAACGTTGTGCATAAAGTTCCTGAAAGTTTGTGCACTCGCACAGAGTGCCTACCGATCTCGCCATGAATCAGAATCATATCCATTATTTCTGCTTGACTGTGCAATACCATTTTCGATACGGTTATTCAAAGTTATATACATTTCAAGGTCGTGATAGCATGGGTCACTGGATTCGTCTGAATAGTGGCTAGAATGTCTTGATACAAAAATAACATGTTCCCAGTTGAAAAACCATTGATGACATTGAGGACGCATAAACTGTGACCTTGGCAAAAAATATATTTAACCACCGTGTCAGCCCTTCAAAATCAATAAAATTCTCTTTTGACATTTTTTTCTTCACTCTAAAGGTAACGGAGATATTTGGGGTGGTCATGTTAAATGGTCCACCCTGTATATAGAAAATAGGAAAAATGTTTGTAGTTGATATGAAGTGATCATAATAATGAAGTGATATATCATGTGATCATTTATTTATAACTATAGTTATACATAAATGATCACATGAAACAAATCACATAATTAGTTTTATTCAAATAATTTACTTATTCAATCTTGGCAAATGTTTATTCTGTTTATTTTTATATTGACAATATAGTGTACTCGGCCGAGACAGTACTTATTCAATCTGAACGTTTGTACTCGTGAACGTGTTCCGAGAAGTTAAATACTCTTACTCTCTCTCTCAAATGGCTTTTCAGATCGTTTTCGATCCCTAGGCCTCCAAATTCCTCTGCTCATGACCTCTCCTTTCCAATTACTGGACCTGAGTATATCCTTAGCGCCCTTATCTGTCTCGCCCTTCTTGTTCTTGGCATTACCTTAATTCTTTTCGTTTGCAATTTTCGTTCGCCGATGATCCCCTGCATTCCGAGGCTTCATGTCGGCTATCGTAACTCTAATTTACTACCAGAATGGGTTGTTACCCCATTGCTAAACTCCTTTTTGGGAGGGTCATTTCTTGCGCTCTTGTCAGCCCTGACCCTATTCCCCACTGTTGTTGGTTACCGTAGTCCTGCTCCTACTAGAGTTGCTCAGGCTTCCAGGTTTCGCCACCTTGGAGGTAAAAATCGAAATTAAGTGTGAGAGCCTAAAGTTAAATACTATGCCGAGTACATTCTCTCGGCCGAGTGCGTAAATCAGAGTGATATTCAAATTCAAAGTGGTTTGGGGCAAGCTCCTTATTCCACCTTGGCTTTTAGTATGCGCCACCCCGCTATCGCATATTTCGTATTCATTCGGGGTGGGCAACCCGGACGATAGATGGTACCTCCCCGATCGGGAATCTAACCCGGGTCTGTATGTAGGGTTGCCACCTCAGACCTGGGTCTCGCCCGGAGACGATGACTAAAAAAAATGAATTATGAATTCAAAAAAATTGTCGACAGCTCATGTCAAAATTAGGTTTCATTCATAATTCTGCCTTTACCAATCCTGTTACGGATGTCAGTCCATGTATTTCCCACAATCGAAAAAATTCGTACCACATATGCATTACTTGCAAGTTTTGGTAGTTCAGTTGCAAACACCAGAGGAAAATATTTTGATCCATTTTTTATCAGTTGCCGAAATCGAGCGATTTTTGGAATGAATGATATTTTTAAGAAGACAGATAACATCATATAATTTATCGGCATCTACTTCTACATTCACTTATTTTGCATCTAAACTTATTTTCAGCATCTAAAAAATCTTGGTATTTGAAATTTTCTTTCTTAAGATTAATTACTGAAAAATATTTGAATGGACTGTTTTCACAACATAACACCTTTTTAGATACAGACACAAATTTTTGTTTTTGATAGGTACTTACAATTAGTAAATAAATCTAAACTTGTGTTCACTTTACTACTGAAAAAATAATCTTCAAGCTGTTTCATTTTCTGATTCATAAGTCCCATAAAATGATGCACAAAGTGAATATAACATTCGGCTAAAGATAAACTGAACACCTAACTATCTTTATCGTCTCGAAACTTATATTCACCATCCTTCACGAATTTCCAAATTTGTACCTATCTTCTTCGCCCAGTTGTACAAAATAAAGTTTTATCGCTGACCAGGCATTAACAATTTTTTCTAAAGCTTTATGTACAGATAGTCATTTCGTTATCACGTGGCGAATAATATTGTCATATTCCTATTCCAAAAAATCAAAACAATCTTTTAGTTCCTTAATTCTTTTAGTGCTAATAGAAAATTCAGCATATATTTTTAATACCAAGGTTTCAACATCGAGAGACAATGCCTTACATGCGTGTCTAACTGCATTATGAATTACATGGCAGTTACAATTACTTTTCAAAATTTTCGGATTAAGGTCCTATCCTATCCTCTTTGAAGCAGCCAGTACTGCGCCAATTTGTAGACGTTGGGTCGTTAGAACGACGACCGCGTTAGATATTCCGTACATGGTACACGAGTTACGCGCGACACTGCATTTAACCCTTTCGCTGCTATGGACTGCTATAGCAGTTCAATTGATTTGACGCCCAGGTGCTATGGACTGTTATAGTAGTTCAATTGATTTGGCGGCCAGATGCTATGGACTGCTATAGCAGTCTACCGATTTCATCAATTCATTGTGTCTTTTTTAAACATAACAAACAGATTATTAAATATATACACTCTCATTGGAGCTTTGCGTTACCCTGGGTGATAGATTCGGGACTCACTCCTGCACCTAAGATTTAAATTTTTTAAATCAATAAAAAAAAAATTTGATTCAAATTAAGATTTTGGTTTTTGAAAAGTTGGCAATATTTGCAAATTATTTTGACGTTTTCGTCCAATTTTGACACAAAACAATAGAATTTTGCAAGGTTTGTCGACTCAAATCAACAAAAAACAAGATTTGATTCGAATTAAAATATTAGTTTTTGAAAATTTGGTAATATTTGCTAATTATTTTGTCATTTTCGTCCAATTTTGACATAAAACAAAAGATTTTTGCAAAATTTGTCCACTCATATCAGCAAAAAAAAAAGATTTGATTCGAATAAAAATTTTGGCTTTTGAAAATTTGGCAATATTTGCAAATTATGTTGACGTTTTCGTCCAATTTTGACACAAAAAAAAGAAGGTTGCAAGGTTTGTCCATTCAAATTAACAAAAAAAAACTTTTCTTCAAATAAAAATGTTGGTCTTTGAAAATTTGGCAATATATGCAAATTATTTTGAGGGTTTTGTCCAATTTTGACACAAAACAAAAAAAAATTGCAAAATTTGTCCACTCAAATCATCAAAAAAACAAGATTGGATTCGAATAAAAAATTTTGTTTTTGAAAATTTGTCAATATTTGCCAATTATTTTGACATTTTCGTCCAATATTGACATAAAACAAAGGAATTTCTTATAGTTTGTTCACTCAAATCAACAAAAAACAAGACTTAATTCGAATAAACATGTTGATTTTTGAAAATTTGTCCATTGAAATTTACAAAAACAAAAACAAATTTTGCTTCAAATAGAGATTTTGTTTTTTTTTAATTTGGCAATATTTGCATATTATTTTGACGTTTTCGTCCAATTTTGACACAAAACAAAAGAATTTTGCATGGTTTGTCCATTCAAATTAACAAAAAAACAAATTTTGCAAATTTGCAAATTATTGCAAATAATACTAAAAGATTTCTGCACGGGCAATAATGTAATGTTCAGAATATTGAGCAGACAATCACATCAGTTCAAAAAAATAATAAGTAATTCGCAGCGAAAGGGTTAATTTTGTGCATATTCAATTTTACTTACGCTGTCTGGAGAAATAATAGTTAAACCCGGAGCCCTGAGATAACTCACTGAAACCCGGAGTCTCCGGCCCAAACGTCGAGAGGTGTCAACCTTATCTGTATGTTGTAGGCGAGTAAACTACACTATCGAGGAGGACCCCCAATGTGATATTAGATAACAAAATATTACAGGGGTACATAACGCAATGAGTAAATTTAAAAGAATACCCGTTGAAACGGAAGGGATTATGTTGAGGGAGATGAAGTTAGAAAGTTACAGGTGGCAAGAGGCGGCAATATACAATAATAACGGTTTTATAGCAAGTAACGGGATGGTCAAGACTAATATTGAAGATTTTAACAAATCATGCAACAATACGGGACATAAAAGGTATGGGAATCGGAATAATAGGGAGGAGGTCTGACTCCCTTGGCACTAATGGTGTTGTTGAAGCTGCAAATGGAAAGAGAAGGTAGGACGGAGAAATGGGTAAGATAAGGGTGCGTCAGATGAATACAGAAGGAGATTAGAGAGTGAGCACTATAGACGATATAGACATGATGGCAGAGAAACTGGAATCAGCTCGTGACAGGAGGAAGATAACTATTTTTATATTAATAAGTGATAATTAGTAAATGATATTTTGGAAGCAATTTGGATGTTACTGACGTTCTGGACTTTCCGTAGATTCCTAAATTCCTGTAAATTCTTAATTAGTAATTCATGTTGGTAAACAGTAATTAACCTAACCTAACCTAACCTTTATGTTTCTCCTGACTATGTGTGTAGTTAGTATCTTCCGTCTAATCTAATCTGTCTAGCCAGGAACATTTATAATTGTATAATACATATTTAATTACAAATGCAATGTGTTGAATGTTAATATCAAGGACAGACGTTATTAATCGATTTATTTATTTTTCTGTGATAAATAATTGTGTTATCTTTATTTTTGTTTTGCAAATGAAAATTTTTGTTGATTTGCAAGTTACAATAAACAACTAAGTTATTGGAATTTATGTTAAATTTTTATGCGGTTTGTTTGTTGAAATCAATTTGTTATCAAAGAAAAAACATTAAAATTAGGGTATAAAAAGTGAATCTCGAGCGAATGTGCGCTCAATTTCGCTCGTGACCAATTGACAACTTACCGCCCTAGTTGAAAATATACTATTATAAATTACATCTACAGTCTTTGAGTTTAAGAGATCACATAATAATGAAAATAGTACTAATACATTTTTTACTCTACACAGTTTGAACACATATTCATGTTGTGCGCCCAACATATGGCTCTTTTACATTTCATGCAAAAGTTTATTGTCATTTTTCTGGCCTTACGGGCACAAGGCACATGCTTTTCTAGAATTTGATTTTTACATAGCTGCCGCTTCATGAATAGTTTCAATTCCTAAGATACCGTTTATCATATTCATTAATGACCTTCAATCCCAAGATTGGTTAGCAGCAATTATCCACTCAGCTCTGTCTTCAGCCTTCGGCTTCATTTCTAGATATGTTGTGCATCCAGAATCTCGAATTAGTACGTCAATGTATTGCTGCCGTGGTATCCCTATGCAGTTTTTGCCATCAAGGTGTCCTTCGATAAGTGCGTTCAGCAATCATGTCGCAGTGTATGGCCAATAAGTTGCATTCGTCTCTTTACAATGCTGTCACAGACATCTTTTTTCCTCGGCTCTCCTTAACACTTCTACATTTGTCACTCGGTCAACTCAGCCAATTTTTAGCATCTTCCCATAACACCACATTTCTAGGGATTCCAAACGTCTTCTCTCTTGGGTCCCTATGGTCCAGGTTTCATACCCATACAGTGCAACACTCCACACAAAATTTTTATTAGTCTTTTCCTTAGCGTAAGGCTAATGTTGTTGGAGGTAAACAGGTTTTTCCGTTTAAGAAATGCAATTTTTGCTTGATATATTCTACTGAAATTTCGCTTTTACTTCTTCCGTCAGTTGTAACTTTGCTTCCCAAATACATGAACTGTTGAACTTCATCTAAAGTGTGTCCATTTAGGCTGATGTTTGTGTGGATGCTTCTTTTCTTGTTGCAGATTAATTTTTTTTTGTTGCAGATTAAAGTTTTTTCATAATTAATTTCCAAATTATATTCGTTTCCCGATATGTCCATATTCCATATGCGTTAAGAAGTATATATTCCATACTTCTTAACGCATTCTCGAGATCCTCCACACTCTCTCCCAGAACTGTAATGACATCAGCGTACCGAAGCATTTCAATTTCCCTCCATGAATTTTTATCCCAAAGTCAGTTTTCTCCTTTACCGTTTATCAACTCTTTGATATCTTGCCGCAATGTTGGAGTATTTACTCTTTGTTTCAAGTGGGACTCCATAAGAGCATCAGCCACTTCCAAAACAAAGTCGGGCCTGGATTTACTTTTTTGTAAGCAATTGTTGCTGACATAAATGGCGAATGAGTTTATAATTACAATATTAATCATAGCAAGCATAATGGCCATCTACGGGTTTTCCTCTTACAGCACATAGTGGAACACATCACATCTGGTCTATTGTATCCACAGCTCCTTTTTTATGTTATAAAATTCATTTATTTCTGATTTTCAATTAGTACCTTCGTCATGTGTTGTTAACAATAGGAAAACAACTTTTATTTTGGTTGTATAAGAAACTTAGGTCTTATGACCGCCAAAGCAAAATATAGATGTTCCAATTCGGCGAGAAGTAGAATCCTTTACTTCATTTGGTATTTTTCGTTTATTACTACCTAAGGTTCCTACCAACGTCATATTGCACGGAGCATTGAGAAGCTTCTGAAGCTAGTGGTACCGATGTGAACCAATTGTCCATCGTGATATTTCAATTTACCCAATTTGACATTTCGATTAACGATTGATTTAGATTTCGATTAACTTTTTAATTACAACGAAAAAAAGAAAACAAAAAAAATGTTTTGTTATAAAACTTATATATTAGCTCTCGATTTAAGGCAAAGAAAAAAATGCAAATATCCAATTGTTCGATATCGTCAATTATTTATTATTATTCTCCGGAAATAAAGCCGCAATTCAGCACCTGCGCTGTGCTTCGAAATGTGCTCCGCAAGCGAACGAAACGCTTATCAACGTTCCGCCCATCGAAATCACCACTTTGGATAAGGGAATTAGGGTGGCCACTGAAGATTGGGGCTCACAGACCGCCACTGTTGGCATCTCGATTGATGCCGGCAGCAGATAAAAAATAATATAAACGAATAAACAGGAATAAACGGTTTACTACAGCAAACGTTTGAGCAAGGATGTTCCCAAAGCCATGGAGATTCTCGCCGACAAAATGCCAAATTGCGAACTCAAGAAATCGAAAGAGAAAGGGTGTCATTATCCATGAGATTCAAGAGGTTGAAAGTATTCTTCAAGAAGTAGTTTTCGATCATTTACATGCGATTGCTTATCAAGGTACGCCATTGGCCAACACCATTTTGGGACCGATTGCCAATATCAAGTGCAT
Source organism: Phosphuga atrata (assembly GCA_944588485.1). Classification (NCBI taxonomy): domain Eukaryota; kingdom Metazoa; phylum Arthropoda; class Insecta; order Coleoptera; family Silphidae; genus Phosphuga; species Phosphuga atrata. The sequence continues at coordinate 47,818,158 of OX155900.1, read as the reverse complement.
TGATTGTACAGAGCTTCGCAATTACATGGACAACCATTACAAGGCCAGAAGGATTGTTGTTGCTGGAGCTGGTGGTGTTTCCCACTGCATTGGCCCAAAAAACCATTGATAGAGTTAATAATCAATATCCTGATGAAGTGCCCAAGTTGAGTCCATACTGGTTCACTGATATTGAAATCCGTGATAGTGATAACACTCTTCCATTGGCTCACATTGCACTTGCAGTTGAGGGTGCTGGTTGGACCAATCCAGATACTCTCACCTTGAATTACTAGCACTTGGGATGGGTGCTTGGGATCGTTCTCAAGCATCGGCGAAGCAAAATGTCACCACATTAGCAAGAGCCAGTGGAGAGGGTGATTTATGTCACTCGTACCAATCCTTTAGTACCTGCTACAAGGACACTGCTTTGGGGAGTCTAACCCCATGTCTAACCCCATGAAAAGTGAACTCATGATGTTCAATACCCAAACAGAGTTCATGAGATTGTGTACAAGTGTCACGGAAGCTAAAGTAAACAGGGCCAAAGCCTTGTTGCCTGCTAACACTTTGTTGCAATTGGATACATCCACAGCTGTCTGTGAAGACATTGGCCGTCAATTATTGTGTTATAGTCGCAGACTTCCTCCCCACGAGTTGGCCCACATAATCGATTTGATCAAAGCTGAAAATATCAGAAATGTATGTTATAAGTATTTGTATGATCGTTGTCCAGCCGTCGCCGCTGGAGGGCCTATTGAACAGTTACCCGACTATAACAGATCTTACCCGACAGAACAGAACCTAGTGGTAGTGTGGGGCTGCCCACCAGTGAGCGACCCACTAAAAACCCCCCACCATTCATACCCCCTCAGTCCAAAAAATAGAGAAACGTGTTGGAATCCAGAATTGGCATCACTTCATCACGCTCCTCCCCCTTACATTTCCAAAGCAGCCATCGGCATTAATTCATTTTGCCGGGTACGCCGTCAATCGCCGTGCCCCCCTTTACATCAAGTTTACAATAAATTTGTGCGCCCCCTTCGCAATAAGAGGGGCCCGGCGACTGGCGCGCGCGGCTCGCACGTGGTAACCCCTCGGCCCGTCTCACGCGCATGCCTTTCATCCTTCTCTTTTCTCTTCATTATATACCTAATCATACCTGTCAGAACGCCCCACATACTCACTGCGGAGTATGATCCTCACCATGCTCTCCTTGTTAACATGCTCCCCACGCTGCGTTCTGCCTCGCTCCTCGTTTGCACCCATCTCATACACTCAAAGACCGTATGCTCAGCTATGTCCTCATTAGCTCCACAGTACTTACAGTGCGCCTCAGTCAGTTTGCCGATGCGCGCCAGGTAAGAACCAAAACAACCATGCTCCGTCAGCGCCTGGGTGAGGTGATAATTCACCTCCCCGTGCCCATGGTTGACCCATTTAGCAATAGCCGGAATCAGTTGCCTGGTCCAGGCTCCCTTTTCCGACTCCTCCCATCGCTCTTGCCATAGGCGCATTGTTTCATCCCTTTCAGTTTTTGGATCATTACCTTCACACACTCTTACCCTTTCCTCCGCCAGAAGGTCTAACGGGATGACTCCAGCGACGACCGCCACGGCGTCCCCAGAAACAGTCCTGTATGCACTGCACACACGCAGCAGCATACACCTATACACTCTCATCAGTCTGTCTCTGTAACATTTAATCCTGAAAGCAAATATCCATGTCGGCACCCCATACAGGAGAATGGAGTGCACGACTGCATTTATAACCCTCCTCTTGGAAGCCAATGGCCCACCCATGTTAGGCATCAGTCGTCCAAGAGCTTTCGCCCTCGCTGTTGCCTTGCACACTACCCGGTTGACCTGTTCGGACACCCTGAGGTTTCGTTGGAGCTCCACCCCAAGGTATCTCAAAGACTCCCGAGCCGGTACGTCCGCTGCTCTCACTCGCAAGGTCAGTTCACGCAGCTTTCTTCTCCCAATCAGCACAACCACCTCTGTTTTATGGGGAGCGAGGACAAGCCCCTTTTCCTCCATCCACCGGTCAATCCCACTGTTTGCCTCAATTATTTTCGCATTCAGGCTTTCTTCCGTTCTGTCCAACCGCCAAGTCATCTGCGTACCCGACGAGTGTAACCCGTCTGGCAGCCTCAATCTCAGCACCTCAGACTATAACAGATCTAGTATGTACTTTCTTTATACATCGATTTAAACTAATTTCTTAATAAATAACATCTTGCAATTAGTACTTTCTTCTCAGCTGTAAATATAATTTCATTTTAATATATACAAAAAGTTTTGAATTTAAGTTTTATGTGTCATTTGAATTTAAATAAAAGAAAAAGAGGACTTATTAAGGATTACTGGCGTATTTGTACCCAAGTAAGGTGTAGCGTTTAATACATATATGGTTTCAACATCAGCTACCATTTCAATTTTGATACCATTTTTGTTTAGCTTATTAGGCAAAGACCTGTGAATCTAACTAATTGCTCATCAATAGTCCCGTAAGCACCTGTTGTATACCATTTCTTGCAGTTGCTTATGAACGTTTCCCATATACCCCGTAATGCTTTAAGCTTGTCATTTTAATTCTTCTTGTTGAACGTGTATTTTTATCATCAAATCTCAGGCTGTCTATTAGAAAAATGAAAAATATTGCAAAAACTGACCAGCATAGTGTTTAGTTATAAACAGAGTGCTGCTTAATATTTCAGATGCAATTTGTATATTAAATATTAAATAAACAAATAAGCTGTCAAAGAAACTCAAATCTATCTACAGACATACAGGCTTTGAAGCGAGAAGCACTATAGGATGTATCGAATAAATTTGAGGGTAGATGATTGCGTTTTAGTGCAGCAGACAATTGTAACAGCCAGACAATAGTAACTGTATTTGTTTTTTGAGCGTAGTTTGACTTTTTTACTCGATTTTCACGTTAGGATATTGGAGAACTTCTATAAACATTTCATCGCTAAGAAATAAACAGAACATTTCGGACGGTTCCTCGATATTACTTGCTTCAACTTGAAGCCCCTCAACAAAACGTATGCTATTTTTGGAAGTAGCTCGCGCTCTTAGATGTCTAGGCATCGTGGTTTATTTATGTCCATTTTTGCCTCGAATTATTGTTTTTCTTGGTATTATAACCTTGGGATCATACTGCGTTTAGTTTTGACTACTATCAGTTTCAATGGGCACGGTATCTTCAGACTGTGTTGAATTAGATTCGATAAGCCGCGAGCCGGTATCGCTTTCGTAACTGAGAAATGGAATCAGAATCAGAACTTTCAACAATACCTTGCGTAATTGTGTATTCTTCATTATCACTATCGGTCAGCTGAAAAAGTAATATAAACAAGTACACTTACCTTTTTTCAAAACTTACGCAAACACTAAAGATTCGTAAATTTTACGACACCCCTGTAATAACTCAAAACCCAAATCACACCTGACCACAATGACAGCGCGTGGCACACTGGCGGACGTAATTAGGAAGGTACAGTGGTGCGAGGGATGGGGAATGTTGAGTCGCGGTGGTTGTTTGTCTTTGGACAAACGTTCGCGTGATTAAATCTATGGTGGTTAATTCAGGGTTGCCAATAGATTCGATCGGCACTGGAATTTAAATGGTTGGGCGAAATAAAACTTGTACGCCTCGATAAAAATGTATTTACTATTTAATTCTATTTTAAGCACTTGTGACGACGTGCACTGTCGGAGTTTTGAATCTTCTTGGTGTGTTTATGGCAAGAGGGTTACAATTGAACTGGGTGTGATTAAATATTGTTAAAAACAGGAAAACTCAATCCCACCTCCCATTTGCCTGCCCCCAAGAAGAATTCCAACCCGAAGTGCACGTAGTAATTTCTAAGACTAATCTTACAACTACCCAAAATTTAAAATACTTATACTAAGAACCCATAATTTAAACATTGCATTGTATTTTCAATTGTTTACGACCACCAAGCATCCAAAAACCATTAGCGAACGTAAACACCCGCCGAAGCGTATTTACAAGCGATTAGTGATTACAAATGGTCTTTCAGATGGGTAGCGGCCATAAACAGCTCTAAACGCATTCAACAAATATCCAGTACCCTACCAACTAGATGTTGGGAATCTACTGGTCGGTTTAAGACAATTTTAATGTAATTATTATTTACCTACTTTTAGAAATACACGAGAACAACGAAAAATTGTTTCAAGACCAAAACAAAAATTGTTGGGTCTTAACAGGGAATGACGCGAATTTGTTTTTTCAAGGAATCGTGATTATGGCGTCATAATTTTTGCGATATTTTAGTAATCTAGGGTTCAGGGATGCCATCGTTCAACTACGATTACCAATAAACGATATCTGGTATCAGCAAGATGGTGCAAGGCCTCATGCGTTCAACATGTGAATGGGAGTGTTACGAGAGTTCGTTCCTGTTCTGATTTTCCAGAGTGGAGATCAATTGTGGCCTCGCTCTCCGGATTTGTCGGCTTTGGATTATTCTTATGGGGTCATGTTAAATCTTAAAGTTTATGTGAACAGACCTGAAACCCTGGTAGACTTAAAACGAAACATTCGACACAAGCTATTGGTGAGATTTTGCCAGAAATGTACCGGCGTGCAATGCGTTCATTGCAAACGGAAGCAAACGAAGATCATCTAATTTACGTAATTTTTAAGTATTAATTGTTAATTTAGGATTAAGCATTTAACTTGTTATTAAACTTTAGATTTTACTCTACAATGTTCAACGAAAAAATGTGTGTCTTCTTGGTAACTTATTTCATTTTTGATAATTGCAGTTTAAAATCAGGACATTCTTAATTTGTCACGCTTTATTATAGCAAATATAAATATAAACAGAGAAGACAAGACAGTGTAAATTAAACAAATTAGACAGAATAGACAGAAAGGACTAAACAATCTTCACAAGACAAGCAATATTATATACTAAACAGCTAAGACTATAGACAACACTAGACAGGCAAGATTAGTCAAGCAAGACTAGAAAGGCAGAACTAGACATACTACATATATTCTAGACATTCATGATTACACTGATAATACTTGACAGACAAGACTTGTCAGATAAAATTAGATAGACCAGACTCGTCAGATAAGTCTATACAAAGATTATATTGACAAATGTTTATTTCATTGATTTGACCTGTTGATGGTTCGATACAAAGTTGGTTACGTAGTGTTTGATGTTTATTATGTATTTATGTTTTGTAGAAACAGTTAATAACTTATTGAACAGGTGGTTATGGTACGGGCAGGTACGAACCGCGATTGAATAACTAATAGATTGTGGCTTTATATAAAAAATTCAAAAGTTTGTTTTTGCGTCTTAATTACCTTTGATTTATGAATTAACTGGAAATTTAAACATGTTTGCTAGTATTTTTTTATTGCCTTGTCCGTGAAGTTTTCTATATAAATCTATATAAAGTATGTGAGATAGAGAGCGAAGACCAACTTCTTCAAAATCTCGCAATAATTGCTTTAGTCTTTAGGTCGTGCCACCATTAAACTACCATTAGTTCTTATAAATTGCGGACTACTGAACTAGACTACATATTTCATGTCTTTCTATTCTGTCTTTTTTGCTTCTTTTTTAATCGTTAAATCTAAATATATAATGTTCCAAAAAATGTATACATACACCCTTTAATATCTACTACACCGAAGAGTGTGTAAATTTTTTTGGGGGAAGCTGAGTATATTTAGAGCAAAGGAAGAAAGTAATCTTATTGCCAGGGAGGAATGTTAATTGAATGCGTGTCGGATGTGCGGGCGGATGTTACATCGTAGTCGGAAATGAAAAAAGCTTCTTTTAAGCTTCCCCATTTTTTTTTCAAAGATCCAGATGTTCAACAAATATCTATTTTTAAATCCAGAACTAATTAATGCAGATATTGAAGAACACTCTATGTCGTTAATAAACATAGACATTTATTATAGATACAGAATATAAACTATAATATAGATACGGAATATAATTTAGGTACCGAATACAAACTAGGGTATAGGTTATAGACTAAAATTAATTAATCCTAGAAAGTTATAAATACTTAGTCTAATCTACTTGTTGAATAGACGTCTTGTCTACTATTGTTGTAAACTGAGCGAACTGAACCTCGCCCAACGGATATCGTATTTTTTATGATATTTTTCTATTATGAATAACTTTATTGTAACTATTATTACTTTGAGAATTATAATATTCATTCTTAATTCTCATAGTAATCTCATTTTTAATTATAATATTCATTCCATACATAAGTGGATAAGTAGATTAGTTTCGATTTCCGGCGGTAGAAAGTTATTCTCTCTATTATTACTTACAGCCGAATAGATTGAACAGACTAGACATATTTGTAGATTATGATGATTTAATATTACAATCTAATTATATTTTCAATATTACAATTTACAACATTGTTAATTATTATTATTTGTTACATGCCAACTAAGGACCACATTAAGATAACTATTAATTTCTTTTTTCCTTCCTCTTTCTCCAACACTCAGAATTTCACATTTTCTCAGAATGAGCTTTTTTCCTCCCATTTGACTTGATTGTTTTTCTGTTTGTTTTAGCTTCCTGAGAACCTCTGAATTTCTTGACTTCTTGTCTGAATTTGTCTCTGTTGAGTATGGTCTCCTGTTTAATCTAAAATTTCTTCTAAGTCCTTTTTTGTCTTGCCTCCCCATCCATTATCTTTGTCCGTTTTCCTGTTCTGGAAGAACGTATGTATCTTCTTTGTCAATCTGTCCCCCTTCATTCTCTCTAGATGTCCATAGAGTGTAACACGTCTTCCTGATCTCGTCTGTTATTTTAGGGCAGAATGAGTACACTTCCTTAGTTGGTCTCAAAACCCAATTGCCATCTTTGTTTTTGATTGGGCCTAATATTTTTCGAAGAATTATTCTTTCCATACAACATTGTTAATAATGTAAAATGTAACAGTTTTCAAAATTTCAACATAATTGTCACATAACTGGAAAATTCAAAAAATTGTAATTTGCGCTGACATCAGTCTGTCCTGGGCGCTGTTCTCAAAAATATTTCAATCGATTTTAAACTAACTTTCCGATGAGCTAGATCAATGTTTTTCAACCGGGGTGCCACGACATATTGGGGTGTATATTCGCGGCGAGACCTTGGGGTGCCACGATTGGGGTGCCGCAAAGTTTAGACATTTTCTTGAAAGTTAAATGATTAGATCACTTAAGTACTTGATTCAAGGTATTCTTTTAGTACTTGATTCAAGTTAAGTGATTCAAGGTAGGAGGCAGGTAGGAGGGTGGAGGCAAGGTAGATAAGGCAGAAGCCTGCAGACGCCTGCAACGCAGATGGCAGGAAAGGTGGGAAACGGAAACAGGGAAGGCTAGATGGACCAAGCGCTTGATTCCAGATGATAAGCGGACACGGATGCTTTACAGCCTACCTACAAAGGTTCAAAGTCGCTGACAATGAGACAGAGTGGTGCTGCTACTTTGGCTAGCCAGACACCGCTGAACACACTTTCTTCTCCTGCGAGAGATGGGAAAACGACAGACGCTTGGCAACTTCGGAAATAGGAGAACTGACCCCTGATAGCTGCGTTAGGAAAATGCTAATAGACCAACCCCACGGGAAAGCAATCTCCAATTTCATTATTAGCATTATCACCCAGAAAGAGGCCAAAGAACGCGCTGCCCAGACAGCCACCTAGCTAAATCTCAAGAGTAGAAACAAAATCGAAACTCTTAAAAAACCAGGACGGTAACAACTGTCCGGGCTGCCCACCCTGAAGGAATGCGCAAGCGATACCGGCCATCTCTATAGCCAAGTGGAAGAAGGGGTTTAGTGAGTGAAAGCCTCACACGCAGGCTGCTAGAGCTTCCCCCAAACCACAATAAAAAAAGGTACTAGATAGTTATACTGTTATTATTAACTTCTTTTTCTCAGCCAATGTGGGTTCAGAGATTTGCGTCCCTTAAAACACTGCGGCCTTATAGGCATATTGTATTGCCCACATTGTTTCATTCAAGCAAATAGATCCAGACCGTGTATTAGGTTCAGAAGTCTGCATGACTTGTGATTCGGCGAAAGTGCCTCATTTGTGATTTGAGTTTTATTCTCCTGCGCGCGATTGCTTCGCAGTGGAAGATGATATGAGAGGTAGTTTCGTCCTCTTCGTTGCATAATGGCTCACCTGTCTAGATGACCATCTCTGCAGATGCCCTCATAATGCGCAGTGTCCTGTTTAGAGACCTACTTCAGTTGCAATCTGTTTCCTAGTTATCGGCTGTTAGGGTGTTAGTTATGGGACCTAACATTCGTTTGCTGCCTTTTTGGCCACTCGTACGAGCCCATTCTAATTGGTGACTCTTATTGCCCCACTTTTTTATGGGCCATGGTTTTGCTGATGTAGCACTTCTCCCTTGCAATCGGGAGGACTGCAGCAACGCTCCCTTTTCCAAGTGCGTCCGCCTTTTCGTTTCCCTCCAGACCTAAGTGACTAGGCACTCACGCAAGCTTAACGTTGTTGTTTGAGCTAGACGTTGTAGGTTCTGAAGGCACTCCTAAACTGTCCTAGTTTTTATTAGATGACATGTTAGGGCATTAATCGCACCCTCACTGTCCTTGAAAATATAGACGTTTCTACTTTTGTAGTCCATTCTTAAATTTTCTCGGACACATGTCTCGATTGCGAGAATTTCCGCTTGAAAGGCCGTGGTTTAGGGCTTCACACGTGAGTCTCGTTTGTGATCTCGTTCCGGGCAGTCATAACATTTTCTTCATAAATTTGACCCCGAGCAACCTGAACTTGAGCCCAGAGCGAGCATAACATTTTCTTCATAAATTTGAACCCTAGCAACGACAAGTTCAGAAACGAGACTCTCGTATGAAGCCCTAACCGTGGTGTGTTTCCCCAATGGCACAGTTATGCTGCACCTAGGAGACAGTCCACATACTCCTGCGCCAATTCCACTGTCCTTCTTGGAACCGTCTGTGTACCAGAACAGATCTCCTTGATTTTTCTTGTGGTAGTTTCCTTCTATCCACTGTAGTTGCGTTTTGAAGAGTTTCTCAAATGAAAGCCTTTGAGGCATCGAGTCTCCTTCCTTATTAAGGACTGTAAGTACTAATAGCTGATTGGGGGATCAATGAGAACCGCACCTTTCACCACAGGTGAGGCAAGAATTGGAGCCTTCAGATGTAAGTGCAACAACACATGGCAAACCCTGCCAAAGTCAGGGCATACCATAATTACAGATGTAATAAAAGAGGACGTAATGTTAAGTCTGTCTTTTCTGGATATTTTCATCACAGGTGGCTCTTTTATTACATCCGTAATTATGGTATGCCATAAAATATCCAGGGAAAACAGACTTAACATTGCGTCTCATTAATATTAGGCTGCAGAAAATTATTATGTCTATTATTACTTACAGTCGAATATACGTGATTTGTTAGAAAAGTATCCGACCTTTAGCCGGTAAAAAAGTGGCATACCTGGAGCGTTGGAAACTTAATCACCTTCAAAGTAGTCTCCTTGGGACTCTACACACTTCTCCCAACGGTGCCGCCATTGTTGAAAGCATTCCGAAAAAGCCTCATTCGGAATCGACTTTATCTCGGTTGTCGTTGCAGCCATAATGTCCTCTCTTGTCTGAAATGGCGTTCCTTTCAATGGCCTCTTGACTTTGGTAAATAGCCAGAAGTCGCAGGGGGCCATATCAGAGTAAGGACCCTGTCGAACCAGAGGAGTCTGGTTTTTCGCCAAAAAATTGTGAACCAAGTGCGAAGAATGTGCTGGAGCATTGTCTTGATGGAGTCGCCAATTTCCTGATGACCACAACTCCAGTCGCAATTTCTCGGAAAGTCACACGACGCTCCCGCATCACCACAGCGTTCACTTTGGCAATGACTTGGTCATTTCGGCATGTTGATGCATGATGATCCGACCAAAGCATGGCTCGCTTTCCGCCAATGTGCGACTGTCTTTAAACCGGTTGTACCACTCCTTAATCTGTGTGATGCCCATAGCATCGTCACCGAAAGCCGTCAGAATCTTCCGAATGGTTTCCACCTAGTTGCTCGACAGCAACTGACGCTAGCTACAGGCGGGAAAAATTGAAGCATGCGCACGAAGGTTCAAGGTTCAAGGTTGTTCATCAGGTTTGCAAAATAAAAAATAAGGTCGGATACTTTTCAGGGAGGTCAGATTTTATGTGTTTACGATAGCACTTGGTAGAAGTTGGAATAGATCGAGAATCGAAGAGTGCTCTGCTCTCGAAAACCGACTCGTCTCGTTCTTACTACACTTTCTACCATCTCATAACAAAGGTCAAGATCTAATGCAACAGTTGCAGTTGCTGTGAAAGCGAAACAGTGATTTCAAATACTGCGTCGGTTACTGCTAAGATAAGACAAAGTCGAATCGTTGAATACAAGCCAGAAAACTTGCGCTTTTCAATGACGGAGAAGTTCTGTCGATTTCTTCAAGGAACTGTACGATAAGGTCAAAGAACTCTTTGAATTGAAGGAGCGCATCATGCCTTTCAACCCCGCGTGTATCACTAAGACTTGTTTCTTTTAGTTTGTGGCTGCTTTTTAGGGATAGCGTTTTTTTATATAGATAGCGTTCAATTTTTTTGCTGACTCTCGTACAAAACTGGTAATATTATTTACTATTGCCATCATATTGCGAACACTAGGCAAGCTGCATGCCTTCACAACAGCTAGGTTTAGTTTATGGGCGGCACAGTGCACGTAGGGCGCTAGCGGTTGTATCCCGGGACACGTATTGTAATAAGCCACCGTCCTCTTATGCACGAGTCTGGCAAAGTCATCACAGCAATTTGCCGAGAATACCTCCCTCAAATGTGGCTCGCCGCCCACGTTAAAAAACGTAAGGGCCTCCTTGTGTCTAAGACCTAGACACCAAACACAATTATACGTAAAGAGAGGAGACCTAGGTCCCAGTTAAGCTGTTGCGCCAAAAAGAAGAAGAACTATGGGGGGGGGGGGGGGGGGGGGGGTTGAGCCCCTTAGCCCCCCTCCCCTGGATGCGCCACTGCTAACCAGTAGAAAATGATTATGTATATTATTACTTACAGTCGCATAGATTGAACGGACTAGACAGACTTAATGGATTAGACAGACATTAGGTAAAAAAAAGTTATATCTATTATATATTAGACAGACTTGATAGATTAGACAGCAGTGTAAAGTTATTATGTCTATTATTGCTTACTGTCGTATAGATTGGACGCACTAGACAAACTTGATAAATTAAACAGATATTAGGCAGTAGAAAGTTATTGCATCTATTATTACTTACAGTCGAATATATTGGACGGACTATAGAGACTTAATAGATTAGACGGACATTAGGTAGTACAAAGTTATTATGTCTATCGTATATTAGTTAGTCTTGATAGATTAGATAGACATTAAAAGTAAAAAGTTGATTCTTCCAAACATTCAAATTTTTTTAACTATGACTACTATTGTAAATGCCCATTATTGTACAGTTCGTGGACTATGTAAATACATCATAACACACACGTCCGCGATTAATGATAAATAATAGATAAAAATAAATAATAGATAATGAAGTTATGATTGATAACACACACGTGCGTTTAGTTTACAATTCGTTGATTGGTTGAGAGCTGCTACTACGTGCTCATACGTTCAGCATGCTCATACGTTTCTGAACTATTAACATTTACTCTGTCTTTCCAGTAATACTAGGGAGTATTAATAAATCTAGGACTTCAGAAGGTAATTTTGAAGCCTTTTTTCATGGGACATCTCTTAAACTTGTTATTACAGGGTCGGATGTTATCAATAACATGTTAAGTGAATCTCTATTCGTGGCAATACGTGACTGCTTTCGAGTTTTGTGTTGACGAAACCTTCTCCAGTCCTTGTTTCGGGCTTCTTGAGCTTTCTCGGAAAGCTGGCCGATACACTTCTGAACTGTGAACAAGGATTTTGTGAATAGTAGCAGGCATGTAATACCGCGGCTAGAGATTTATGTAGAGTTTCTTTGTATCTGCTGCAAAAGCCTGAAATTTCTCAATGTGAAAATCAAATCCTGAAGATAATATGATTGAATAATTCCAATTTTTGATATTAATTGTTGAAATATACTAATCGAGTAAGGTACCGTCACTGAACTCGAAGGGGGTCAAAAGTCAAGATTTTTTGAAAATTAAGAAAAATTGTCAAAAAATGCGGTTTACGTCTTGAATTTTTTCCAATAAATTGAACAAAAAATTAGGTTTTTTTTGACGAGCCTTACCAAGTTCCGCCCCCGCAGGGGGCGGCTGTAGGTGCGTTTTAAATTTTTCACTTTTTCCGTAAAAACTCCGTTCCTCTTGCGCGTCCAAACGGGAAATTGTCATTTTCTGTTGTAAAACTGAACGGGCCTTCGACCCGTGTCTGTCTGCCGCTCGCAAGTCCCACACGGCGTCCTCCAGGTGCCAAAAACAGGAGATCGTTTCTATCACTTTTGAGGAGCAATTTTGGTCCGCGGCTCGATTTTTTTACTGCTTCCTATTGCCGCGTCGATTTCACGTTTTTTGACGTCATGCGGTAAAGTACGCGACCGTCGGTTCACCCGGTGCGGCGGAAAATGTAAGCGAAAAAAAACCGTTTTTTTCATCACATCTGTGGACGCCGTACTCTTGATTGAAGAGCGCCGTGTCTCCAAACCGGTTCGTTCGATGCGAGATGTTTACCCGCAACGGGCGGTAGAAGATTCTGAGACCTGCGGCATCCTAATGCCGCTCTGGGTCAATTTTAACACAAAAATCGGAAAAACGCGCTGTTTTTTTCACCTAATTTGCTGGGATCCCTCTCCTGGAATACCCAACAGTCGGATCGGGACCGGACCGGCACCAATCGATTCGGCATAGTGTCTTTAAGTTTGTTTTGGAGTTTAATTGCGATTGCGTGCCGGATGGCGCCGGGAGGCCCGAAAAACCATATTTTGCAGATGTACTCGAGAATCCTCTGGGATTCGCTAAATTAAATAGCAGGGCGTCGCGGTGGTGGTTTCTGAATATAGAACGAAAGGGTCTATAAGGCGATAGGAACGACGCATCGCTCGATCGCATTTGGGGGTCTCGACGCCCGTCCAAACTCGAAACGATTTTTTCAAAATTGAGCAAATTGAAACCTTCAATATTCGGTGAAATGTTTTAGAATTGTATTGCTCTTTTCAGGGATTATAGCCCCACGTGTCTGCTTTCGAACGACACCAGTCTCGGCGCATTACACCTCCGGGGACGTTCCGCAGGCCCCAATTCGCGATGTCACTTTTTTTTCACCTCTTCAAACGGAAACGCGAAAAAGAAAATTTACATTTCCAGTCCAACAAGTGCATGCCCGGTGAAAAGGCCAACAGTATGGCGTTTGAATTTCTCTAATCCATCAACGGATTCGCACTCCAGGTCAAAAATACTACGACCATTGCTTGCCGCTGAATCGCCAATTTACACTTACAGCTGATCATTCTGACACTATTTTCGCTCAGGTTATGTGCAAATGTCATTGTTGAAGTTTATTCGTTTATGATTATTCGTGTAATTATGAGAAGATAAAATTTAAAAAAAGAATTTAAATCAAAATTCTAATTTTTCGCTCATTGTTAGGTTGAAATTCAAATCAAATTCAAAGAGATATCTTGAAATCTCTAAATTGCTGATTTCGGCGACTCTGGCTCTTGATTAGCAACACATAGCAACGTCAAAATTCCCATTTTTTCACAAATTTCTACAAGAAAGCAAAGATTTTACACTTTTATTTTATCCGATTCTTAAAATTCAGACCATTTTACATCAGAAACAGTTGCTTCCGTTCACATTTGAATTTAAAAATTTATTTCATAAACTGCAATATTTACGAGTTTTTTTTTAGAATAATTGGAGCTTTTAAATTGAATTTAGATTCCAACGGTACAACACGCGTCTTCCTCGGATGTATAGCAACTGAGTTATTGGCGAAAAACTTGCAGTATTACCATTTCACTGCGGAAGGAACAGCCTTTCAATATTTATCGGCATTTTCGATTCAAATTCGAATACAACTCATCAAGTTCTATTAAAATATGCTGCATGAATTTTCTGCGGCTGACGGTCCAGACGTGGCCAACGTTTGAAATCTCCCTCCAACTGTTTACTTGATTTTCAAACATTTGCGTTTTTCATTTCCCTACATTTCTAATAAATTCTTCTAGCATGAATCGATAGAGTTAACTTTCCTCTACCAGCGGAGCAAATTTTATAATTCCTTTGCAAACCGTTTTACCAGGATTTTTTTGAAATGCAATTCATTTGCCAGGATTCGGGATGGCTAGCAACGGTTGCATAGTCAACTCCGCCCCACAGAAGTATCCTTCCATTTTCCGTGGTGAATGATGTCCGCGAAAATTTTATTTCTCAGATTTGTTAAAGTTGGAAAATTCTACATTAGAAACAATTGAATATTCTTGCAAATTCACACTCTTACTTGAGTAAAAGTAAGCTCGGCCATATTTGATTAGAGTTTTTACTGATTTTATAAAAGAAAACTATTGTTTTACAAATTTCTGATTGGACATTCTGAAAATTCGGCTAATTTTACATGGGGGACGATGTAAGTTTTTGGGTCATCTGGTGATTTAAAATCCATTTTCCAAACGGTGAGAATTACGACTTTCCTACAAGAATAGTTAAAAATTGCACATTTAATTTTTTGTTTTTTGGAATCTAAAAGTGTATTCCGCGACTTTCTAGCATGTATAACAAAAGAGTTATTGTTGAAAAACGATCAGTTCTACCACTTGACGGCTGAAGAAAAAGCCATCTCTAAATTTATCCGGTTTTTCTTTTTAAAATCGAATAGTGCTCATTGAGGCCTATGGATGAAATAATTTTAACACAGATCTATAGTTCTTTTAACTTTCTTTTAACAAACGCATAAAGTTTTATGTAGTTTACATAAGTTTTATATAGAGTGTACATGTTTCTATTGAAATTGACATATTTGTGGTCGATAGACTTGACACAGGATTTTTTTAATAAAGAAATTCTTCCAAATATATTTTTTTGTCCAATTTTCCGGAGTCTAAGAAACATGCATTTAGCGCTATTTTAAAGAGCTCATTTTCATCTAAATGTTGTGTCATTTTCATCTTTCCAAAGCGAACCGTTTGGCCGAATTTTTTTTTTATAAATGAAAAAAATCAAAAACGAAATTCAGAGAAGGGGAAAATTATTTTAGTAAGTTTCACACAACGTGGAACAATAAAATTTCACACATTTGTAGAGAATTAGTCAGTCTATGATATCCTTCAGTTAGTTTTGCAAAATATTTTATCTGGCGGCAGTCGCCGCCCCTCAAACTCAAAGTCGCGCACGAGGTAAGACATTCAAATAACTATAGTTTGAAAACTTGGACAGTTGTATTCAAAATTCTTTCAGTTCGGCGTAGCTTATAGATCTTTCTATTGAAATTTCGTATTCTCGTGGCCGATAGCCTTAACACAGAATTTATTTTTTCTGACCAAGACCACATACCCGCGGCAGCGCGTATGTGGTCTTGATATATCTGGTCTTGACTAATCTGGTTTTGATTCACCCCATCAGATCAGATAAATCAAGACCACAAATGCGCGGCAGCGTGTGTGTGGTCTTGATTTATCTGATGAAGATCGAGGGCGCGGCAGCGCGAGATCTCGATTCAATATAGGTCAATGTGAAAAAGGACCGTTGGTTTAACCCCCGTAGATTAGGTTTCTCGCCATAGAAATCCAGACCACATACGCATCCCTCGAAGTCAAACCGGAACTGATACTAATGGATTCAAATAGCAACAACTCGAAAACTGCAATCGATATAATAAAAACTCTTTCAGATCTATTAAGATCATAGATATTTCTATTGAAACAATTTGACCATTTTGGTATTTTCATGGCCGATAACCTTGACACTGGATTTTTTAAATAAAGAAATACATAATTATAAATTATAAATACAAAATTAAATCAAAGTTGACATTAACGTCAGTTGAGTAATTTATTGGTTATTATTTTTTTTTGTGAAACTTTTAGTAACATAAGTGTTGCTAATTGTCTAAAAGCAAACTTACTATAATTGGAGGAGTGATATTGGAAATCCAGAGTTGCCAACCTTCATAAAAGGAGGTTACTATATATGATGAGGTGAAGGCTTGCAATTTTGACGAAAAAAAAAAGACAACAATGTAACTTTAACAAATAGTTGGTGAGATTATGTTTGAGTATGTTGGTAACTCAAAAACACAAGATACCAAGTTGATTAAAACAATATATTGGTTATGTTGAACGTCAAAGTTGACAACATTAATGTCACTTAATCAATTTAAAGGTTATGAAAGTTTTAGTGAGATTTTCAGTAACTTTTTACTCCACAGCTGATTTTTTATCGTCCATGTTGTACACCTTAGTAACTAATATCACATCGTTAGATATAGTAACCTTTTTATGAACGTTGGGAACTTTTCATTTCTAATATCACTCCTTAAATTAAAGTCACTTTGATTTCAGACAATTGGTAACATTATATGATTAAGTACACCTCAAAAGTGTTTGATTATATTATTTTAAAAACCTGACAGCATTAAAATCATTTGAGACGGATGAATTATTAGTTGATATTTTGTGCAGTAGGAGTTGTACATCTTGCAACTCATACAACCTTAGCTGATGCGCTTTCTACAAGAATCGCGCAGCTCGCAATTCTGATTACTCTTTCATATACAAATGTCAAAATTCATTACACAATTTCACCCTCATCAATTATTCCACCTTTACCACATATTCCATTCTTTTCAACTGTTCCATCCACAAAAACTATTCCATTCCGAAAAATACGATCCACATGTACTAGTGTAATATCTAATCCTGTAATATCAGCACTTAGTTCTGGATTTTCAAAACTTTCGCGTAGTGTTTTCATCATTTGTATTGCCATACTCTGGTTTTCGCTTATCTACAATTAGCCCCATTTTGGCTTTAAAACAGATTTTTTTTTGTCAGAACGTTGCTTCACACTAACTTTCTCAGATTCCGATCAAATTTTCCTCCCAGAGCATGGTAAGCGTTCTTAAGAAGTAGTTGGCAACACTTTGGCACTAGACATTTCAAAAGACATATTTGAACCCATTAGCCACTCTGAGATCCTCCGTATTTATTTACTTAGCCACATTAAATACATATTGTGGATGTGATAGTTACAATAGACACGTTAATACAATTAATACAATAAAAGCAATAAATACTAAAAAAATACTACTATAAAACTACTACAAAATACATTAGACACTAAATTATTAACGTTATGATAGCAAAATGTTACAAATTATTTTTCAATAAAATTCAAATATTGAATAATATGCTCGTTGAGCAAGGATACATTTTATATCTCTTTTAAATTGTTTAAAGATCTTTGTTTTTATTTCATTGTCCAGCTTATTAAATAATTCAATTAATGTATAATAGAAGGACTTCTCAAGTAAGGCCGTGTTATGTTTTGCGAAAGATACCAATAGATAAAGAGCCATCCATGTCTTGTATGGTGATCGAGGTAATTCCCTAAGGTGTTGAAGTTTCTTATATGATATTTTGAATAACACTGCACTTTTAACATGTAAATTGAGGATAAAGTAAGTATATTGGAAAAAAATTTACAACTGCCCTCCTTTTAGACCAAATATAAGCCTAACAATTATTTTCTGCAAAATAAAACATCTAGTGACGGCAACGGTTTGACCCCAAAGTAAAACGTGTAGAGATAGATGAGAATCTAGCACTGCATAATACACACTAATTACTGATTCTTTGTTAAACGACTTTTTAATTTGTAAAAATGCGAAGTAAGCACTTCCCAATTTTTTGCAAACATCGTCGATGTGATGTGACTAACTAAAAGTAGAGTCTATCCTCCAAAAAGTTGGTATACGTTTCGATTTTATGGTTTTTGTCGCCAATACTGAGTTGAAAATGCATTAGACTTTTCCTCTGTTTAGCAAAGTAAATACAAACAGTCTTATCCGTATTCAGTATAAGATGGTTTTCTCGGCACTACGCATTCACCTCATCAACAACTATCCCGACTCTGCTTTCAAGCTCTTCTGTACTGTTATCAGAGACAGCCATATTCATGTCATCTGCTAACAGTATAGTTTCCGCTCTTACGTAAAGTGGAAGATCGTTGATGAACAGCAGAAATAGAAGCGGCCCTAAAACGGAACCCTGAGGGATACATATAGTTATATTATTGCTATTAGATTTGTAGTTATTGGCATTTACAATCAACTTTCTTCCTGTAAGGAAGGATCTAATCCACCTTGCAAAAGTCCTTCGAAAACCATAGTTTTTCAATTTAGTTACCATAAAATAAATGTTGACGGTGTCAAAGGCCTTGGACAGGTCAAAGAATAGACCCAGTTATATTATTGCTATTAGATTTGTAGTTATTGGCATTTACAATCAACTTTCTTCCTGTAAAGAAGGATCTAATCCACCTTGCAAAAGTCCTTCGAAAACCATAGTTTTTCAATTTAGTTACCATAAAATCAATGTTGACGGTGTCAAAGGCCTTGGACAGGTCAAAGAATAGACCCATAACATGTTTACATGTGTCAAGTTCTTTTATAATATATTTAGCTAAGTTGATCGTGGCTGTTTCAACTGATCTGTGAGCTTGAAACCCATGTTGACAATTGCTGATCAAATGATATTTTTCTAAATAATCAACCATTTTATTATACATCAGCCGCTCATAGATTTTAGAAAAGGAATACGCAATCGAAATAGGTTTATAGTTAGATATATCAGATGCATCCGATTTCTTGTGCAAGGGAATCACTAAAGCTACCTTCAAAACCAATGGATATATTCTATCCTCCATATATTTATTGTACAGTTTTAATAGTGGAGTTTTAGTTTTGATAGAGAAACCATCTATGCCTGATGAATGCAAAGTGGAAATATTTGAAATAACCTTTTGGAGTTCAAGTGGTTCCATGGGGGACATATAGAAAGAGTGAAGGATACTAAACGGGGACTTAGTGCACCCAGAAACCGACGTTAACAACTGTTCTCTGATTATACGTAAGGCCATGTTGGAAAAGTGCGTTGAAAATACATCGGCCACTTGTTTGTCAGGTTTTTACCAGTACATTGTCTATCCTGAGTGTTATTATGCTACACTTTTTTGCTTCCCTAAAGATTGATTAATAATCGCCCAAGTATCTCTAGTTTTATTTTTTGACTGCTGGATTTTGTTCATTACTGTAGGAACCGCTCTTTGTTCCTTCCACAGCTCCTCCCCTTTCAAGAATTTTGGACGAAAATCGCGAAACGAGGGCCTTCATGTTCTGCAAGATTGTTAATTTGCATCCCTAATATCCTGCCTTGTACTGATAAATCTAAACAAAGCTTCATTTCTTATTTCCTTTCAATGTTTCAGTCATTATTCAAATAAATCATTTTTCGGTATGGCGAATACAACATCTGGATAAAAATTTAAAATAATGAATTTCGCAAATCATCGCAGGCCAGTGTTATATCATTATAAAGTAGATGAATGCAACTATATTATACATTAATTATAGAGGGGGGGGGGGGGGGGGGGTGGATGAGCGGTATGGGACTTTTTTTTGGCAAAGTTGAAAAATAGGCAAAAATCTGAGTACTTTAAGAAACAATGTTTTATTATAAAATTTTATTATTTTAATATTAAAAAAAATTGTTCATATTGTTATATATTAATGAATAAAAATATGCTTAAAATATAGTGCTTACCTTCAACTCTGATATTCATAATGCACAAATAGCTTTTTGTAGTTTTGTGTTCAATAGAACTTTTTGAGAAAACAATAAAATGAAATGGTAAGATGCACAAATGTTACTGAATGAATGAAAAAATATTTTTTATGACTTGTCATTAAGAAATAATTAGGAAAAAAAATCTGGAATTGTCGTTACTAAAGTGTTTTCTGTGAATTGTGTTTATATTCCTGCAATTAATATTTATCCAGGTATCCAGGAATTAATATTCCAGAAAAGGGTTGTTTTGGTCTACCTAATGTGTACTTACTCTATGTACTCTATGTACTAGAAAGACATGTTTCATACATAGGCAAAAGCATCTCTTAAAACTAGTTAGAGACCAACACAATTTCTTCCCAAGGCGGCATTCAAATCTATACCCTACAAAGGTAAATTTCTCGATCTGCAAAGGGCCGTACCAATTGTGGATAGAGATTCAATAGGCTACCAAAAAAAATTAAAGAAGAATGTAAATTCCAGTGCTTCAAAAAACAATTAAAAGGGCATTTGATAGAAGAAGCACTATACTCATTCATGGAGTAAGATGCTAAAACTTTCTTTTGACATTTCCCAGAATTATTGTTATTTTTATTTTATGGGTGGTATTTTGATTTTGATTGATTTTGACAGACATCGAAAGTTATTCTTTAGTTAATTGATCGGACTAGACAGACTTGATTGATTATACGGACATTAGGTATTCAAATAGTATATTGTGCAACGAGTGCGGTAAGTTGTCAATTGCCCTCGAGAGCGAAATTGGGCGCACGAACGAAGTGAGTGGACTCGCTGATTCGCTCGAGGGGGCAATTGCCGCACTAGTTGCAGATAATATTTTTTATTGCACATGCAAGGGGACGTATCTTACAAGTTTGGGGTTCAGGGGCCATAAAAAAATAGTATCAAAAGTGATTTTGATCAAAAAAGAATTTGATTTTCCAATTGTCTCCGGTGGTGTGGATTCGCCATAAAAACTCTCATCAGTCTCCTGTATCACCATTTATACTCATTTTAAAACGTTTTCTTTAATTTTTATTTTATAGTGAAAAAAAAACAAAACTTTCACGTTACTTTTTTAATATTGAGGTTTGCGTTTATTTCATTTATTCAATTGTTTTTCTTAATGTAACTTTTTCTTAATGCGAATTATATTGAACATTTGCGTTCGTTACACAAGTTATGTGATAATAATTGAATTGACAAAAACAGACATTTGTCGCTGTAAAAAAAGAGCGCCAAGATAGTACTTCTCCCGCATGCGTAATAAAAAGTTATGATGCCTATCATTTATTAAAATCGAATAGACTGGGCGGGCTAGACAGATTTGATAGATTAGACTGATTTGACAGATTAGATAGATTTGATAGATTATATAAACTTTAGCATTAGAAAGTTATTCAGTCTATTATTTCTTACAGTTAAATAGGTCGGAAGAACTAGACCGAGTTGGTGGATTACTAAAAGTTATTCTGTCTATTATATCTTACAGTCGACTAGATTAAAATGCCTAGAGAGACGTGATAGACTAGACAAGCATTAGGTAGTATAAAGTTGTTATGTGTATTATATCTTACAATCAAATAGATTAAACGGGCTAGATTGAGTTGATAGATTAGACAGACATAGGCAGTAAAAAGTTATTCTGTCTATAATATCTTATAGTCGACTGGATTAAACGGACTAAAGAGACGTGATAGACTAGCTAAACATTAGGTAGTATAAAGATATTATGTCTATTATATATATATATATATATATATATATATATATATATATAAATATATGTATATATATATATATATATATATATATATATATATATATAGACTTGCTATATTATACAGATATTAGGCACTAAAAAGTTATTCTGTCTATTATTATTTACAGTCGAATAGACTGTACAGACTAGTCAGATTTGATAGATTAGACTGACTTTAAGCAGTAGAAAATTATTATATCTATTATTTCCTACAGTCAAATAGATTGGACGGACAGCAAGTATTTTCTTTTAAATAATTCTAGGACAGGTGCAAATGGTTGTATATAATTGAAATATCTACCTGGCTTATTAAGTTTCGCAGGTACAACAAAGGAAAATTACAATGTGGGTTTAACTAGTGAAAGTTTACGAGCGATTTTTATTAAAATGCATTCAAAGACTTATAGCGTGAGTTTTAGGTAGCTTAACAATTAGGATTACTTAGAATTAGTTATTCTAGGAATAGATTATTTTCGGTAATAGATATAGATAATAAATCAATTTAAACCAATCAATTTTATAAACATATTTTTCAAATAATGTAAATTGCGAACAGAAATATAAAATATTAATCTTGAAACTAATTAAGGCTTGACACTAATATTACGACCAGACACATAATAAAAGAATTTTACAAGAATTTTAAAAATATTGGGTATTTACGTATTAACGCCACCACCGCTACATTTTTAAATGCCGCCAATCTACACCTAAAATTTTTATGATAAATCATAAAATAAAACATTTTATTTAAAATTAAAACAATTTTAAAAATCAAAATATTTTTTAACCCCGGTTAGATTAGGTTGCCCGCCGCGAAGCGAACAGATAAATCAAGATAACATACGCGCGGCAGCGCGAACTCTCGATCCAATATATAGCGATGGTGGCGTTAATACGTAAGTACCAAATATTGTTTCTATCTTTTTCACGTATTCCATTTAAAATAATAAGTTGATTTAACTAATTTGCATTTATTAAATAAACGTGCATTGTTTCCCATTTTTATCCAACAAACTCCGATTGCGCTTTTTACCTTTTTCTAGATTGTTAGTAGATAAGTTTCGATTTCTTGTGATAAGAAGCTTTTTTTAAATTTGTTGAAATGTTCCAACATACTAATTCTTAATATTCGAAATTTTTTAATTAAAATAATATTCTTAATAATATCTATGATATTAAACTTCAATTAAAAAGCTTCAACAATTTTAATTATTATCCAATTATTAAATTCCTTATCCAAACGAATTTGTTTTTGAATGTGATGAAACAACATATAAACATAGACAACAATAACATTTCGTCGGTAACTTACCATCAATCCATTGAAGGCCTGCATTTCCAATATTATCCATCTCCAAGAACAACACGAAAACAATTAACGAAAGAAAGACGAAACAAAAATATCAATCGAACAACAAACCAAAGTTCACGAAAGAAACAAAATTGTGCGCCTCAACAAGTCGTCACCAAAAACAACAAGACTGTGCACACAAACACGTGTCTAATCGACTGTTTGGCATCGCGTTTGACTGTGCACGGTACACAAACGCTGTATCTATCGTGCGGTATGTTGTGTGTGCACGGAAAGAGTTTGTCCGGGGAGGGAGTCACGAACGTACGCGCCGCGAGTGGGGCATCAAACTGGTACGAATGGTACGGCTCCACAAACTACCTATCTATCGAGAAGAAATTTCTGGTTTAATGGGACGATTGACTGCCGGTTTCCGTTCTTTCACGACGGACGAAACAAACAAAAAATAATTAGGAAAAAAAAACTTGTAGATGGAAGAAAATGTTGATCAAAATCTTGAATGTTTTAGAATAGATAAGGACTGCACCAGTAGGACAATAATGTGGACTAGACAGTCACGACTAGAGAGAGAAAGGGAGGTTAATATTAATGACTAGAAAGACTATGCAAAGAAGATAAGAGTATATACCAGGCCCATGGTTAAAACTATCCGAAACTCACTCAAACTAATCACGACTAGACAAGACCACACAAGACCAGACAGAAGCAGATAAAGTTAGACAAGACCAGGAAGATCTAACAAGCTTAAAGAATACTTGATATATGCAGATTTGATATAACTATAACTAGACAATACTGAACAGAACTGGACAAAACTAGACGTTACGAGAGGCTAGGAAGTCTCTAGACCAAGATTAGATTTACATTCGGACCTTTCGAATCATGTCCATTTGATTTGTCTACCAAGGTTAATATTTGTCTTTTCTATCTAGTCTTGTCGTCTAGTCTTGTCTGTCTGGTCTTGTCTGTCTCGTCTTGTCTATCTAGTCTTGTCTGTCTAGTCCTTGTGGTCTAGTGTTGTCTATCCTAAATCTTGTATTTTGCAATAATATTTGTTCACTTATTCTGACACGATAATTCGCATTGTTTTATTAATGTTTATGCAAATATCGCGAAATAATGTTGGATAGCGTGGAAATATGCGAGGCAATTATTTTAATCGAATCATCGCCATCGTCTCGACTTGCAAATAGTCCACCGCAATCGGTAGTTCGTTGGACAAAAAACGGAAACAATCCTCGTTTATTAAAGTAATAAATGCAAATTAGTCAAATAAACTCGGTATTTATCATTACAAATGGAGTACACCGATGGAACCGAACTACATGAAATATTGCTGTATGTCCAGATAGATAAATCTTGATAACAAACTATACAGAGAGTAGATAAAACGATAGACATTGCGAATGAAATATTGCGATATGTCTAATTGTAATTAGATAAGTCTTAAGTAAAACATAACTTAGTATGTAGCTAAAGTGACCACACGTCCCGATTTTGGCGGGGCAGTCCCGCTTTTTGGAGGATAGTCCCGTGTCCCGCCGATTTATAAAAATGTCCCGCTTTTTAGAAAATATCTGCATTTCTGCATGTATGTAAATACATTTTTGTATATTTATAGAAAAATGTATGGATGTATACAATTATAGTAGTTTATGATACAAGTGTGTGAAGAAGAGCTTTTGTGCATGAGTTGCCATGAGTTTAAAGCACGAGCCGAAAGCGAGTGGTTTAATCGCAATGAGTAGACTTAATCTAGATTAGGTTATGGTTGGGTTAAGTTATATTAGAGCCAGATAAATCCAGATTGAGAGACCGAGACTTCTTGATTCAAAATAAGAAAAATTAATTCAATTCTAATATATGTCAGAAATTTTCTTTTGCACTACGTCGATGATTTTTGTTTAGTGACGCATGTTGTTGCCATAGTAACAACAAACATAAATCGTTTAATAATGAAACTATATTTGATTTACATTGGACTTTTACGCACGATTTGGATACTTTTCCACACGATTATAATAATGGCATCCTTCACATACAATCATGTATTTATGAATGTGTTCATTTTGGTGAGTGAGTAGATAAAATATATTTTTTTAAATTAATGGTCTGCTTTCATAACTAAATTATAATGCTCATTTCATCCCATTCGTCCCGCTTTGTGACAATGAAAATGTGGTCACATTATAGGTAGCACAAGACAACAAGATAGGCAACACAAAAAAAATCTAGATAGACAATACGAGACAACTATATAAACAACACAAGACGTCTAGATAGACAACACAAGACACCTATAGACAACAATATATAATTAAATAGATAACACAACAAGTGTAGATAGTTAGACAGACTAAACATCAGATTGAAATATTTCAATGTATTTAAATTCGGTGAGTTTCCAATTGTTGTGGTTTGAAGAGAATGTGTTATAATAGAAACGTGACAATTGTAATTTGATTTTCTGAAAGGAAAATGAAAATTTATCGCCAATAAACTCGAAGGAATAATAGAAATAATTCGAAACGAACCGTTGAAAGGTAGACACAGATTGATCCAATTGAGAACAACGACCAAGGACAGCGTCCAAACAACTGCATTTTAAAAGAAAACATATCAATCTTAATTCGCTCCAATAAATGGAAAATTTAATAGATAGACAAGACTAGACAGACAATACTTGACAGACAAGAGTAGACAGACAAGTCTAGACAGACAAGACTAGACAGACAAGACTAGGCAGACAGAAAACACAGACAAGACTAGACAGACAAGACTAGATAGACAAGACTAGACAGACAAGACTAGACAGACAAGACTAGACAGACAAGACTAGACAGACAAGACTAGACAGACAAGACTAGACAGACAAGACTAGACAGACAAGACTAGACAGAAAAGACTAGACAGACAAGACTAGACAGACAAGACTAGACAGACAAGACTAGACAGACAAGACTAGACAGACAAGACTAGACAGACAAGACTAGACAGACAAGACTAGACAGACAAGACTAGACAGACAAGACTAGACAGACAAGACCTAGACAGACAAGACTAGACAGACAAGACTAGACAGACAAGACTAGACAGACAAGACTAGACAGACAAGACTAGACAGACAAGACTAGACAGACAAGACTAGACAGACAAGACTAGACAGACAAGACTAGAAAGACAAGACTAGACAGACAAGACTAGACAGACAAGACTAGACAGACAAGACTAGACAGACAAGACTAGACAGACAAGACTAGACAGACAAGACTAGACAGACAAGACTAGACAGACAAGACTAGACAGACAAGACTAGACAGACAAGACTAGACAGACAAGGACTAGACAGACAAGACTAGACAGACAAGACTAGACAGACAAGACTAGACAGACAAGACTAGACAGACAAGACTAGACAGGACAAGACTAGACAGACAAGACTAGACAGACAAGACTAGACAGACAAGACTAGACAGACAAGACTAGACAGACAAGACTAGACAGACAAGACTAGACAGACAAGACTAGACAGACAAGACTAGACAGACAAGACTAGACAGACAAGACTAGACAGACAAGGACTAGACAGACAAGACTAGACAGACAAGACTAGACAGACAAGACTAGACAGACAAGACTAGACAGACAAGACTAGACAGACAAGACTAGACAGACAAGACTAGACAGACAAGACTAGACAGACAAGACTAGACAGACAAGACTAGACAGACAAGACTAGACAGACAAGACTAGACAGACAAGACTAGACAGACAAGACTAGACAGACAAGACTAGACAGACAAGACTAGACAGACAAGACTAGACAGACAAGACTAGACAGACAAGACTAGACAGACAAGACTAGACAGACAAGACTAGACAGACAAGGACTAGACAGACAAGACTAGACAGACAAGACTAGACAGACAAGACTAGACAGACAAGACTAGACAGACAAGGACTAGACAGACAAGACTAGACAGACAAGACTAGACAGACAAGACTAGACAGACAAGACTAGACTAGACAAGACTAGACAGACAAGACTAGACAGACAAGACTAGACAGACAAGACTAGACAGACAAGACTAGACAGACAAGACTAGACAGACAAGACTAGACAGACAAGACTAGACAGACAAGACTAGAAAGACAAGACTAGACAGACAAGACTAGACAGACAAGACTAGACAGACAAGACTAGACAGACAAGACTAGACAGACAAGACTAGACAGACAAGACTAGACAGACTAGACTGGACAGACAAGACTGGACAGACTAGACAGACAAGACTAGACTGACAAGACTAGACAGACAAGACTAAACAGACAAGACTAGAAAAACAAGACTAGACAGACAAGACTAGACAGACAAGACTAGACAGACAAGACTAGACAGACAAGAGTAGAGAGACAAGACTAGACAGACAAGACTAGACAAGACAAGAGACTAGACAGACAAGACTAGACAGACAAGACTAGACAGACAAGACTAGACAGACAAGACTAGACAGACAAGACTAGACAGACAAGACTAGACAGACAAGACTAGACAGACAAGACTAGACAGACAAGACTAGACAGACAAGACTAGACAGACAAGACTAGACAGACAAGACTAGACAGACAAGACTAGACAGACAAGACTAGACAGACAAGACTAGACAGACAAGACTAGGACAGACAAGACTAGACAGACAAGACTAGACAGACAAGACTAGACAGACAAGACTAGACAGACAAGACTAGACAGACAAGACTAGACAGACAAGACTAGACAGACAAGACTAGGACAGACAAGACTAGACAGACAAGACTAGACCGACAACACTAGACAGACAAGACTAGACAGACAACACTAGACAGACAAGACTAGACAGACAAGACTAGACAGACAAGACTAGACCAGGCAAGACTAGACAGACAAGACTAGACAGACAATACTAGACAGACAAGACTAGACAGACAAGACTAGACAGACAAGACTAGACAGACAAGACTAGACAGACAAGACTAGACAGACAAGACTAGACAGACAAGACTAGACAGACAAGACTAGACAGACAAGACTAGACAGACAAGATTAGACAGACAAGACTAGACAGACAAGATTAGACAGACAAGACTAGACAGACAAGACTAGACAGACAAGACTAGACAGACAAGACTAGACAGACAAGACTAGACAGACAAGACTAGACAGACAAGACTAGACAGACAAGACTAGACAGACAAGACTAGACAGACAAGACTAGACAGACAAGACTAGACAGACAAGACTAGACAGACAAGACTAGACAGACAAGACTAGACAGACAAGACTAGACAGACAAGACTAGACAGACAAGACTAGACAGACAAGACTAGACAGACAAAAGTAGACAGACAAGACTAGACAGACAAGACTAGACAGACAAGACTAGACAGACAAGACTAGACAGACAAGACTAGACAGACAAGACTAGACAGACAAGACTAGACAGACAAGACTAGACAGACAAGACTAGACAGAGAGGTTGGGACAGGTAAGAGTAAACAGGCGAGTCTAGACAGACAAGTCGTTTACACAAGACTATACCAAAAAACACTAGACATACAAGTCTACATAAAGAAGATTACATCGACAAGACTAGAAAAACTCTATTTTTGTTAAAATATCTAGAATAAACAGATAAGACTAGTCAGATAAAGCTTGTGAGACAAGATTAGACAGACAAGACTAGATAAACAAGATTAGACAGTCACGAATAATCAGATAGGACTAGTCAGACAATGCTAGATGGACAAGACTAAGCAATCAATACTAGACAGTCAAAACTATACAGTCAAGACTAAATAGAGATAATTTGATTTTGTTTGAAAATAAATAGGGTTTGCTATATGGTTTTAAGATGATTTTGACCTGTGGATTTGAGAGATGCTTTTGAACAAATACGTTGGGGTAGGAATGGGAGGAACCTGTGTGGAACAGGTGGCTCACTGTTGAGTGGAACTTTTTTTGCTTTGTTTGCCGAGGTTTTGTTCCCCGGACTTGGTCGCAACCCGGCTTTACACATCGGTTTCAAATTACAATGGATTCCAGTGCTTTTGTCGTTCTTTTAAGGTTGTTTTTTCTGATAATATTTGGAATGCTTTTGAGTTATGTCAATGGAATGGGAGAAGCCTTAAGCGATACTGCAGGGACAATTTCCGCTTGTTACAAAAAATGTTAAGTATTGCACTTTATGTCGAGTTGAGGTAGATTGCCCTATCTTTAACCTAGTTTTAATTGATATCCCTAGAAATTGTATGTTGATTAGCTGCTTAAAACTACGCCAAGCATTTTTGTTATTAGATACGGTATGTTCTATAATAACTGTATAATTTGAACAAATCTTCTAACAAATCAAATTGTATGAAAATAATAATAAATAATAAACACTAAGTATAAGTTTCACAAATTGATTTATTTATCACTTTATCGATTTCGGCTTCTTAGGCCTTCTTCAGAAGATAATTAGGAAACTAACTTAGGAACTTAATCTTCTGAAGAAGGCCTAAGAAGCCGAAATCGATAAAGTGATAATAAATCAATTTGTGAAACTTATACCTAGTGTTTATTATTTATTATTATCTTTATAATGCTTCACCTAGAGCCTACAGCTGAATCTTTAAATTTTATTAACAATTGGTATGATTTTATAGAACCCCGAAAACAAAGTGTCGTTCATTTAATGTTCCTTTTTCTGTTAATAATTGTAATGTTTTTGAATTGCTTCAATTACATGGGAAAAGTCTTAAGCGTTCCTGTCAGTACAATTTCAGCTTGCTGCAAAAAAGTGTTGCAAATTATGTCGATAGGCCTCAACCTTATCCTAGTTTTAATTGTTCTCCATAGAAATTGTTTGCTGATTAGCCGCTTATTAACTACACCAAGTATATTTTTTTATTCAATATGAATTGTTTAATTTGAACAAATTTTTTAACACATCATATGGCATGGTTCTGTTGAATAGCACGTGCGGTGATAACAAATGCGTGTTTTGAAGGCGCCGCTGGAGAAATTAATTGGAACCGAAACACTCGTCAAGGACAAGTTCATAATGTTTTCGATAGCGAATTCGCAACATCGACGAATATGCAAAAATATTTTGTTTATAAATCATTGTCGAGTTATTGATCGCGTGCCGCCAAATTATCACATGTTTATTATATTCAACAATAATTTAGAGGCAAATAACAATTATTCTCTTATCTTGTCTTATCTATGTATTTTTGTTTTGCATCCAGCCTTTCATTAGCTGACCTTATGTAATACCAATAGATTAAATTTAATAGTAATTGTAAATTTACGTATTAGTTAATTTGATATTTAATAATGGAGTTTTTTAATCAACGTAAACAGTTCGAATAAAATGGAAATTAATATTTGATTGTGAAATAAACAGCGGATTGTTTCCAAACAAACATATTCATTTCGTTTCAGTGAATGGGAGGAATGCGTATTATCGCATTGTATTAATTTTTTAATGCGTCAAAATGCGTAGAAATTATGATAATATATGACTAGACAGACTACGTTAGAAAGAAAATACAAGACAAACCAGACTAGACAGATAAGACTAGACAGACAAGACTATACAGACCAGACTGTACAGACAAGACTAGACAGACAAGATTAGGCAGACAAAACTAAACAGATAAAACTAGACAGACAAGACTAGACAGGACTAGACAGAAAATAGTAGATAGATAAGCCTAGACAGACAAAACTAGACAGACAAGACTAGACAAGAAAACTAGATAGACAAAACTAGACAAACAAGACTAGACAAACAAGACTAGACAGACCAGACCAGACTAGACAAACAAAACTAGGTACACAAGACTGGACAAACAAGACTAAACATTAAGATTTAAAAATTCTATTCACTTTGTTAGCAAGTAAACTTTCTAGAATTTTGTTATCAGTGTGAATCATGATTTTTATGATGGGTCCTATCAATGTTTAGTCAGTGAATTAATAAGTAAATAAGCGAAATTGGTTATTCATATTATAATATAACTAAAAGACAGTACAGAGCTAGACTAAATAAATCATATTGGAGAGATAAGACGAGACAGAGAAGAGTAGACAGAAAAGTCTAGACAGACGAGACTTTTTTTTATTTTCAGGGAAGCTTTACCATCCTATGTGGAGCTCCCATCCGATAAACACCTAGCCTTGTCTGACATATCATGGTCGAACCATAACCCTAGGTATTTTAGCGCCGCCTTACTCTTGATTACTATGTTCCGGCTTTCAGTGTGATGCTTTTTAACTTCCTGCCCCGTATAGTATTACCGTTTCCGTCTTGCTCTCGTCCACCTGTAATTTCATTTTCGTGTTCGTGTTGATAATGACTCCAATAGCACGGTTTGTTAGTGCTATCGGTTCTGCTTCATTTTTAGATCATGCTACTATGGAGCTGCGTGAAGATGGCCCCCCGAAATTGAAAAAATAAAAAAAATTAAAATGGAATACGTTTGACCAAGATTTGACCGTGATTGAACACCAAATAGTTTTGTTTGCCCATATTCCTTTCAAAAGATATTATAGAAAAATGATCATGATGAATAGACGAAACGAAGCCAAGAAAGCACTACTATAGAGACCCACAAGAGCCAAAGATGAAAGATACCAACTACTTAGAAGAGAAGCAAAGAGGACTTGTAGGGAAAAGAAGAGAGAAATGCTATATAAAAAACTGAGAGAATTAGAACAAGCGAACCATATAAGAGGGAGTAGGAAACTATATCAAACACTGAAGGACACAAGGAGCGAGTTCCACCCCAGAACGTCCTTATGCAAAGACAAACAAGGGAAATGGATAACAGAAGAAGCAAAAGTACTGGAAAGGTGGAAGGAGCATTTCTTGGATATTCTAACAAACCAAACGATAAGAGAAAATCGCCTGGAGAATGTACCCTCACACGGCACAACCACTCGTACTGGAGCCAACTCTTCAAGAAGTACAAGACAGCATTACGGATATGAAAAATAATATAGCACCAGGAGCAGACAACATCTCAGCAGAGCTTTTCAAATATGGAGGAGATAAAGTAGCCGAACAACTCCTACACTTAATTAAAAAGATATGGCTAAAAGAAAAAATCCCCCAAGAATGGACCACTGCCATAATATGCCCAATATATAAGAAAGGAGACCGATTGGACTGCCAGAATTATAGACCAATATCGCTATTGTGCGTGGCCTACAAAATATTTACGAACATACTAAGAAAACGCATAATGGATTATGCTGAGGAAATTATAGGGGAGTATCAGGCTGGATTTAGAAAGAACAGGTCAACCACATACCAACTCTTTACAGTGAGACAGATCATGGAAAAATGCTGGGAATATAACACCCCTATATACCAATTATATGTAGACTTTAAGCAAGCATATGATAATGTAGACAGGGAGGCGCTGTATCTAGCCATGGAAGATCTCGGGGTACCACATAAACTTATAAAACTAATCCGAACAACGATGAACAACACCAATTCCCAAGTAAAGATATAAAATAAGCTAACAGAGAAATTCGACACGGATCAAGGCCTGCGTCAATGGGACAGCTTGGCCCCTATACTCTTTAACCTACTAATGGAAAAGGCCATCAGAGAAACGAAAATACAAACGAACGGTACCATAGCAAATAAATCTCAATAAATTGTTGGCTATGCAGATGATCTAAAGATTATCACAAGATCAATAACAGCCCTTAAAGAAACGTATACCAAGATAAAAACCAAAGCACATGAAGTAGGGTTGGAGGTAAACGAGGAGAAAACCAAATGTCTAGCCATGAAACCATCTAGAAGAATGGGACAAAACTTAACAATAGAGGATCGCAACTTTGAAGTGGTGAAACAATTTAAATATTTAGGATCACAACTAAATGAAAATAATAAAATAATTCAAGAAATACAACAAAGAATAATATCAAGCAACAGAACATATTACTCCCTTCAAAACACGTTTAAATCCAATATAGTAGGAAAAAGTACAAAAATTAAAATATACCAGACTATAAAAAGAAAGAAAAAGGAAGAAAGAAAACGGAAGAAATGCTCCTAAGGTTTGAAAGAAGAATACTTAGAAGGATATTCGGCCCAATACAAGAACAAGGCGTCTGGAGAATAAGATATAACCACGAGCTAAGAGAATTATACGGCTATCTAGATGTGGTAACACATATAAAAATCCTCAGATTAAAGTGGGCTGGACATATGATTAGGATGCCAGAAGAAAGAATCCCAAAAAAGATATATAAGGCACAACTGGAAGGCACCAGAACTAGAGGAAGACCACGTCGTCGATGGGCAGAAAAAGTTGAGAAAGATGCGGAACAAATTCTACAAAGCCGAAATTGGGAAAATGCAGCCAGAAGTAGAGAGAATTGGAGGAGAAAATTAAGGGAGGCCCGGGTCCATATAGGACTGTAGCGCCACGGAGAGAGAGAGAGATCATGATGAATGGCAATGGTTTGAACATGTTTTCCCACCATTTTTTTCGATAATTTTTTTTTAGGAACCCCAAAATCGATTTTTTAATAATTTTTTTTTAATTATTGTTTTATTTTTGCTGTTTTTTTTTTCGTTTGGTGTTGAAAAACTTCGTTTGACCATGTTTGCCCATCATTTTTTTTTAATACAAAATATTTTTACCAGCCCCAAAAGTCGTTTTTTTTTTAATATTTGATATCCATGAACAACATGAGCGATTCCCCAAAAGAAATGAATTGCCGAACTTTTCCGACGATAATCGAATATACTCGAAGCTGCATACCTATTCCCCTGCGATTTTCTATCAAACGGATAATAAACGATTTTTGCTAATTCGTAGGATCGTATTTCACACATGCAAAAATAGCTGCCCACAAATAGCTGCCCACAAAGTCTACCCACCCTTAGAAAATCGTTTTATTTGAATATGGGGTGAAAAATTGAAACATACAGGTGGAGAATTTTAAGGAAAATGTGTGAACCCCAAAAATTGATTAAATGATATTTCTCGAATACTAAAAGAGTTACGTATACACCATTGAATTTTTTTTTTGCATGCATAAGGGAGGAAAACTTGAAAGATTCAGATGTTCTTGGGTTATGTTATATTTGGGTATTTATATTTTGTTTATTGTGGTCTTCATTTAAAAAAAAAATGATTTCTAAAGGTTTTTAAAATTAGATAATAGCAGATTAGATTAAGATTACGCTAAAGCGGCCAATAGGTATCAACATCTGGTACCAACGTTCACCTGCAAGGAACAAGACTCATCGATAGAAGATGGAGAGCAGTGTATCAACGAAGAGCTTTCTGAAGTTGACAGATATGTACGTCGTTTCGTAGAAAGCATTCGGATTTGCGCTGAAAAAGGGACGAAACAATGTTCCAATTTTGATCGACCAAACGCTTATTATCTTCCGAAAATTATTGAACCTCTATTGATGTTTGCCCGATTTTTTCCCCTCTGGACGAATGTAACGAAAAAGAAATTCAGGTCACAATACGTTGTAGGGAGTTCAGCAAATGTTGAAACGTACTTCAAGAATTTGAAAGACATTGACATGGGCGACGTTACCGGTCCAATTCGCTCGGATAAATTCATCGTGAAACATATACGTTCCATCGAAGCGACAAGTAAATTGAAGCGAGCTGCTTGCAAAAGAAAACGTTATAAATTCAATGAGAAAATTATTCAAAAATCTAAGAAGAACGTAAAATTTCTACAGAAAAACGAATACTTATTTCAAGAAGAGTATTGGAAAGGAAAAAATACAAAACTCGAAGACATTATTGAGGAAAAATTATTAACCAGCGCGGACACAAATAAAACCTTTCTAACCACAAACAGAAAACCTTTCGGCTCTTTCATCCCCTGGTCGTTACCGTTCGATTCAACAAATTTCTTTGCAATCAACAAATCAAGATTTCAAAAACTCGTTGGTCTCATCAGAAGATTCACATTTTTCTTCTGTGGATTTTACACAGACAACACCAGAAATCAATACTATTCTCAAATCGGAAGAAGACGAAGAAAAAATCAAGAGGAAAATTGGACACAAAAAAAATCAAGAGGAAAAATTTTGACACTGTGTCCAGAAGTACGACTCATTCATGATCGACCAATGAAGAGGGACAAGAGTAAGATGATTTTAAGAAAAGGCGGAATTGTGGGACCACTTTGGATTGGACAAGGAAGATAAAATAAGCAATGATTCACCGGACAAGATTTTCCTTCTTGATATTCCCGAAAAAAATGTAATCAGGGGGAAAACTCATATTCTGAACGGGGCAATAGAATATGTCGAACCAGCTGGGAGACAATTGAAAGGAACAAGAGATAACGGGCATTACGTGGCATATTGTCGAAGAATTAGAAATCGCTAGGAAGTTCGCAACGATCTATAGGAAAAACAAATTTTAAATAATTCACAGAAGTGTAAAATAAAAGTTTCAATCATTTTTACACAAAAATTCACGAAAAAATAAAGGAAATGGAAATTGGAAAATCAAAAATGTAAAAAGGAATTTATATATATAAGAAGATAAAAAGTTGTAACTAAACAGATGGCATCTAAAATAAATCAAAAATTAAAGAATACTGTTTTCTTTAGTAATGACTTTGATGTACTTACTGGTATATTTATAATGTGCTTCCAGTATGGAAAATACAAGGACCTATTCAAATTTATGTATTGCAAAATTTTTCACCTCTTATGCAGTAAAAAAGAAGCAAGGGTTGGCAAATGTAAAATCTATTTTGACATACGTGAAATATGTTTTGATAAATTTTCGAGGTTTGCCCATTTTTTTGGTCCATCAATTATTCATGAAATCTATATCTTTCAATTTTTTGTCCCTTATGTAAACAAAACAACTTTTTTAAGTAAAACACTATAAAAACGGCTTGGGGCTTCAAAATATTTTGATAAAAAAAATAATACAAAATATTATATTAAAAAAAAAACGATTCTGGGGTTCAAAAAAAAATAATTAAAAGAAATGGTGGGCAAACATGGTCAAACGAAGTTTTTTAAGATGGCATGATCAAATATAGAAAAAATACATTTTGGGGGGCTCGGCCCCCCAATCATATTTTTAAATTTCTTTTGAACAGAATGTGGGCAAACAAAACTATTTGTTGGTCAATCATGGTCAAATCTTGGTCAAACGTATCCCATTTAAACTTTTCTATTTTTTCAATTTTGGGGGGCTATCTTCATGCAGCTCTACTATGGCCGTGTCATCCGCGAAGCAAATTATTTCAACCCGTTGGGGCATCTTAATCTGTAAGTCCTCATAATAATATACGTTCTACAGTAACGGTCGGAGTATTGTCCCTGCGGTACCCCACCGGACAACATTAATTCCTCCTTGTCACCCATATAAATTCTCCAATTCTGTAATTAGCTATTAGGTATTTTTCAGAGGACAAACAGACAAGACTAGACAGACAACACTTTTTTTAAAGTGGTTTGTGGGAATCTCTCACTAAACCCTCTATTCCACTTTGGCTTTTAGTATGCGCCACCACGGCCTAGACGATTAGTGAAAAATTGAAAAATCGCCCTAGTTGTTGCCTCCCCGACCCGGAATCGAACCCGGCTCTACTGTTTGAGGCAGACAAGAGAAGACATACAAGATTGGATGGACAAGACTAGAAAGAAAAGTCTAGAGAGACAACACTGGACAGACAAGACTTTTTTTTCTTTGTTGGGGTCGTAGTAAGCACCTCACGGTTACCTTAGCAAGTGGACCCTCTGGAATATCACAAGCATGTTGGGTCTGCTTTTCGCATAACTTTCAAGGGGTTGCTGCATAGAGTTGCCCTTACTTACAGTGATTAGGGGTTCAGGTACTAACATTTCTTATCTTTTCGGCTTCTTTCCCTTTCCGCTCGTCTAGCATTTTTATTGTCATTATGTCTCGGATCATGCTTGATGTATCTGCCCATAAGTCCTCCGACGAGATCATTTGTTCAACCATAGTTGATGAGTCTAGTGTTTGTCCGGTCTTATTATTCCATTTATCCCTTTCAGGTATCCACCTGTCACACTCAAAAACGTTATACGCCGCGCTGTCTGTGAGTCCACAGTAAGTACAGAGGCAATCTGTGGCCCTACCGATGCTATGGAGAAAGTTCCTGAAACAGCCGTGTTCGCTCAAAACTTAGATGACGTAAAAATTTGTTTCGCCGTGTTTTCTACTTGCCCAACGCTCAAACATCCCGGATTAGGATTCTGATACAGGATCCCTTAGTGGATAGACTCCACTGGTTTTGCCAGGCCTGGTACATTCGCGACTTCGCTAGTGCCTTTTTGTCGGCCTGTGTACCATCGCTGTTTGATCTGCCATTGTAGACTTCTACCCTCTTTTCTGCCATAAGTTCTATGGGTGGTATGCTGGCTAACACTAGGGCAGCATCCCAAGAGACAGTCCGGTAAGCACAGCATACTCTTAGCGCCATTTTCCTTTGAACGGTTACCAAGTTTTGTCTAATCACATGTTTTCTCAAAGCATTTGCCCAAATCGGGGCTGCGTAGAGCATTGTGGAGTGAACCACCGAGCAAAGAAGTTTTCGCTTACTACTGCGGGGTCCTCCAACGTCGAGCATTAGTTTATCTAACACTGCTGCAGTTTTCAGTGCTTTGGCTGCCACTGTGGTGATATGGCGACTAAAGGATAGGCTCTTATCAAAGGATACACCTAGATATTTTAGCGATTCCTTTGGGGTTATTTTTTCTCCTTTTATTTTAAAATGTGATGGGTTTCGTTTTTCTTAGTCCAGTTAGCAATACTGCTTCTGTGATTTCTGGTGCCAGCTTCAGTTTCTTGAGTTCCATCCAATTGTCCAACTGTTCAATGGCCCTGTTTGCTCTCGACATAGTTTCAATTTCCGTCTTCCCCTGCACTACAAGTGTCAAGTCATCGGCGAAGCCCACGATGTCCACACCCTCCGGTAGCTTTAGTCTAAGGACTCCGCCGTAAAGGACATTCCACAGTGTCGGTCCCAAAACAAAGCACCTGTGGCACCCTACTACAGACATTACGCACCACTAATTTCTTGTTTTCTTGGAGAACAACTATCCTGTTAAATAGTTAACTTCGAAACATACGTAGCAGGTATGGTGAGATACCTCTTGCTGAGAGCTCCTCAAGAATGTTTTGCAAGGCAGCCGAGTTAAAAGCATTGCTTACGTCAAAATTGATAAGGGCACATAGCTTTCGGACAGACAAGACTAGACAGACAAGACTAGACGGACACGACTAGACAGATAAGACTAGACAGAAAAGACTAGACATACAGGACTAGATAGACAAGACAGACGAGACTAGACAGACAAGACTAAACAGACAAGACTAGACAGACCAGACTAGACAGACAAGACTAGACAGACAAGACTAGACAGACAGGACTAGAGAGACAGGACTAGAGAGACAAGACTAGACAGACAAAACTAGACAGACAAGGCTAGACAGACAATACTAGACAGACAAGACTAGACAGACAATACTAGACAGACAAGACTAGACAGACAAGACTAGACAGACAAGAGTAGACAGACAAGACTAGACAGACAAGACTAGACAGACAATACTAGACAGACAAGACAAGACAGACAAGACTAGACAGACAAGACTAGACAGACAAGACTAGACAGACAAGACTAGACAGACAAGACTAGACAGACAAGACTAGACAGACAAGACTAGACAGACAAGACTATACCGACAAGACTAGACAGACAAGTCTAGACTGACAAGACTAAATAGACCAGACTGGACAGACAATACTAGTGTGTCAAGATAAGAGAGGCAAGAGTAGATAGTTAGTTAAGACTAGACATACAAGACAAGAATATTCAGGACTAGAAAATAAATTCACTTTGCTTGGAAGTAAACTTTCTAAATTTTTCCTATTCGCGTGAATCATGATTATTGTACTGGTTTATATCAATGTGTAATAGTATATTACGTAACGAGAATTGTAAGAAGCAAATTACTTACGGGCGGAACAGTTACGCACAACCCGCTAAGCGGGGAGTGCGTAATTCCGCGAGTACGTAATTGCCTTACAACTTAAGTTATGTACTATACTTTATCTACGATCACACTAAATTTGTTTCTGTTTAATAAGAAAAATATGTTTGATGTAACAAATTTATTTCTGATTTGGTACATTATTTAACATTATAATAAGCAAACAGTTGTGTTTTCATATATAACTGTTATTTGACATTATGTAACTCGATAGAAATGAAAAGAAATACATTCTTAATGGTTACGTACCTTATTATTTAGTACTTATTTGGGTTAAACTGGAATAAGAGTGCTCTTAGATATAGGCAACCTAATGTACGCAATATCAATTTCCGTTAGTTTGAATTAGTAGTTTGAATTTAGGCACAGGGGGCGCTGAACGCATGAGCACGTAGTAGCAGCTCTCAACCAATCAAGGAATCGTAAACCAAACGCACGTGTGTGTTATCAATCATAACTTATCATTAATCGCGGACTGTTACATACGTGTGTGTTATGATGTATTTACATAGTCCACGAACTGTACAATAATGGGCATTTACAAGAGTTGTCGTAGATAAAGTCTTTTAAATAATTCCACTGAAATGTGTAACTCGTGCCTCCTGTGTGAGTTTGTTTCACAGAAGAAACCTCCTGGTTTGAGGAAGTGATTCATTGTTACAACAATTGGTATACGAATTGAATAAATATTAGTCAGTGCCGTATCAACGATATATTCGCACAGTCCAGTGAAATTGCATCCGTATCAGTAATAAATCACGATTTTAGGTTCTACATAAATATTTTATTATATTATGTACGCATAGTTTGGCTGTATTTTAACTATCAGTGCATGTTTCATTACCGTTATGTATCCGCTCCTGTAGCTATGTTATATACCTACTTCTGTTTACAATAATGAATAGCGGTAAATAACGATTAATTCGGTGCTGTATGATTTGTCGCTTAGCAAATTGTCGCAATTATTCCTTCTTCAATAATCACTGATGATCTACCAAACATGTACAGATGTGCTATTACGAGTCAATGATTCGTCTATGTTTTTACTTATACCGAATTGATGCGGCACTAACTCGGAAAGCATAAATGTGAGGATTAGAAGTGTTTGAAGAAGGCTTAAGAAACTTAGAAAGGCTTTTTAGTTGTGTAATTTAGTTATAATTATTGTTTGTCCTAGATATAGCATTTTAAGATCGTTTAGTTGGTGAAAGACTTAAATTTATCAAAATTCTGATACAAAATTGCTTTGAAAAGAGAAAAATATATATACTATGCATATATGTTTGCATACAGTTTTGAGTTTTGTCTCTTCAGTCTGTTTTTGCTTATAAACTTAAGGTGCCAGGGGTCTCAAAGTAATCTAAGTGGTCGTGCTACAAAGACTAACTTGAACTTTGTGAACCAGTGAAGGAGGAATTTAAACTTGAGTTTGATTTTAAAACTCTATATGCGCAAAAACTACGACTTTAAGAACAAATATACAATACAAATCTATAGTAAAACATATAGTCACAATAGTACTATTGGCAGTTCGATTGCTCTCACATAAAATGGAAAAACGTGGATAAAATGGTGAAACCCATTTTTAAAAAGTCTAGCTATGAAGCTGCATATGCAGAATACGTTCCTTTCAAATACTGCAAATGTTAAAGATGTGAAAATTGGTATTTCAATTCTTTAAAAATGAAGAGGTCGAAAAGAATTATTTAAAAAAAAATATAGCTGATATGCAGATCTTGAATATATTGCAGGTTGACATTGAATATGCACAAGCCTCTAAAAAACAACAGTGGATGACAGATGAAATTCTTCAACTTATGAACGAGAGAAGGAAACACGAAGCCACAGACAATAACCAATACAGGGAGTTGAAGAGAGCGGCGAGATCAAAATGCCGAAAAGCAATGGAAGGATGGCTAGCTGAAAAATGCAATGAAATGAAGACACTAGAAAAAATGCATGACTCGTTTAATCTCCACAAAAAGATCAAAATTCACAAACATACAACGCAAGCAGATCCACGGTATTTTGAAGGACACTAACAACAAGATTTTAACGAGCGTTGAGGAAAAGCTAAAAAGATGGATGGAGTATATTGAGGCTCTCATCAATGACACACGACCCCACCAACCACCTAGAGACGATGATATCAACGAGCTATCTGCAGGATAGAGGAACTGAGACGTGCAATAAAACTTAATAATTGTAAAACATAAAAAAAGTAACAACGCTGCAGGACCAGAACAGATTCACGCGGAAACCTTGAAATTGATCGTCAATGCAGATGATAAGGGCCTAAAACTTCTTACATCCTTGTTCAACTCAATATAGGAAACTGGGAAAATACCAACGGACTGGCTGAGGTCGACGTTCATCACTTTACAAAAAACCGAACGCTTCTCAATACAACAAGCACCGATTGATAAGCCTGATGTCTCATGTTCACAAGGTCTTTCTTCGTATCGTCCACACTCATATATACGTTAGATGCGAGGGATAAGCTGGACAAACGCAATTTTGATTTAGGAATGGAGTGGGCCTGCGCCAGGCTCTCCATTCTCTCAACGTTCTCACACAGCGATGCATAGACATGAATTTATATATATATATATATATATATATATATATATATATATATATATATATATATATATATATATATATATACGCACTTCTTATGGTGCGAGACACAGTCGAATGCTTTTCGGTACATTGAGATTCTAAAATACACCGGAGTCGATGAGGGAGATCTGAACATTATCACGCAGCTGTACTGGCATCAAACTGCAGAGATTACGATAGAGGGTATAACATCCGAAGAAACAGAAATCAGGAGGGGTGTTAGACAAGGGTGAGTCCTGTCCCCTCTCCTCTTCAATATATACTCGTAGGTAGTATTTTGAGAGGCACTGGTGGTTGTGAAAATGGGCATTAAGAACAACGGTACCCTTATTAATAATATTCGATTCGCTGACGATACGGTCGCGCTTGCCGGCAGCCTCCCACATCTCCAAAATACCTTATTGTTGAACATAGCACACAGTATTGTCTACACATTAACGTTGCCAAGCCCATGGTGGTTGTGTTTTCCAGGACACCAAGACGGACGGTCTTTCAAATTAATAACCAGGTCGTGGAACAAGTGCCGTCCGTTAAATATCTTCGAGCCCTCGTCAACGAGAACAGTGAC
Organism: Phosphuga atrata; assembly: GCA_944588485.1. Lineage (NCBI taxonomy): Eukaryota > Metazoa > Arthropoda > Insecta > Coleoptera > Silphidae > Phosphuga > Phosphuga atrata. The sequence goes on along the minus strand of OX155900.1, from coordinate 47,775,982 downwards.
CCTAAAATGTTAATCAGGTCAAGGATAGGGCAGGCCAGAAGGACGTTCATCTCCATGAAGACCCTGTTCACTAGTAAACTAAACCTACAGCTCTGCATACATATATTGCGTTGCCATATCTTCTCAGTGCTACTCTATGGCTCCGAGAACTGGACATTCAGCCAATCAATGGAGAACCGAATTCACGCATTTGAGATGTACTTGTATCGCCGTATACTGCGTATATCCTGGGTAGACAAGATAACCAACGAGAAAGTGCTGAGGAGAATAGGTAAAGGTTAAGAGCTGATGACAAACGTCAAAGAACGAAAGCTCCAATAGATCGGGCAACTTTGTGAGGGGAGAGCGTTACGAGATCCTTGGACTCGTCATCGGGTGAAGGATCGAGGGTAAACGATCTGTGGGTAGACGGCAGAATTCGTGGCTAAAGAATATGCGTCGAAGGTTCGGACGGACATCTATAGAGATTTTCAGAGGTGCGGTTTCACGCACCATTATAGCCAGATGGATCGCGAACCTTCGATGGGTGACGGCGTTCTGGGAAGAAGAAAGCAGATCTAAAAGTCGACAGCTAAGATTTGAGTAATAGTTTATAATTACAATTAAAAATACAAATTGTAAACAGAAATGCAAGGCGCTTTGATGACTACAGCGTACTATAGGGAATGGATTGTACCTATTCCTGATCCTATCATGCGTTGTTTGTAGAAGTCAAAATCTAGATAAGAAAATTACATCTAGATAAGAAAGCAACAAATTGTTTATAGTGTTGAAAACTGGGATATATGCTTTATAAGTCCCATGATTGTGATGGTAACAATATGCCGTTGCATATTTCAAAGCTCAAGCCGCTTAATCTGCGAAACCTTGAAGACGAAGTCAGGTTTATTAAGATTTGAAAATTGTTACAAGGGCCGGAAAAAAACAAGACGAAGGAAATTGAGATCGAGTATCGAGTCTCTCAAAACTTGATTGAATCGTTTTTTAGAAAATTCGAGAGGTTCATTCTCCTTGCAACTGCGAGTATCAAACTTCATTTTATTCTCAATTAAATTTTGAGTAATTTAGAAAATGATAGATCAATTTGAGAGTGTTTTGGGAAAAGTTTCGGGCATTTTATTGCATTTTTATGATACAGGTGTGTGAAGAAGGGCTTTGTGCAAGAGTTGCAAAGTTTAAATCACGAGCCGAAGGCGAGCTTTTCGCAAGGCGAGCGGACTCCAATGAATGCATAAAAGCCTTTCACACGCATGTGTCATACATTATTTTATTTACCAAGCATGTTACATACCATGAGCCAGATAAATCTAGACTAAGAGGCCGACACTTATTGATTCAAAATAAGAAAAATTAATTCAATTTTAATATACGTCAGAATAGTATATTTTGTAACTAGGGCGGTAGGTTGTCAATTGTACATGAGAGTGAAATTGGGCGCACGAACTAAGTAAGTGCGCACATTCGCTCGAGAGGGCAATTGATAATCCCGCCCGTGTTGCAAAAAATATTTTTTATTACTCATGCGAGTTTGGGATCTAGGTGCCATCCAAAAAAATAAAATCAAAAATCAAAAATTTGCTTTTTTAATTGTCTCCAGTGGTTTTGTATGTGGACTCGTCATAAGAACTCTCAGTCACTAGTCATAAGAACTCATTTGTGACTCACAATCAGTTTCCGGTATCACCATAGAATTTACACTCTTTTTAAAACATTTTCTTTAATCTTTATTTTTATTTTGTAATGAAAAAAAGTCTATCACTTAAACGTAACTTTTTTAATATTGAGGTCTTGATTGTGTTTATTTTATTTATTTAATTTTTTTATTTTTAATGTAACCTAGATATTGAATATTTGCGTGCGTTACCCAAGTTATGTTGTAATACAACCAAAAGTGGCATTTCTCGTACTAAAAAACGTGCGTCAAGATAGTACTTTTAATGCATGAGTAATAAAAAAATGATTTTCAGTACGTCTATGTATTTTGACGCGAGTTGTTGCCATAGTAATAACAAACAGAAATCGTTTAATAATGAAACTCCACTTGATTTAGATTGGACTTTTAGGATTTGAATACTTTTACACAAGATTATAATAACGGCATCCTACACATACAATAATTTTCATATTAATGTGTTCATTTTGGTGTGCGAGTAGATAAAGATTATTATCAGATATATGTCAATATCCATGACCTCTCAAAATTCTCAATTTTTTTAAAGGTGACATTCCTTGTTTCCCCTTGAAAAAAAAGGGATTTACGACATTTAGATTTCATTCAAATACGCGGAATTTTGTGGTTTCCTGCACTTTCGTGCTATGAGAGACCATGTGGGTTTCTAAAAGATACCATAAACTGATAAATAATAATAATGAACATCCATAGACGCGTTTCAGCATTTTGGCTTGATCAGTATGGAATTACTTCTAGATTTTCGGAAAGATTAAAACAATCGTAAGATTTGGAAGTATTAGTTAACATTGTTTTAAACAATAAGAGTATAAAAGTGTCTTTTTTGATTATGATTTCAAATGTACACAATCTTACAAAATCAGGCTAAAATGTCGATGACTAAAAATTTTGGTAACTTCTGGCGCTGGTTTAGACGACGCTAGTACGGTTCGTCATTATTTAGTCATGTCTGATATTACGTACTCTAGTCTTGTCTTAACCTATAGCTTCTCTAATTTGTCTTGTTTCACCAAATTAGTCGTTTAATTCAGTTTATTTTAGTTTTTAGGGTTCCGTTGTTATCAACAAGATACCCATAGAGTTTTGATATGTCTACAGTTTAGCTCAGAGACTATTAGAAATATAAAGCTGCAATTTGGCATTTATACATAATTTTGCAAGATTAGTCACGCCGACAAAGTGGTAAAATAAAATTAAAAAAAATTTTTTTTTAGGTTTTTACCTCCTCTGCCTCCTTTACCCTAAAGAAGTGGAGACGTTTTTTTTCTCGTCTACCCCATGGTGTAGGGTGTCGTTGGATAGGTTTTTCAAAAATATTACAAGTTTGTGAAAACAATATTTCGATTAAGAGATCCGTTTGTGATATATTAAGCTTCAAAGTGCTAATTTTTGTTAGAGTCAAATGGCTGTTTTTGGATATGTGAAAAAATTCACAATAGTAGTATATATAACGAAGTTAAAAGGAAAGTATCACTTTTTTGGTTTACGAGTAATAATCGACCAACTTATAAAATGTAACAAATTGAATGATTAAGTTATTGGTTATGAATTTTTTTAGACATTTGAGTCTTAAGTCATAAGAGTAAGAATGACAACTACGGAACCCTACATTGCGCGTGGCCGACTCGCACTTGACCGTCTTATTGTATAATTCATTAGTATTGCTATAAACTTAATAAAGTTGGAACACAGCCTGAACGTAAAAATATATTCAACCTTTCCGGAGATCTTTAACATTACTGAGTCTTTTTAGGACTACCAAAAAAATCTCATGTGAAATTTGTCAGTTATTTAATAGCTTTCAGTCCATCTTCGTGGCACTCAACAAAAAAGTAAAATTACATTGTTTTAAGATCATGTCATTCCGATAACTTAGGTGAGTAGCCATCTGCAGACGCGTTTCGAGATTTATCTCTTCTCAGTGCAGCTTTACTTTTTATTAATAACAATTTGTAAAACACTCACCTGAAACTCACATGGTGATTAGGGGTTAGATATATAAAATTTGAAATTTCGTGTGAATTGTTACGTTTATTTCTTGTTACTAACCTGTGCTACAGGTGTTTTTTTATCTTCTTCTTCTTCTGGTTCTTATCCGTTTCGGATATTGGCTACCATCTAGACTGTGTTGTTCCTATCACTTGCAGCTAGGAATAATTCAGTAGATGTTTTTGAGGTCCAGGCTGTGAGATTTTTTAACCAGGATATTCTTCGTCGTCCAACACTTCTCTTCCCTGGTATTTTTCCTTGAAGAAAAGACTGTTGGAGATGGTACTTGGCGGTATTCCTCATGATGTGTCCTAGGTATTGGATTTTCCTGATTTTCACGGTGGTTAATACTTCCTTAGTTTTTTTCTTGACTCTGTTATCACACTAAATGGAAAGCAAATAGAGCGGGTTCAAAAATACAAATATCTTGAAACAGTTATTAATGACCTACTAGAGCCAGATGAAGAAATCAAGATCAGGATAGAAATGGCTCAAAAGACATTTATTGCATACTCTACAATGTTTACAAATAGAAGTTCGTGCCTGCGAATTAGACTAGGATTCATGGAGTGTTATGTGTGGTCAGTGTTACTGTGCGGGATGAAAAATTATCAAGATACGTAAAACAGCATACATAGGTCATATTCTGCGCAACGACAAATATATACAGCTAGAAAACATAATGCAGGGAAGAATAGAGGTGAAGAAGGGAATAGGGAGAAAGAAAAAATACTGGCTCCGTAATATAGGAGAGTGGACATTAATGAATGTTGAAGAACTGTTCCATGTGGCAAGAGAGAGAGACAAGAGACGCATTCAGAAAGGTGGTAGCCAACCTTCAATGAGAAGACGGCATCAGAAGAAGAAGTTTTTTTCATTTTTGGAGAACCTCAACATTTGTGACATGGTCTGTGCATGGTATCCGCAATATGTACAGCTGTACAGCCATGTCCGGACTTACAGACCCAGGTCCCCTAGGCACTTGACATTAGGCTGAAAACCATTGTTCTGCTGAGCAGTTTTACGCTGGTGTACACAACAGCATACGGAGCACAATTTCTACGTTTGAATAAATGTCCGAAAAGCCTTTTTCTGATAAGTATTTGTATAGCTAATACTGATAATGACGATAACTCCATAACTTCATCACTCGACGACAAATAAACTTGCAGGTGCAGACACTCGATTTCAAAAGTCCTATCCAAATCCCCCGGATAAAAAGTTAGGTGATTTCTGGCTCCTGCACGGAAGTCTTTAGATTCCAAACGATGTAGTTTCGTAAGAAAGTCAAACTTTTTACTTAACTCTAAGCAGATCCGCGACTCCCTAGTTCTGTAATGTGTCTATCTATAATGACGTGATAACTCTGATAACTCTGAAATGATAACTCTGAATCTGCCCCTGTCAGATAGTTCGGCCTCGTTTCCTTTTACTTCGTCGAACTGGACTTACTTACTCTTACGTTTCCTCTGCATGTCATATGCATAGCTATTTTCACTGGATTTTCCAATAACTTTTGACTCATAATAATCAAAGGTACATGTACTGGGTTTCCTCAAGTGTTCTTGGTATGTTACCAAAGACTGATACAGTTCAACGATCGTCCCCAGTCGGTGTTAACAGGCTGGAGAGATTTGATTACTTTGTTGAACCTTTCCAAGATGTCATTCCAGAGAAGTGACATCTCTACTATTGACGCTGAGAAGTGGACTCTGACAGAGTCTTTATGTAAACGGTTAGAGGCCTTTAAAATGTGGCTGTACACAGTGCTGCATTTCTACCTAGGCCTACAAGGCGCCGGCCTAGGGGCCCAGCCAGCATAGGGGCCCCGGTGAAGAAACTGAAGTCAAATTCAGACGACAATTCAATTCAATTTTGACGACAAAACGGTCGTGAAGAGTCTTTCTGAGCAGACTATCTTTCTCGAGCAGAAGATGGTCTGCTCGTGCTGACGCCTGTCGAAGTTTATGTTGCTCCTGGGATGAGATCATGGCAGCAAGTTTCCATCGAGTCTAATTAATTCAGAAGACCTGAAGCCTAATACCGCGTAGATGGTTTTTCATTTGCATCATTGGCAATTATCTGAAGAGCTGCCATGATCTCATCCCAGGAGCAACATAAACTTCGACAGGCGTCAGCTCGAGCAGACCATCTTCTGCTCGAGAAAGATGGTCTGCTTAGAAAAACTCTTCACGACTGTTTTGTCGTCAAAATTGAATTGAATTGTCGTCTGAATTTGACTTCAGTTTCGCACCGGGGCCCCTAGGCTGGCTGGGCCCCTAGGCCGGGGCCTTGTAGGCCTAGGTAGAAATGCGGCACTGTGTACAGTCACATTTTAAAGGTCTCTAAACGTTTACATAAAGACTCTGTCAGAGTCCACTTCTCAGTGTCAATAGTAGAGAATACATAACAACGCAAAAGCCTGATTTTCGTAGTCATTGTCAGCCCATGATGTTTCAACAAATTCCGCATCTTATTAGAAGTTGTCCGGGCTTTTCCAGTTCGAGACCTGACCTCATTAGAAGGGTTCCATTGATCAATTATGGTAGTGCCAAGGTATATATGTGGCCGAGTAAGTCCGAAATTTGATTCCGAATGTCGACTTTCACCGGTGAATGTCAACATTCACATAGTCGCTTGGTACCCTTATTTCTGACTTACACCGGTGAATATCGACATTCACCATGCAGTAATGGTGAGTGTTGAACATGTCGGAGATTTATATTTTCTTCTCCGTAATTTAGTCGCTATAAAACGTCACAAGGGTGACGTAACTTTTTCGCCGCTCCTTCTGAGAGGAGTGACCAATAATTTTAAACCGACAGTACATTCTAAATGAGAAATTAATGGTAATAAAAAAATTACTTAATTATGTGAATCAAATCTTATTTATTGCAACATAAGACTGATAAAGCTGATTACTCCCAGCAGAACAAAGGATTTGGCGCGAGAGAGTCAGCCGCCTCTCTGTTGGCATCTCCATTTTGGACCTCCACCAGAGCGTATCTGTGATTGTCGACATACACTCGTGAGGGTCCGAATGTACAACAAAGTAATTAATGTGTTGACATTCACCGGTGAAAGTAGACACGGTTATTCACGGTAACATATATACTTATGCACCTGTGCAATTGGTTTCTGTGCAATTGGTTTCTGGTTCTGGTTTGCATGCAGAGACTTTGTTTTTACTAACGACCATCACTTTTGTTTTCTGAGGGTTCTATATCTAAACTATATTCATGGCTTTTTTGGTAACTTTATCAATGATATATTGTAGGCTTTCTTGACTATCCGCAAAAATCACAGTATCATAGGCATATCGAATGTTATTTATCCAGTTACCATTTAAGAGCACTTCAATCTCAACATCCTCTTGAGCTTCTTTAAAGATATATTCAGAATAGATGTTAAATAACAATGGAGACAATATACAGCCCTGTCTTACAACTTTTAGAATATCTATATCTTCCGTGTTCTCGTTACCCAACATCACAGAAGCAGATTGATTCCAGTACACGTTCACAATTATTCGTAAATCTTTATCATCTAAGCCAATTTTTTGGAAATTTTTTATCATCTTATGATGTCTTACTCTATCGAAAGCCTTTGATAGTCAATAAAGCGGGCATAGGGTATATATCGCAGTTCATAACACGGCACCCTTGAAACAATACTTGAATGCTAAATAGGGCTTCACGTCTGCCGAATGCGTTTCTAAAACCAAATTGTGTAGAAGAAACTTGTTCTTCACATATTTTGTATATTCTGCGATGAAATGATCTTCCGAAGATTTTTTTTATAGAACTTTTTTTTTTATTTGGAATGATACATTTTAACATACTCAAAAAAATTTTTTCATCGTACAGTATTCTTCTTAAATTAATCAATTTATTTACGAAAATATACATATATAGATATATTCAACAGACAAAAGTTAATTCTAAATACAGTCACTATATAAAAATATTACGCTAATTATAATTATTCGCTATCTACAAGTTTTCTTGTCTCTTATAATTTTTCTTTCTAATATTTGTTAACGTTTGTCGTCGAGACGGTAAACCTATGTACAAGTGCCAATCAAATAAATAACAAAACTCACTAAATTACAATATTTACACAGCGTCGGCTTTAATCGTCTCCTGAATCCACTCGATATTCGACGCGATCTTGTCGTACATTCGCGGTCTTCCCACATTTTTTGAACACGCTATTCTCCAATTCGTAACGCCAACCAACGACCAACGAAAACCATCCGGCAGAAGACACAACATCGACGTCCCAGCAAACTCTTCCTCCTACGAAAAAAAGAAATGAGAATTAAATCAAATTCTAAAACTAATGCAAGATTGATTAATTTAAAACTAAGATTGATCAAACTTTGAAATATATAGTCTTACTTCGTTGAAATATACTTAAAAATATAGTCTATAAGCTGTATATAGATATAGATAACATAAGCTATATCTAACCTAAAGTTGCAGTCAGAGTGTTTAGAAAGTGCTTCCATGAGCAGTCAGACTATGCAAGTTTTTCTTTTACAATGCTTTCAGAAAGCACTTTCTAGTCTTGTTTTGACAAGCGCTTTCTGCAAGTACCTTCTGATTTCATAAAGGCGTAGCCTTTAACTCTAGATTTCAAATCGGGGATGTCCAACTAGTGAAACATGGCAAGTATCAATGCGACCCAAACAATAAATGTGTGAACAAAACATTTTTATTTATTCACTTATATCAACGTCATAAACTAATAGAAACTTTTCATGTTTATGGCTTTTACATATTCCTTTCCTTTATACATATTTTAGTTTTGGGCGGAAAGGAATTATTTTCAAATACTTGTGTGAATGAGAAAGGAATGCTAAATGCAGCATTTTTGCTTTTAAGCTATGGTAATATACTTCCAAAAGGCCCAAACTCCTTCTTCCAATGTGGCGAAGATAAACAAAAAGTTGTACACCCCTGGTCTAAATAATCTTCTTGATTGTAGGTAAAACTATATAATATAATACTTTATGACCTTTTGCCCTAATCTAAAATAAACTTGTTGGTCATCTGGATTTATTTACAATCGCGTTCTTAGTTAAGTCTAATGTAAACTAGATTCAAAATAACACACTTATTGGACTTTAAGGAAGTTTACCTGTCAATACTATATAAGTCGTGGTTGAACCTAGATCATACATTCATAAATATAGATCAATCAATCTAATTGTTACTTTACTAGATTTAGTCTAGAAAATACTTACATTGCAGTCTTCTTGTCCATATACGGTTTCAGTACAGATACTATTAACACCAGCAATACTAATATTCTCGCATTTTTCCATCTGGTTCAGTTTGATCTGCACCCTCTGCAGCTGATCGCGATTCCTCGCCCACCCCAAAGTGTTACAGTACAAAACGTTGTCACTGGCCCGCTGCTGCGGCAAGCAGATCGGCCGGACGAAGTCCGTCATCACCAAAGGATCTTCCAACTTAACCATGGCGATGGTCGAGCCTTCCACCGGCGACTTCACCATGCCGATGATTCGCCTCTCTTGTTGCCAAGGAGATGAGCTTGAAAGTCGCACGGTGCCGGCTCTAACAATCCACTCGGCTTTCGGCTGTCCTTGGAAGCAGGAGATTGAGGTGATCACCCAGCTGGGGTTGATGAGCGTGCCATCGCATGTATGGACGTTCTCTTTGAACAAGGCTATGTGCCAAGGCCAATCACCGTGAGCAGCCATTTTTGATAGGGATGGAGATCCGGAACTGGAGTGTGTTATCTGGGTTCCACATTCTATACAATTTAAATGTTAACATTATTAATACAAATATTATTAAATATATTTCTAATAAGAATGATATAATTTTAAAATTAATATTATTTCAGATTTAACCAAACTTTTTAGATTATCTTAGTATAAGTACAGTCGAAAACATTTATGTTTTTAATAACACATTTTTTAACCTGGACTTCGTCTACACGAGCTTATTCGATGAACCTAATTTTCTATGACTTTCTATGACTATGTGCAATAAATCGGGCAATTTGAATCAGGCATTGAACAATCGACAGATCATCGATTGTTCAATGTTCTATCTTAATGCATTAAAGAAGAAGTTTACATGAAGTAATCTAAAGAAGTTAAATCACAGCTTGCAACTCAGTTGAATAGTAGCATTCCTTGAAATTATCCTTTTGTGAAACTTTTCTTGTAATACGCAGATAGTCTCAAGAGCACTGTTACATGTGGCACCGTTTTAGTGGAACCACATATATCCTCCAAATCAAGTGCATCTACATTTGGCCACAAAAAATTTCTTAACATCAGTCGCTATCGTTCACCATTAATTGCATCTGCTAACTCATTTTAGAAAAAAATGGTCCGATGTTAACACAATGCCATAAACCAGACCATACAAATACCTTTTAAGGATATGAAAGGTTCTCGTCAATCTTTTGTGGATTGTTTTCACACCAAAAACGGTAATTTTTCTTGTTAACATATTCATTCGACCAAAAATGAGTTTCAGCTGAAAGGATAATTTTCTCGCAAAATTAGGATCAAAGTTGTTTTCCAAGCAACAAATTCTCGGCGTCGACGATGGTCCTGTCCAGTTGCCGATGATATAGTCATCATAGCCAGAGGGAAGTTTGAGGGAACGCTCTGTGAAATTCGTATAGAAAGGCCCCAAAATTATTAATAGGTGGTGTCAAATAGTGGGATTAAAACTCAACTTGAACAAAACCACGATGATACCCTTTACTAGGAAGAGAAGACTAAACTGCATACAACCCATATTGTTACATGGAAGTGCAGTAGAATACAAACAGGAGATAAAATATCTGGGTATAATACTAGATAGCAACCTTCTATGGTACAGGCACCCTGAGGAAGTGGTAGTGAAAGCCAAACGCGATCTGGTGTGCAGAGATCTTGAAGGGAAAAGGTGGGGTTGTAATCCCACAATCCTGCGATGGATGCACACCATCATAGACACTACGAGACCTGCGATCGCGTACGAGGCAGTTGCGTGGGGAAGTAGAACCTTCTTCTTCTTCTTGGTTCAGCTTCTCCGTTGGAGGTTGCTGATCATTATGGCAATTTTTGTTTTTGACATCGCGGTACGGAACAGTTCCGCCGATGACACTCCAAACCAATCTCTCAAGTTGCGCAGCCAAGATATGCGGCGTCGACCAGCACTTTGCTTGCCTTGGATCATTCCTTGGGTTATGAGCTGCTCAATTCATATTTTTCGTTTCTGGAGATGTGGCCTAAGTATTGTAACTTTCGTTTCTTTATGGTAATATCTCAGTTTCTTTGTTCATTCTGCGGTGTACATCTATGTTCGTTACTTTGACCACCCAAGGTATTCGCAGCATACGACGGCAGACCCACAATTCGAAGGCCATTATACTTTTTGTTGTTTCCTGGGTTAAGGTCCAACCTTCCATCCCGTATAGCAGAATCGGGAAGACGTAGCAGCGAGTCATTCATAGCCTCAGTTCTATGCTCAGACACGAAGACGGTGCGGTGCGTGCTTAGACCTCTTGGCGGTTTGTCCACTCGTCATTTACCCAGGTTCTAAGATATTTGCATTTGGAGACCTGTTCTATGTGTTCCCCGTCGACGTGCAGTTGGTTCTGCTGTTTGATTTTTGAAATCAGTATGGTATTTGTCTTTGCCGTGTTCAGTTGCAGACCGTAATCTTTATTTTTTGCTGATATATTGGTCATCATGCGTGCGAGTCTTAAGTGCTGTCCGCCAGCACGACCGTGTCGTCCGCGTATCTGATTTGATTAATTTCTCTGCCGTTTACTATGATTCCCGCAGATTCCTCGGCAAGCGCCTCTCTGAATATAACTTCGGAGTATATGTTGAACAACATACGGGAAAGAACACATCCTTGCCTCACGTCCTTTCGATTCTCTATGTCCTCTGTCAGTTCGGTTTCAATCCTGACTTTAGCTGTCTGACTCCAGTATAAATTCGACACAATCTGACTATCGTGGCGGTCGATATCCAGATTCGCCAAGATGTCCATTAACTTCTCATCTCTGACATTGTCAAACGTCTTTATAGGTACGTCTTTATTGACATCACGGCACCGTTAAACCAATATCCCAAATGCATGTAGCGCTTCCCTAGTACCAAAGCCGATGCGGAAACCAAATTATGTAGAACAAAGGTGGTTTATATGAAGAAGCAGCTTAAGGAGATTCAAATACTTGTATGCGTCTGCATCACCATGGCGATAGGGTCATGCCCGAAAGCAGCAATGTAACTACTGCTGCGTCTGACTCCATTGCACTTTGTCGTGGAGGGGACGCCTGATCGGGGAATGTGAGGTTCAGCAAGGAAGGCATCGGCAGAGGTAAAATAATCGGGAGCCGAGACCGGAACAGCCTCGCTGCCGAGATCCCCTGGCTGGAAGTACCAAAAGTGAAATGGTATGCAAATACCAATTCGAGAAAAACTACACAGCTGTGTTTAGCAGTAAATCCGGATTGAGCGACGAATCCTCAGCATACCACATCGGGCAAAGTACTATTAAATGGTATACAGATGGCTCCAAGAGGAAGGAAAGTACTGGCGCAGGAGTGTTTGGACCTCGTACAAAGTACTTCGAATCCACGGAGATCTACTTAAATATTTTCCAAGTACATGCAATGCAGTACATGCAATCGAAAGGAACTGACAGGAACTCGCAAAAAAATCGCAAAAAACGATTTACTATCTTGTCAGATAGCCAAGCAGTCTATTAGCTCATATAACATCAGATTCAAAGTGGTATGGGCCTGTGTGGGAAAGTTAAATAAGCTTGGCAGAGAAAATTAGGTAACGCTGGACTGGGTACCAGCACTCTGGTATAGAGGGAAATGAAGAAACTGATCGCCTAGCAAGCAAGAGATCTAGTAATCCCTATATATGTCCAGAAGCCTTTTATGGAATAAGTATGAACACCATCCACGAAAGTTTAGATGAAAAAATAAGAAAACAATGGATGAAAACTTGAAAAGAACATCCATGGCTAAAACAATCCAAAGTAATGCTGGGATCTTTTAACCAAAATAGAACGCCGGCGCGAGTGGTGTACGCCGGCGCGAGTGGTGTACGCCGGCGCGAGTCGTGTAGGCCGGCGCGAGTGGTGTAGTGGTGACGCTCGTGGCCTCATGTTAGAGCGGTAACTGACAAGTATAGAGGTCCGAGTTCTATTCCCAGCGCCGGCCGCATTTGTTCCCGAAGACAAATGTGAAAAATGGCAATTAGCGCAATTTACAATAACAACAGGTTTCTGGGCTTAAGTGAATGTGATAGAATACAATAGGCTACCAATAGGCCGCAGTGTTCAAAGGGTCGGCAAACCCGGTATTCACATCGAACCAAACTTTAAAAAAAAATATATAGAACGAAAGCTTGCCTGAAACTAAACCGAAGCAAGCTTCGAATTCTGACAATCTTAGAAAATACCTCAGAAAACACTTCAAGACCCTAAGCCTAGAGGAAGATGACAGTTGCAGATTCTGCAGAACAGCAGAGGAAACCCCGTACATCTGCTCAAAGATTGCTGAGCATTGCTCCGTAAGAACGAAGAGGAGTTGCAATCCATGGATCCAACCCAGTTCCTGAAATTGCTAAACGAATCGGGGCTAGAGGAGGCGCTCTAAATGGGTAACTATACCAACGCTTAGAAGAAGAGGGAAAATTTCACCACCGAAATCTACAATCTATATAATGTCCAGTAGCTTAAGTTCTTCGGTCAAAACAATCTTATGCGAGTCAAGTCTTTTTGCAAAATCCGCCAAGTTGTTGTACTTTTAAGAGTTGTTCAAGAGTTTAAAACTCTTGAGCACGACGAGGAATTGATAAATTTGTATCCTCAGCAACGCTGGCTGTTACAGCAGTAATAGTCTTAACAGTTTTGGCCTTTCGACGTCTTGCTGGTGTTTACACATCGTGAAGAGCAACACTATTTTCAAATTTCTCAACGATGCACACTGGGACGGATTACGAATTAACGGCGACAAAAATAAAATCCAGTTCATTTCAATTTTTTGTCTCACATATTACCTTATGATGACATTCTGATGATTCTAATATAAAATTAGTCTATATTAGATGTACACGATTAATTAAAAATGCAAATTTAAGTGCAAGAAATATATATTTTTTTATATAAAAAAGTGCAACTTTTTCAATTCACAATTCACAACCGTCGTTGACACAAAACTTATCGAACACTTATTGTACTAATCGTTCATTACACTTTAACGAAGAAAACTTATAAAAACCTTTATCTCTTAATACAAAAAATAGTTCATTTCTATTCAACATTCTTTCTTCCAAATGGTGGTCATCACGACTACCTGGAAAAAAAGGTGTAATTCTCAGTAAGGTGGAATGACGTATACGGGATTTTTGCATTTCTATGTTTTAATAATCTAATCTAATAATTTTAATAATCTAATTGTCTATGTTTTGTTTTGTTTTACAAAATATTTAATTTAATGGAACTATGCGGAACTTTTTTTAAAAATCAATTTATTGCAGTTTATTACAATTTTTTTTTTAATTTACGATAGTCGTTAACAAAACTTTTTTTATAACCGTATTGATTAAAACTTTCTACAAATTTGATATTATTACATGTAAATACATACTTGAAGCTATCTATATTCTCCATATTTAAAAAGTTCACAATTTTTTAACACAAACACAAAAGAGTCCTAGTTACTTTGTTAAAAATCCAGCGCAACTAATTCCTTTTTGGTACCTAAAGGACAAGAGCGATGTTTAACACGTTCCTACAACCAATGGAATTGGTTTTTCGCATTTATTTGTTTATAATATTATGGATGGGTTATCTAACAATACATTTTAAGAGGTTTTGCTTAATTGTGAGACATTGTAAAATTCTATTTTTGTCGTCGTAAATTCGTAATCCGTCCCAGTGTGCGATGCGAAGGAAGGCAAGCAAAGAAGGGCGATCATTTGGATCAAAATTTTCGCCAAGCGCGCGATAAGTGTTCACAGAAGAACGTCTATTTTGGTACAACTTTGGATAATAAGACGTTATTAAAGTGCATATATAGCTAGAATAAAGTATACGGAACATAAACGACTACTAGTGAAAAGTTATAACTTTAAGTGTCCAAATTAGAGTTGACGGATCTTAGTTGTTATTAGTAGACGAGTCTTGCTCAATCTTTGTGGTCTTAATGGTGTTAGTATAGTGGGCATTAACGCGCATATAGGTCAATTTTTTTCGTTGAAATAGCATTATGAGTCTTTTTATATTTGAATTATATATTTGAATTATATATTTTATATATTTGAAATTCGATCGGATTCCGATCGATTGGTAATGTTATAATAACCAGTGTAGTATCTGTCCTTACCTAAATTTCCACATCCCACTTTGAGGACCTGCTTGCTCTTGCACGGCGATCTAACAAAACTGATTTCATCAGCCGTTGGATCTTTCATACTAACGTATTGAACATTGTCTTCTGTGTCTATTTCTGTCGTCACAGACAAAACTCTCCTGAAATAAAATAAATTTCAATAGAATGCAGGAGCCACACCGTACATATATCTTATTTATGTTATTACTCAATTTGTGAATTGAAGAACATAGTTTCCTTAATTCTTTTCTTATAAAAGAAATTCAGTCGCAACTATTATCTCAAACGTCTGTTATTACCTGTAGGAAAGCGTTTTGCATAGAGATCCGGCGACGGTGCGGAGAATTTCCGCGGTTCGATTAGCCGGAAGGGTTTTGTTCAGATTCTCTGTGCACAACTTTCCAACTTCGCCTTTTTCGTTGAACACCACGAATCCCTCGGAATGATAGCGCGTTAGGTGCGGGGTCACGACTTTTACTTTTGCTATTTGCTCCACACTCGGCGCCAAACTCACTGAAAAAACATATTCCAAAAACATTTAACAAACAAAATCGATTAACCAAGTTGTACTATTGACTATAACAACTTGACTGCCAGGTCAAACTACGAGTTATCTTGTTGCTTGGCAGTCAACAAGTTCAAATGAGTGGCCTATCGCTATAGCCTAGTCCACAAATATTCGTAAATAGGTTGAAAACCAAATAAGCTACAATCAAAACTTTGAACATTTAAGAATTTCCACAACCAGATTTTCCTGAAGCAATTACAACTTTGGTACAACATGCTACCAATTTTAGGGGAGATAGGGGAGGGATGGGCAGTTGGGAGACATGGGCACCCCCTCGTAATTCCAATTTAATTGTAGTTTTTATTTTATCTTTAGGTTGGTAATTTATTTTGTTCACTGGTAACTCTGTTTATCCATATACTATTTGAGATTTCGTTCAATTGTCGCGTTCAAACGCTTTATAAGATTAGGTTCTCGTCAATGTAAATATTTTGTTGTGGTTTAGCAGTTAATAAACGAAGAACCAGCGAAAGGTATATGATTTTTTTTAATTTCTTTCTATTGTATATTTGCTAACGTATAAATTAACCAGTAAGCCACGCCCAAATATCTAACAAAAAAACTTCATGACAGAGTTAAGTTGAAAAAGTATGCAGAGGGAGCAATGGGCAGTTATTTTGAGGGAGGTTTGGGCATGCCCAATGCTCCCATCTTTAATTACCTGATTTAATTAAAATGTTCAAATTAATTAAAATTGCCGTTCGTGTATAAAAATAAGGGTAAGCGACGCGAGATTTCAAAAGACATTATATTAAGTGCCGTGGAAGAAGTAGCAAAAGATGGTAAGATAAAAGATAAGATAGAAGATAAGATAAAAACAACTGTTGATAAATATGATATCCCTAATCAAACTTGAAACTTGCAAAAATCAACTCTGTTGATTACGTTTGTGATTTATACACTGTTTAAGATTATTTAACTTTTTATTTTTGGTTTATATCATGGATAGTGGGTGTTTTAAACATCATGCCCAAACCTCCCACAGGGGGTGCCTGAACCTCCCTACCATTGGGAGCATTGGGCACAATTGACATGTTTCAGAAAATCTTTTGTAACTTTCAGACTGATTATAATTTGTAGACTGTTATTTGCAAACAATCTTGCCAAATGTATGGCATGTATGGTGCAATAAATGTATAAGTGCTTTTTTATTACCTATTATGTGAATAAGTGCCCATCTCTTCCCTACCTCCCCTATACTAATTTTATACAAAACATTTTATACCAATTTATAGCAAATTTATTCTATTTTCTAAATCTATTAAACATTCTCAAATACTTTGAAAACCAAACGAGCTACAATCAAAACTTTGAACATCTAATAATTTCCACATCAAGATTTTCCTGAAGCAATTACAACTTTTATCTCTGTCTGTGGAGGAAGGTGGGCGGATTGAGTAGCCCACCAGCCAAAGCAGCCGGTCCTAAGCTCGGATAAAAGTGGAGGGTTGGGCGTGAGGCTAACGACCCTACCCTAGAAAATCGCAATGTTACGAAACCCAAAGAAAAGGAAGCCGGACTCATCCCACGATGACGAAAAACGCAAACACAAAAGGACAACGATTTAAGGTTAAATACATGGAACGTACGCACGTTGTACGAACCAGGTAACCTACAAAAACTAACAGATGTTTTAGCACAATATAAGACACACATCGCACCAATACAAGAAGTACATGGACGGGACAAAGAATAATCCAGCAGAAACAATGGACCATCTACTACAGCTGCCACAAAACGAAACACGAGTTTGGAACAGCATTTATTGTTAATAAGAACACTCAGCACTTGGTTATGTTTAACTTGATTACTTGGTTAACTTGGTTATGTTTAACTTTATAACAGAAGCCCTAAAGTATGCTATTTGCGGGTCAGAGGCAAGTTTTTCAGCATAAGTCTTATTAACGCACATGCACCAAAAGAAGACAAGGACATGGAAGACAAAGATCAGTTCTAAAAACTAGAAAAGGTACATGATTATTGCCCAAAAAACGACATTAAGATCATAATTGGTGATCTAAATGCAAAGCTTGGTAAGGAAAAGCTATACCAACCATATATTAGTAAGTTCAGTGCTCAGGAAACAACCAATGATAACGGGGTTAGAGTAGTTAATTTTGCAGCTTCAAAGAATATGCTCGTAGCAAGCACACACTTTCCGCGTCCACAAACATCCACAAGGTAACGTGGACCTCGACAGACGAGCTCACAAATAATCCAATAGACCATGTGCTAATAAACACACGACATTTCTCAAATATCATGGATGTGCCCACCTATCGAGGTGCCAATATAGACTCAGACCACTACATAGTAGGAACTAATCTACGACAAAGATTTGCAAACATCAGGAAAGGTAGTAAAACAACCCGTTACGACATTGAACTCTTAAATGATCCCCAAGTACTAGAGAGATATCAGAACCACTTATACAACCAACCCCATATTGATTTAAACTTAACAAACAATGAGCAATGAACATTTGTAAAAGTGGAATCATAAATGAGCAGACATACTGGGACAGGAACAAGTGTCCCCACAAAATAGCTGGTTTGACGCGGATTGCGAAAGTATCACCAGAAAGACTTACTTACCCAACAAAGATGCAGACGAGAAAGGCAACAAAACTATAAAGACCACAGAAGAGAAGAGAAACATTTGCACAGAAGAAAGAAAAGAGCCGCAAAAGATTCCCCTAGAAGAACTCTAAAGCTCTAAAGAACCTGAATGAGACAAGAAAATTCTTACAAATCTCTAAATAACGCACGAAAAGAATATAAACCACGAATGAGCATGTGTCAATAAACGACCATATAGTGAGTAGAAACGAAGAAGTCTTCCGGAGAAGGGTTGAACACTTTCAGGAACAACTGCATACCGGAGCGGAACAAATCAATCCCGCGCCCGGAGCAACAGAGACTGCGGTAGAGAACAATAACCCAATAGAACCTCCATCTACTCAGGAAGTAGCGCCGGAAATCATGCGACATAAAAATAATCTAAAAAATCCCCGGATAAAGACCTGCGGAACTCATTAAATTAGGAGACTACGCGCTAATTAAACAAATAAATGAAATAATTACGAAGATATGGCACGAAGAGCAAATGCGAGAAGAACAGTGTGTAGGAATTATCGTACCTCTACATAAGAAAGGAGATCTATTGGAATGTAAAAACTATAGAGGAATAACACTCTTGAATATAATATATAAAATCTTTTAAAATATCATGTACACACGCCTACGCAACTATATGGACGAACTACTAGAACAGTACTGAAGCTGTTTTAGGCCTGGTCGCTCAACAACGAACCAAATTTATGTACTACGACAGATATTAGGAAAATCGAACATCGGGTTCAACATCGATACATATCATCTATTTATTGACTTCAAAGCAGCTTTTAACAGGGTTATGTGCAAATTACAGAGGAATAAAACTTATGTCGCACATAATGAAGATCTGGGATAAAGTTATTGAAAGTAGGCTTCGGGTGGAGACGACAATAGAAGATGAACAGTTTGGATTTATGCCGACAAAAGGAACAACAGATGCTATTTTTGAACTTAGGCAGGTCATGGAAAAACACAGGGAGAAGAGAAAAGAAGTACATATGGTGTCCATAGACCTAGAGGAAGCTTATGATGCCCTTTATGGTGCCCCGTCAGGAGGTATGGAGAAGCAAGGGAGATGCAATGGTGTACCAAAGAAGTATGTGCCGCATTATTCAGGATATGTACTGTCGAGCAAGGACACAATTAGAAGCAGTGTAGGATTGTCAGATACTATACCGGTTCAAGTAGGTCTTCATCATGATCTGCACTAAGCCCCTATATTTTTGATCTTATAATGGATGTCTTCTCTGAAGACTTAAGAGAACCAGCTCCTTGGTGTATGCTATTTGCAGATGATTTGTTTTATGCAGCACAAATTGGGAACAGCTTGAATATAAACTGGAATCCTGGAGAAGAGCCATAGAGGACAGAGGCCTTAAAATCAGTAGGAATAAGACCGAATACCCGTGCCCTAGAGGAACTCAAAATGAAACTATTCAGATGGATGGTAGCCAGCTACGGGCAAAGGACAGTTGCAAGTATTTGGGATCCACTGTATCTGACGATGGCAATCTAGATCTGGAAATTACCCACCGAATTCAGGCTGCCTGGTTAAACTGGAAAAGGTTATCTGGTATTCTCTGTGACAGAAGACTGAATAACGAAGTGAAGGACAAAGCCTATAAATGTGCAGTGTGACCTACAATGCTATAATAATAAAATAATAATAAAGCCGTTTATTCCATATTTCTAGGTACTTTTGAAATATTGTTTGTAGGGTATTAGAAAATCTACTTATTGTATATTTTTAGTATGGTTAGTCTTCTTTCATTGAAATTGAAATATGGACCCCTTTTGGGTAAAGGCCTCCTCCAGCTTTTTCCACAAATCCCTGTCCTTGCCTATATTTGTCCAGTCGTTTCCTGACACCTGGATAATGTCATCAGCCCACCGTCTTATAGGTCTGCCAACCTTCCTCTTTCCCTGTGGACCCTTCCATCGTGTGGTTTCTATGGTCCATCTTTTATCCGAGTAGCGTGTAATGTGTCCAGCCCACCTCCACTTTAGTCTGAGTGCATGTGTGAGAGCATCAGTTATTTTTGTTTTTTGTCTTATATGTTTATTCACTTTGTCTATTTGCCTGAGCTTCAACATACTCCTTTCCATAGCAGTTTGGGTACATTTAATTTTTTGTTTGACTTTATTGGTATAAACCCAAGTCTGGCAGCCGTAAAGTAAGCATGGTAAGAGACATGTATCAAATATTGTCTTTTTTAAATGCAGACTGTAATTTCCTTTTAAAATTTCTCTCAGTGACCAGAATTTTTTCCACGTTATGTTGATTCTTCGTGTTACTTCTTCTTCATTGCTGGACTTATTGAATGATAACTGCTTTCCCAAATAAATATAACTGTTCACATAATCTATACTATTTCCTTTTATTACAATAGGTCTTTTTTGGTTGTTGGTCATTATCTTTGTTTTGCTCGCGTTCATTTCTAAACTAATTTCTGAGCTTTCATGATCCAGTGACCTCATCATTTTCTCCAGATCCCTAGAGGTTTCGGCTATTATGAATATGTCGTCAGCGAATCTTAGATGGTTTAGGTATCCATTGACTAGCACTCCTTTCTTAGACCAATCTAATTTTCGAAATATATTTTCAAGAACTGCATGAAGAGTTTTGGTGACAAAGGGTCTCCTTGCCTGACTCCTCGTTCGATGTTTATTTCACTTTCTCTGACTTCTAGCTTAACCTTGCTCGTACTGTTTGTATAAATATATTTCAGGATGTTAATATATTTTTATTCACTTTTGAATGTTGCAGTGCGTTCCAGATTGAACAGTGGCTGATGCTATTTAAGGCTTTGCTATAGTCTATGAAGGCCACATACAGAGGTCTATTATACTCTCGATATTTTTCTATAATTTGCTCCAGAGTCTGTATGTGGTCCATTGTGTTGAATCCTGATCTGAAGCCTGCTTGTTCTTTTGGCTGAAGTTTATCAATGTCTTGTGCTATTCTTTTTATAAGTATTGATTAAAACAGTTTATATGTACTTGCTAGAAGACTTGTGGGTCTGTAGTTACCTATTTCCAGCGGGTTGCCTTTTTTGAAAAGTAGAATTATGTCCGAATTACACCATTGACTTGGAACGGTTTCTGTATCCAATACCATGTTAAATAGCTGCTATAGGTGTTGAGTTAAGATAGGTGCTCCTATTTTAAGAACTTTATTACTTAGTCCATCTGGGCCAGGGCTCTTTTCAGCTTTTAACCGTTTTATGTCTTCGTAAACTTCAAAGTTTTCAATTGGTTTGATGCTATCAGTTGGGTGTTTGTCTACAATTTCGATCTCGTTGTTGTTTCTTTTCCGGTATAGGTCCTTGTAGAAGTTTGTTGCATGGTTTATAACGTCTTTTCTTGATTTTGTTTCTTCTGAGTCATGCTCAAGTTTTTGTATCCATGTTTTGTGTGTAGTTAATTCTTTGTGGGCGTTTTTGATACTTCTAAAGTTGTTGATGTTCCTTGTGATGACTTCTTGTCTATGTTTGTTGTAGTCCTTACTGATCGATCTATTAGCCTCTTTATAAATTCTATAAAGTACCTTTTTCATATATTTGTTTTTATTCTGTGTATGTATTAACTCAGTGCGTCTTTTAATTAATCGGTTTGCTTCTTCGCTGAATATTTTGTGTTGTTCTAGTTTAATTTCTTTACATGATTTCAGGCTGTGTGTTATGCTTTCTTCCAAGAAATTGTAGTAGGTTTGGATATTGGTTTTTTCTTCTTTGTTGTTTATGCTTGTTTGTAAATTTGTGATGTAGTTTTTGATTTCGATGTCCGTTTTTGGAATGTTGAGTGATGTTAACAGTACTGTTGCTCTTAATAGCCTGTGATCAGAAGGAAACTGTGTGCTTAGTACTTCAATATTTGTTATTAGTTTGGGGTTGTTTGTCATTATAAAGTCAATTTCGTTTTTTGTTTTTTGATCAGGTGATATTCACGTCCATCTGCGGTTCTCTTTTTTCTCAAAAAATGTGTTCATTATCGACAATTTATATTCAAAAGCATAATTTATAAGACGGTCTCCTCTGTTGTTTTTGACTCCAAAACCATATTGACCTAAGACTGGATAATGATTTGTTTTAGGACTTTCTATTTTCGCATTGAAGTCTCCCATCGCTATAACTATTTCCTCAGTTAGTGCATGTGCAGTTTCGATGTCTTTGTAAAACTGATCAATTTCGTCTTCGGGTGATCTCTCCGTTGGTGCATAGGCTTGAATGATTGATATCGGAAAACATTCGAATTTTAATTGTAGAAGTGCTACTCTTTCGGAGATTCCTTTAAAGTTAATTATGTTATTTTCATTACTGCAATGCTATACGGAGCAGAAACTTGGCCAACAGTGCAGTCACAGTGCAAGCGACTGGAAGTAGCTGAAATGAAGATGCTAAGATAGATGTGCGGTGTTACAAGAAATGATCACATCAGAAACACCTTCATACGAGGCAGTGTAAAAGTGACTGAAATATCAAAAAAGATGCAAGAAAGACGCTTGCTCTGGTATGGCTACATTAAGCGCAGGGATGAGAGTTATATATGAAGGAGAGTGTTTGATCTGGAGGTGCAAGGCAAGAGGGAAAGAGGCAGGCCTAAAAGAAGATGAATGGACTGCGTGTAGGATGATCTCCGGGAGAAGCAGTTAACAGAAAACACCATTTGGGACCGAGGGAAATGGAAACGACTTGTCAGGAACGTCGAGCCCGCATGAACGTGAAAAGACGAAGAAGAAGAAGAAAGTAGCATATGACAGCGTGCTAAGGGACAACCTGTATAAAGCAATGTACAGACTCGCCATTCCTGATAAGATAATAAGGCTTGTAAAAGCCGCAATGCATAGCGTTATATGCAAAGTACAAGCACAAGGTAAGTTGTCAGCCCCCTTCAAAACAGAAGTCGGCTTCCGGCAAGGAGACGCATTGGCGTGTCTTCTTTTTAACATTGCTTTAGAAACCGCCGTTAGAGAACCCCAAATATACAAAAAGGAGCTATATTTAACAAATCGTCCCAAATATAAGCATATGCCGATGACATTGACATAGTCGCACGCAAGGAGGGAAACTTAAAAGAAATGAGCACCGAACTCTCTACGACTGCAAAACGCTTGGGGCTTAAGATAAACATAGACAAAAGAAGCCCGTGGCATCTGAGCCCTAAAACAGAGCCAAGAATAACTCTAGGCACTCACCGTAGACGATAACAACTTTGAGTATGTAGACGATTTTGTGTACCTAGGTTCCCTCCTCATCAGTGATAAGAATACGACGGTGGAAGTGAAGAGAAGAATAGTAATAGCGAATAAGTGTTACTGCGGTCTGCATAAGCATCTAAAGAGTGGGCTACTAAGCAGAAAAACCAAACTACTCATATACAGAACATCCTGCCAGTCCTCACATATGGGTCGGAAACATGGACGATATCAAAAGCCGATGAAAACCTACTGTTAACATTTGAACGTAAGATTCTAAGAACGATATTTTGACCCACATTCGAGGACGGATTCTGGCGAAGAAAATACAACCACTAAATCTACCACATGTACCGCGATGTAGACAATGGAAGAAACGTGGCACACCGTATAAAAGTGGGAAGATTAAGGTGGGCTGGGCATTTAGCAAGAGCGCCGGAAACGTACCCTCCGACGCGCATGCTAACGGCCCAACCTGAGGGAAGAAGACGCAGAGGAAGACCCAAACTGCGTTGGTGAGACGGGGTAGGCGATGACGCCAAGAAAATTGGCACAACAAACTGGCGCAGAGCAGCACAGAATAGGGAAGAATGGCGGACAAGACTAAGGTCGAGGCTCTCTCAAGGCTGTAGGACAAATGATGATGATGAATTACAACTTTGCTACAACTTGCTATATAACATGTTGTGTATCAATTTTTAGAAAATTTCTTCTATTTTTCAACTCTATTAAACATTCTCAAATATCTTGATAACCAAATGAGCTACAATCAGAATTTTAATAAAAGCATCTTCATCGAGCAATTAGATATTTGATAGGTTTCGCCATATAGCACCCCATATATCCGGCATGTCAAACACGCGGCCCGCGGGCCGCATGCGGGCCGACAATACAGAAATTGCGGCCCGCCGAGACATTTCAAATTTTTTTTTATAAACGGCGGAAGTATTATGTCTAGCACAAATAAGTCGAAATACTGTAGCAAACAGAGTTGATGAAATAGCCGAGATTTTGAGAATATCAGCATAATATCAGGATAACTAAATAATATCAACATTTCAAGCCTACTCTGTTGCAATTGATGAATGTATAGATATTCAATATATCGCTCAGCTGGCCGTTTTTATTCGCGGATGCGATGTTAATTTAAAATTAAGTGAAGAACTTTTGGAAGTCATTCCTATGCATAATACAACTACTGAAGCTGGTTAGTTAGAGTTTTGTTGCGCTTATGGGAGTTTTGAAGAAACATAAGTTACCATTGGAAAAGTCGGTGCACCTGCAACTGATGGTGCACCTACCATGACATGTATTACTAAATTAGTTTTCGAGGAATTAAAAGAAGTATTTAAATACCGTGGTGTTAATATTTTGAGCATTTTCATGGTAATATTCAACAGCAAGTCACCAAAATTATATTCGGATGATAAGGATGTGGGCTTAATCATCGTCAATTTGTTTTATTTGTGGAAGATATAGAATGTGAATACACCGATCTACCTTATTATACGGAAGTGCGATGGCTTTCAAGTCATTAAGTGTTAAAACAATTTTAAAACAATTTTTAAATTGCTGGACGAAATCATAATTTTCTTAGAAACGAAAACTTATGAATATGCTGAATTAAAAGATGGACAATGTATAAAGGTCTTAGCTTCCTCCGTTGATAATAGAAGTCATCTTAATCAACTTAATCTTAAATTTCAAGGAAAAAATCATGTTGTTACAATGCTATTTGATAATATTAACGTTTTCAAACAACAATTATTAACAAAAAAAAACAATAGAAAAAGATAATTGAATATTGGGGTGAAACAATCATACCAACTAATTAAAGTGGAATATAGGATATAGAATAAATATAGAATATATAAATATATTCAACCTTACCGTAGCTCTATAATATTATTATGTCTTTTTAAGACTACAAAGCAAATCTCATGTTGACACGCAACAGATGTTTATATGCTATTTACTAGCCCTCAGTCCACTTTCGTGGCACTAAACAAGAACTAGATAAATAACATTCGAAACGCGCCTGCAGATGGCTATTAAAATGGGTTAAATAGAAAGATGTGATCTTAAAAACTATGTTATTTATCTGGTTCTTGTTTAGTGCCACACAAGTGAACTGAGGACTAATAAATAGAATACAAATATCTGTGGTGTTTCAACCTGAGATTTGTTTTGTAGCCTTAAAAAGACTTAATAATATTATAGAGCTACGGAAAGGGGGATTATATTTATATATTCAAGCTATATGCCGCTTTAATAAGCTGGTAAATAGCAAAAAGAGACCTTATCTCACTTTGAAAGCTGTCAATATCTATTGCTTAAATCACCTAAATTAAAATTTACAAGATATGCTCACCAAATTAAATTTATTAGAAATGGAATTCGATCGAAGATGTGACTGAAGATTTCTTGATTTGGAAAACTGTGAAGTATAATTTCATCTTTTTACTTCACCTATATCTATCGATATTGAAATTGTTGATGAAAACTTACAAATAGAATTAATTGATATTCAGTGTGATTCTTTGCTGATTTGATTTTATGGAAGTTAGAATTCTAGAATTGTATACATATTTATCTGTAGATCGGTTTCCTAAATGGATGCAAAAACTGGAAATGTCGAGATATCTTGAAGAGACGGAAACATCGCTATGGTTTGTTACGCTTATATGATTCGGCTATGTTCTGGCTATGTTCGGAAGCACTTATTTGTGCGAGCAACTATTTTGTTTAATGAAAAATAACAAAAATACACAAAGGTCAAAATTAACCGATCAACATATATCATCAAATTTAAAAATTGCAACAGTTATTCAACGAAAGATTTCAACCAAATATTGATGACTTGCTTTCCAACAAACGATGTCATATATCTTCTAAGAAGTAGTATTAAACTGTGATTTTGTTTATTATAACTTTTATTTTAGTTTTTTTAATATACAATATTTATAGTTTCAGTATAAAATATAACATGAATAAAATAATACATAATATAACCATTCTAACAATCGTATTTTATTAATTTTTTGAACAGTAATAACATGCGGCCCCCAACTTAGTACAAAATAGAAAATGTGGCCCGCAATATTATATGAGTTTGACATGCCTGCCATATATCGTATTAGAGATAATCTTGTCTTAGGTTCGCCATCTTGTTTTTAGGGCGCCTAATTTTGTTCTTAGGACGCCTTTGATAGGTTTCGCCATATAGCACGCCATATATCATTATATTAGAAATAATCTTATCTAGTTTCTAAAACTAGTTTCATTTTTAATATAGCGTTCAAGTTGGGTGAGTTATGGAGTGATTAAGTGAAGAGGCCTAATTTCAAAATGTTTTATTTTTCAGGTTGCGTTGAAGATGGCTATGATATAAAAAACAATTAAAGGTTTATTAAATATTACTATATAGCATGCTATGCATAATATTAAAGCTAAATTTGTCTAGTTTCTAAAAATAGTTTCATTTTTAATATAGCATTAAAACACCCTACTTTAATTATTAGTTATGAAGTGGATAAGTGAGGAACGTTAATTTCTAAAACGAGAAGCCTAGTATATAGAGTTAGAGTGTTAACTACAAATCTGGAGGTCCCGGGTTCGATCCCAGGAGTGAGCGAAAGCTGCATGTGTACCAGAAGATATATGTATAATTAATTAACGCTAATTTAAATAACACTTCAAGGGTTCTGCATCTATAAAGTGTAAAATGTGGGTAAAATACATTTATCTCCTTGGACGCCGAATTTGTTTAGGGTTAATAACCCGCTATCCACATTGGACCAAACTTAAAAAATAGCCTAATCCAGAGGTTGGCAACCTTTTTAACTAGGAAGGCATATTTCAGAAATAAGTGAG
Organism: Phosphuga atrata; assembly: GCA_944588485.1. Lineage (NCBI taxonomy): Eukaryota > Metazoa > Arthropoda > Insecta > Coleoptera > Silphidae > Phosphuga > Phosphuga atrata. Next base: position 47,748,662 of record OX155900.1, on the reverse strand, counting down.
TTCGCTGGGTACCACGTGATAGGAAGGAGTAGGGGTGGTAGTTGTGTTAACATTGGCTTGAGATACCCTGCTCTCAATTCATTTAGATCCGTTTAGATCCATTTTCATATGTCAGGACCATATTTGTAGTGATCAAAAACAATTTGATATTTACTAATTGAAGGGCACTGGTGAAAAACCACGGATGTCCTTTTTTTGTTAATATTAAACTGGTGCAGCCATATGTTAATATTAGAAGTGTACTTTACGTTCCACTGCATAAGATTGCGGAAAAAGCACGTTAGTCCCTATAAAACTGACAGGTTATAAGTTTTGACTTTTGTGGTTTTTCCCTACAAAAAAGGTGTTTCGAGACGTTATAGACTTTTTTAAGTTAGGTAAATATTTGTAAGACATTTACCTAACATACCCGTAACATACCCGTTTACATACCCGTAAACAACAATATTTAGAAACAGTTTTCTTTTTTAAAACTGGAAAAAAACATGAATATTGGCTACGCGACTTTAAACTTTAAATTTCGTTTTTCTCAAAACGAATCTAGGTGGACATGTGTGGGTTTTCCCCTGTACCCTCCAATACCCTACAATTATTGTAATATATTAAGTCTGGACTTAACAACTTTAATTTGTAATAACAAACTAACTATTATTTGTATTTATTTTGTTAAGTTCATAAAATATTTGCGGGTTCTTCAAATTTGCTTTGCGGACAACACATTGACACGCATTGCCGACCACTGGCCTAGTCTGTCTAGTCTATTAATCTGTTACTTACGGCAAGCTCGTTCGTCGCTTCCATCCGGACAGTCTTTTCTTCCGTCGCATCTCCTTGAGTTCTTGATGCACATCCGACCGATGCCGCAATGGACGTGATCTTTGGGACAATACGAACAGGTCTTCTCATCCGAAAGGTCCTGGCAGTCCACAACTCCGTCGCATATTCTGGGCGAAAATGCTCGCGTTTGCATTTCCTGTACACAACCTGAAAGCTCAAATCATATAGACACTTGATGGTCTTGTCTTATCTACCAAGTCTTGCATGTATAATCTACAGACATGATTAGACAGACAAGATTAGACAGACTAGACTGGACGGACAGGACTAAACCGACATGACAAGATAGACAAGATTAGATAGACCAACGTAGGCCGACAATAGTGGACAGACAAGACTACATAAACAAGAGACAGTCAGGAGTCAGGAGCCAGACTAGTTTATTGTTGTCTGTCCAGTCTCAAGTGTCTAATCACCTCTGTCTAGTCTTGTCTGTCTAGTCTTGTCCATCTAGTCGTGTCTGTCTAGTCTTGTCTGTCTAGTCTTGTATGTCTAGTCTTGTACGTCTAGTTTTGTCTGTCTAGTCTTGTATGTATATTCTTGTCTGTCTAGACATGTCTGTCTAGTCTTGTCTGTCTAGTCTTATCTGTCTAGTCTTATCTGTCTAGTTCAATTCAATTCTGTCTGGTCTGTCTGGCCAGTCTTGCCTGTCTAGCCTGTCTGGCCTGTCTGCCCTGTCTGGCCTGTCTGGTCTGTCTGGTCCGTCTGGTCCGTCTGGTCCGTCTGATCCGTCTGGTCCGTCTGGTCCGTCTGGTCTGTCTGGTCTGTCTAGCCTGTTTAGTCAGGCTATGTGGTCTGTCTAGTCTCGTCTATCAAGTTTTGTCTGTCTACTTTTTTTACTATGTCTACTTTTAAATGTCTAGTCTTGTATATTGGGTCTTATATATTTAGTATTATATATCTAGTCTTGACTCTCTAGTCTTCTCAGTCTTGTCTTGATTGTGGAGTCTGGTCTGTCTAGTCTTCTCCTGTCTAGTATTGTTTGTCTAGTATTGCCTCTTTAGTCGTGTCTGTCTTATCTTGACTATCTAGTCTTATCTATTTAGTCTTGTCTTGTCTGGTCTTCCCGGTTTGCTCTTGTTTTCTTTGTTTACCTAGTTTTTTTATTAGACAGGAAAGAAATTAATTTAGTTAATTTCTTAATTAAGAAAATACAGTCTAAATACTTCCCGTACGATTAGCTCATCCGACGGATTAATTACAGACAGCTAGCCAATTAAACCGAGAAGTAAAAGTGTCGCAGGAAATCTACACATTTCCTAGTTAAATACAAATTGGTCTTCCTCGATATCTGACATTGTCAAGATATTAAACAAGACTACACATATAAAACTAGAAGGACTAGAAAAGCATGAGTATACCGGCAAGATTTTTTTTTAGAGGGACGTAGCAAGACTAGATAAGCAAAACTAGACAGACAAACAAGACCAGAGAAGACCACATCAACCAAGGCTATAAAATACTAGACAAAACTTGCCAAGACTATAAGAGGCGCAAGCTAGCGAGCATCTGTTAAGAGAACAAGATTAGTCAAGACTATCAGACTACACAAGAACGACCAAGACCAGACAAAATTACACAAACTAAGAGAATACTAGATGTTTTGTAAGTTGTAAAACTTATTACAAGAATTTTAATTGCGGTTTGACTAGGCCACATTGAACAATAATAAAGCGAGATTTGATTGATGGAGGCTTAACAGTGGTGCTGCAAATTCAAAACTATAAATAATTCATCGAATTCCATATTAGTGTGTCTGTTAATTCCCACCGAAACTTTTAAATCAAAAGTAAATAATTTCTAAAAAAAATTTATTCTACTGTTTAAAAAAAAATACATTTCAGCCACTAACTAATGCACTACACCCTCAAAACATTTCCATCTTTGCTCTCACCAGGTTTCGGGATGCACGATCCTTCCCCCTCGAACTCCGGAAACTTGTTGCAGTCCAGCCCTTCCTTCAGCTTGGCCGACAAGCGGCTCCCGCAGCCGCTCATAAAATCCCTGCAGTAACTCCTACACGGCAAAACCATCTCATCCTCCACCGCGCCTTTCCTGCATTCCGGTTGCAAAACGTGGCAAACGAAATCGTAGGCTAAGCGGTAGCACTCGGCATCCACTAACTCCCTGAAACTAATCACGTCCACCTTCAGATCCTTAAAGCTTTCGTGTCCTAGGGTGTTTGGGTAGGTCGTGAGGTTGTAAGTTAGTTTGTTGCAGTAGTTTAGTTCCAGTTTGCTGCACTTCCTAGGCGGCGGTGGGGCTTGGGTGACAGCCTCAGACACAAACTCCCGAGTTGAGGTTGCAAGGGTGGTTGTTCGTATTTCGTGGTTCTCGATGACTTCCAAGCTTTTCGGGTCGATTGTGATCTTTCTAAAGTACTTTTCTAAGGTGATTTCTTTGGAAATCAGGTGGTGGAGGTCATCCGCATCCACGGATACGTATGTCGGGTTTATGTGGACGTTGAAGTGGACCACCAGGTCTTTTCCTTCCGTACTGGAAATTAAAAGCAGAGTTGCATAATCGGGTTATTAAGTAATAAGATTTGTTAGTTTTAATTGGGCTTTACAGGATGTTGAGATTTTAAAAAAATGTCCTCGAGATTTATCGTGTATTAATTAGTTTTTCTAGTTATGACATATATGTTATGACGCTATTAATTAATTTAGCTTAAACTGATAAGTTGTAACAGAGGAGACTATGCTTTGTCAATACATATTTCCAAGTGGTCTAAATACTAAGTTAAGCAAAATAGTTAAAGATACAAAATGAAAAAGATAAATAGACAATATTAGACAAATTTAGACTAGTCAACTGTAGAATAGATAAGATTATATTCGACTACGTACAGGTATGGAAGAATAGACAAGACTAGAGAACACATAATGTTAGTATAGAACAGACAAAACAAGACTTTGTCAAGACAGATTTCCAAAGTGGTCTGAATGACTAGTTAAGCAAAAAATTATAGATACTCTAACAAGTTAGTCTAATCGACGTTAATCACACTCACTAGCACTTTTAAATCGACTGTCTTCACTCGCTTCTCTAACTCGACTGATATAGATACAAACTGTAAAAGGCTATATGTAAACAGAACTACAGAGTTAGTTTACAGACAAGGCTAGATAAAATTTGACCTGTGTAGAATGGACAGAAGAAGATTATATACTACTACGTAAAGGAATGCAAGATAACACAAGAATAGATAAGGCTATGGAACTGCTAGTCAAGTTTAGACAAGATAGATTAGTCTTGTCTAATACTATTGTAGATGCTTACCCGTCTAGCGCTAAGATGTCTGTTCCAGCGAATCCATATTTGAGGTCGCTGCGTCTAAATAGTAAATTCAGTCTTTCTTTGTAGTCTCTGGACCTAACTCTAAATTTGTCCGTCGACGGATCCGCTAGTTCTGGACTAAATGTGTCTCCTTCGATTACTTTGAACGCTGCTCGGAATATCTGCTCTTCGGGCGGCTGGGTTAAGTAAAATGTGTCTGGAAAGAGATAACAATTATTATTTTTGCAAAGAGATATCTATAACTAGATAACTAAAACTTTAAAGCTAGAATTTTATAATTATAACTAGATAAATAAAACCGAATAATTACATCTAGGGAACTAAGAATAAAAAACTATAATTAGATTATTTTTATAGAAATAGATAACTAGGGCTAGATAGCTAGGGCTAGATTTATATATAGATAACTAGAATTAGATAACTAGAAAGCTAGAAATACATAACTAGACCTAGATAGCTAGAACTAGAAAACTAAAAGTGGATAACTAAAACTTTATAAATAGAACTAGATATCTAGAATTAGGTAATCGGAACTAGATATCTAGTTCTAGAATACTAGTATATCTAGAATTAGGTAATAAGAACTAGATAACTAGAGCTAGGTAACTAGCATTATATATCGTTCTGGTTTATAGAACGCATTCTATTATAGAACAAATATTATATAACTAGAATTAAACAATTAAATTCAAAAATTGCTTTATTCTTTCTTATTCTTATTAGAAGTATTGTTAAATTAGTCAAATCAAATGAAACAATATAAATATTAGAATTACATTATATAATATTTAGAACTGACTTTTAAAACTAAATTCTAGACTAGAATTATCATAGGATTAACGGCAAATTGTTTCTGTTCTCGACTAGACAAATTACTCATATCTATAACAGGAGATATGTTATTTATAGACACCAAGTTATTTATAGATAAGACCCTTTTGGTACAGAGTAGACATGTTTTTGTTTGGTCCGGATTAGACATTTAGTCTCAATTTTTAAAAGTCATTGGTTTAACAACTAACTGTAATAACACGAATTTATATATTCTAATAAAAAAAATTACACATATAATGTAACAAGGACACGTCGAACGATATTTCCTCGATATTATTTGATACATTTATTACTGTTTATATTTGCTGATTTAGATTTGCTACAAGTTTTGGGTGAGCCCGCATTCTTGCATTTACTTTCCCTTCCTGGTTCAACAATGAAAAAGTTCATGTTGGCTTAAATTAGTTTAATTAATGTTGGTTCGCTAAGCACTATTACTTTGTTTATAAATAATCCAAATATATTAGGCACATAAGACTAGACAGACAAGATTAGACAGACAAGACTAGACAGACAAGAATAGACAGACAAGATTAGACAGACAAGACTAGACAGACAAGACTAGACAGACAAGACTATACAGACAAGACTACACAGACAAGACTACACAGTCAAGACTACACAGACAAGACTAGATAGACAAGACTAGATAGACAAGGCTAGACATACAAGACTAGACAGACTAGACTAAACAGACAAGACTAGACAGACAAGACTAGATAGACAAGAATAGACAGACCAGACTAGACAGACAAGGCTAGACAGACAAGACTAGACAGACAAGACTAGACAGACAAGACTAGACAGACAAGACTAGACAGACAAGACTAGACAGACAAGACTAGACAGACTAGACAGACAAGACTAGACAGACAAGACTAGACAGACAAGACTAGACAGACAAGACTAGACAGACAAGACTAGACAGACAAGACTAGACAGACAAGACTAGACAGACAAGACTAGACAGACAAGACTAGACAGACAAGACTAGACAGACAAGACTAGACAGACAAGACTAGACAGACAAGACTAGACAGACAAGACTAGACAGACAAGACTAGACAGACAAGACTAGACAGACAAGACTAGACAGACAAGACTAGACAGACAAGACTAGACAGACAAGACTAGACAGACAAGACTAGACAGACAAGACTAGACAGACAAGACTAGACAGACAAGACTAGACAGACAAGACTAGACAGACAAGACTAGACAGACAAGACTAGACAGACAAGACTAGACAGACAAGACTAGACAGACAAGACTAGACAGACAAGACTAGACAGACAAGACTAGACAGACAAGACTAGACAGACAAGACTAGACAGACAAGACTAGACAGACAAGACTAGACAGACAAGACTAGACAGACAAGACTAGACAGACAAGACTAGACAGACAAGACTAGACAGACAAGACTAGACAGACAAGACTAGACAGACAAGACTAGACAGACAAGACTAGACAGACAAGACTAGACAGACAAGACTAGACAGACAAGACTAGACAGACAAGACTAGACAGACAAGACTAGACAGACAAGACTAGACAGACAAGACTAGACAGACAAGACTAGACAGACAAGACTAGACAGACAAGACTAGACAGACAAGACTAGACAGACAAGACTAGACAGACAAGACTAGACAGACAAGACTAGACAGACAAGACTAGACAGACAAGACTAGACAGACAAGACTAGACAGACAAGACTAGACAGACAAGACTAGACAGACAAGACTAGACAGACAAGACTAGACAGACAAGACTAGACAGACAAGACTAGACAGACAAGACTAGACAGACAAGACTAGACAGACAAGACTAGACAGACAAGACTAGACAGACAAGACTAGACAGACAAGACTAGACAGACAAGACTAGACAGACAAGACTAGACAGACAAGACTAGACAGACAAGACTAGACAGACAAGACTAGACAGACAAGACTAGACAGACAAGACTAGACAGACAAGACTAGACAGACAAGACTAGACAGACAAGACTAGACAGACAAGACTAGACAGACAAGACTAGACAGACAAGACTAGACAGACAAGACTAGACAGACAAGACTAGACAGACAAGACTAGACAGACAAGACTAGACAGACAAGACTAGACAGACAAGACTAGACAGACAAGACTAGACAGACAAGACTAGACAGACAAGACTAGACAGACAAGACTAGACAGACAAGACTAGACAGACAAGACTAGACAGACAAGACTAGACAGACAAGACTAGACAGACAAGACTAGACAGACAAGACTAGACAGACAAGACTAGACAGACAAGACTAGACAGACAAGACTAGACAGACAAGACTAGACAGACAAGACTAGACAGACAAGACTAGACAGACAAGACTAGACAGACAAGACTAGACAGACAAGACTAGACAGACAAGACTAGACAGACAAGACTAGACAGACAAGACTAGACAGACAAGACTAGACAGACAAGACTAGACAGACAAGACTAGACAGACAAGACTAGACAGACAAGACTAGACAGACAAGACTAGACAGACAAGACTAGACAGACAAGACTAGACAGACAAGACTAGACAGACAAGACTAGACAGACAAGACTAGACAGACAAGACTAGACAGACAAGACTAGACAGACAAGACTAGACAGACAAGACTAGACAGACAAGACTAGACAGACAAGACTAGACAGACAAGACTAGACAGACAAGACTAGACAGACAAGACTAGACAGACAAGACTAGACAGACAAGACTAGACAGACAAGACTAGACAGACAAGACTAGACAGACAAGACTAGACAGACAAGACTAGACAGACAAGACTAGACAGACAAGACTAGACAGACAAGACTAGACAGACAAGACTAGACAGACAAGACTAGACAGACAAGACTAGACAGACAAGACTAGACAGACAAGACTAGACAGACAAGACTAGACAGACAAGACTAGACAGACAAGACTAGACAGACAAGACTAGACAGACAAGACTAGACAGACAAGACTAGACAGACAAGACTAGACAGACAAGACTAGACAGACAAGACTAGACAGACAAGACTAGACAGACAAGACTAGACAGACAAGACTAGACAGACAAGACTAGACAGACAAGACTAGACAGACAAGACTAGACAGACAAGACTAGACAGACAAGACTAGACAGACAAGACTAGACAGACAAGACTAGACAGACAAGACTAGACAGACAAGACTAGACAGACAAGACTAGACAGACAAGACTAGACAGACAAGACTAGACAGACAAGACTAGACAGACAAGACTAGACAGACAAGACTAGACAGACAAGACTAGACAGACAAGACTAGACAGACAAGACTAGACAGACAAGACTAGACAGACAAGACTAGACAGACAAGACTAGACAGACAAGACTAGACAGACAAGACTAGACAGACAAGACTAGACAGACAAGACTAGACAGACAAGACTAGACAGACAAGACTAGACAGACAAGACTAGACAGACAAGACTAGACAGACAAGACTAGACAGACAAGACTAGACAGACAAGACTAGACAGACAAGACTAGACAGACAAGACTAGACAGACAAGACTAGACAGACAAGACTAGACAGACAAGACTAGACAGACAAGACTAGACAGACAAGACTAGACAGACAAGACTAGACAGACAAGACTAGACAGACAAGACTAGACAGACAAGACTAGACAGACAAGACTAGACAGACAAGACTAGACAGACAAGACTAGACAGACAAGACTAGACAGACAAGACTAGACAGACAAGACTAGACAGACAAGACTAGACAGACAAGACTAGACAGACAAGACTAGACAGACAAGACTAGACAGACAAGACTAGACAGACAAGACTAGACAGACAAGACTAGACAGACAAGACTAGACAGACAAGACTAGACAGACAAGACTAGACAGACAAGACTAGACAGACAAGACTAGACAGACAAGACTAGACAGACAAGACTAGACAGACAAGACTAGACAGACAAGACTAGACAGACAAGACTAGACAGACAAGACTAGACAGACAAGACTAGACAGACAAGACTAGACAGACAAGACTAGACAGACAAGACTAGACAGACAAGACTAGACAGACAAGACTAGACAGACAAGACTAGACAGACAAGACTAGACAGACAAGACTAGACAGACAAGACTAGACAGACAAGACTAGACAGACAAGACTAGACAGACAAGACTAGACAGACAAGACTAGACAGACAAGACTAGACAGACAAGACTAGACAGACAAGACTAGACAGACAAGACTAGACAGACAAGACTAGACAGACAAGACTAGACAGACAAGACTAGACAGACAAGACTAGACAGACAAGACTAGACAGACAAGACTAGACAGACAAGACTAGACAGACAAGACTAGACAGACAAGACTAGACAGACAAGACTAGACAGACAAGACTAGACAGACAAGACTAGACAGACAAGACTAGACAGACAAGACTAGACAGACAAGACTAGACAGACAAGACTAGACAGACAAGACTAGACAGACAAGACTAGACAGACAAGACTAGACAGACAAGACTAGACAGACAAGACTAGACAGACAAGACTAGACAGACAAGACTAGACAGACAAGACTAGACAGACAAGACTAGACAGACAAGACTAGACAGACAAGACTAGACAGACAAGACTAGACAGACAAGACTAGACAGACAAGACTAGACAGACAAGACTAGACAGACAAGACTAGACAGACAAGACTAGACAGACAAGACTAGACAGACAAGACTAGACAGACAAGACTAGACAGACAAGACTAGACAGACAAGACTAGACAGACAAGACTAGACAGACAAGACTAGACAGACAAGACTAGACAGACAAGACTAGACAGACAAGACTAGACAGACAAGACTAGACAGACAAGACTAGACAGACAAGACTAGACAGACAAGACTAGACAGACAAGACTAGACAGACAAGACTAGACAGACAAGACTAGACAGACAAGACTAGACAGACAAGACTAGACAGACAAGACTAGACAGACAAGACTAGACAGACAAGACTAGACAGACAAGACTAGACAGACAAGACTAGACAGACAAGACTAGACAGACAAGACTAGACAGACAAGACTAGACAGACAAGACTAGACAGACAAGACTAGACAGACAAGACTAGACAGACAAGACTAGACAGACAAGACTAGACAGACAAGACTAGACAGACAAGACTAGACAGACAAGACTAGACAGACAAGACTAGACAGACAAGACTAGACAGACAAGACTAGACAGACAAGACTAGACAGACAAGACTAGACAGACAAGACTAGACAGACAAGACTAGACAGACAAGACTAGACAGACAAGACTAGACAGACAAGACTAGACAGACAAGACTAGACAGACAAGACTAGACAGACAAGACTAGACAGACAAGACTAGACAGACAAGACTAGACAGACAAGACTAGACAGACAAGACTAGACAGACAAGACTAGACAGACAAGACTAGACAGACAAGACTAGACAGACAAGACTAGACAGACAAGACTAGACAGACAAGACTAGACAGACAAGACTAGACAGACAAGACTAGACAGACAAGACTAGACAGACAAGACTAGACAGACAAGACTAGACAGACAAGACTAGACAGACAAGACTAGACAGACAAGACTAGACAGACAAGACTAGACAGACAAGACTAGACAGACAAGACTAGACAGACAAGACTAGACAGACAAGACTAGACAGACAAGACTAGACAGACAAGACTAGACAGACAAGACTAGACAGACAAGACTAGACAGACAAGACTAGACAGACAAGACTAGACAGACAAGACTAGACAGACAAGACTAGACAGACAAGACTAGACAGACAAGACTAGACAGACAAGACTAGACAGACAAGACTAGACAGACAAGACTAGACAGACAAGACTAGACAGACAAGACTAGACAGACAAGACTAGACAGACAAGACTAGACAGACAAGACTAGACAGACAAGACTAGACAGACAAGACTAGACAGACAAGACTAGACAGACAAGACTAGACAGACAAGACTAGACAGACAAGACTAGACAGACAAGACTAGACAGACAAGACTAGACAGACAAGACTAGACAGACAAGACTAGACAGACAAGACTAGACAGACAAGACTAGACAGACAAGACTAGACAGACAAGACTAGACAGACAAGACTAGACAGACAAGACTAGACAGACAAGACTAGACAGACAAGACTAGACAGACAAGACTAGACAGACAAGACTAGACAGACAAGACTAGACAGACAAGACTAGACAGACAAGACTAGACAGACAAGACTAGACAGACAAGACTAGACAGACAAGACTAGACAGACAAGACTAGACAGACAAGACTAGACAGACAAGACTAGACAGACAAGACTAGACAGACAAGACTAGACAGACAAGACTAGACAGACAAGACTAGACAGACAAGACTAGACAGACAAGACTAGACAGACAAGACTAGACAGACAAGACTAGACAGACAAGACTAGACAGACAAGACTAGACAGACAAGACTAGACAGACAAGACTAGACAGACAAGACTAGACAGACAAGACTAGACAGACAAGACTAGACAGACAAGACTAGACAGACAAGACTAGACAGACAAGACTAGACAGACAAGACTAGACAGACAAGACTAGACAGACAAGACTAGACAGACAAGACTAGACAGACAAGACTAGACAGACAAGACTAGACAGACAAGACTAGACAGACAAGACTAGACAGACAAGACTAGACAGACAAGACTAGACAGACAAGACTAGACAGACAAGACTAGACAGACAAGACTAGACAGACAAGACTAGACAGACAAGACTAGACAGACAAGACTAGACAGACAAGACTAGACAGACAAGACTAGACAGACAAGACTAGACAGACAAGACTAGACAGACAAGACTAGACAGACAAGACTAGACAGACAAGACTAGACAGACAAGACTAGACAGACAAGACTAGACAGACAAGACTAGACAGACAAGACTAGACAGACAAGACTAGACAGACAAGACTAGACAGACAAGACTAGACAGACAAGACTAGACAGACAAGACTAGACAGACAAGACTAGACAGACAAGACTAGACAGACAAGACTAGACAGACAAGACTAGACAGACAAGACTAGACAGACAAGACTAGACAGACAAGACTAGACAGACAAGACTAGACAGACAAGACTAGACAGACAAGACTAGACAGACAAGACTAGACAGACAAGACTAGACAGACAAGACTAGACAGACAAGACTAGACAGACAAGACTAGACAGACAAGACTAGACAGACAAGACTAGACAGACAAGACTAGACAGACAAGACTAGACAGACAAGACTAGACAGACAAGACTAGACAGACAAGACTAGACAGACAAGACTAGACAGACAAGACTAGACAGACAAGACTAGACAGACAAGACTAGACAGACAAGACTAGACAGACAAGACTAGACAGACAAGACTAGACAGACAAGACTAGACAGACAAGACTAGACAGACAAGACTAGACAGACAAGACTAGACAGACAAGACTAGACAGACAAGACTAGACAGACAAGACTAGACAGACAAGACTAGACAGACAAGACTAGACAGACAAGACTAGACAGACAAGACTAGACAGACAAGACTAGACAGACAAGACTAGACAGACAAGACTAGACAGACAAGACTAGACAGACAAGACTAGACAGACAAGACTAGACAGACAAGACTAGACAGACAAGACTAGACAGACAAGACTAGACAGACAAGACTAGACAGACAAGACTAGACAGACAAGACTAGACAGACAAGACTAGACAGACAAGACTAGACAGACAAGACTAGACAGACAAGACTAGACAGACAAGACTAGACAGACAAGACTAGACAGACAAGACTAGACAGACAAGACTAGACAGACAAGACTAGACAGACAAGACTAGACAGACAAGACTAGACAGACAAGACTAGACAGACAAGACTAGACAGACAAGACTAGACAGATAAGGCTAGACAGACAAGACTAGACAGACAAGACTAGACAGACAAGACTAGACAGACAAGACTAGATAGACAAGATTAGTAAGACAAGATTAGATAGAGAAGACTAGACAGACAAGTCTAGACAGACAAGACTAGCTAGACAAGACTAGATAATAATAATAATAATAATTTATTGATGCCATTACCACAAACAGTTTACATATGTCAAAAGGAAAAAACTTACAACATGAGTTACATATATAATAAAATACACGATATACATGTTATAAATAAATACCCTCACTCTGGAAGTCACCTTGTCGTGGTGTGAAGCTTTAGTTTCGCAACAAACCGTTAGACGTTACCGACCAGAGTACAACTCCGGTCGGAGCGGTCAGCGGAGTGCGAACAACTAAGAACTTCCAAACCCTTAATCCAAGGTGTCATGCGACCCGTGCTGAAAGGACTGGTTGGTGGCCAAGGGCAACCGGCCATCGCTAACGGAGCCCCTCTGATACCTGGCTATCTCAGAGGGTATCCAAGCCTTACCATGTCAAGCGGGGCTCTGACATGGCGGACCTTTAGTTCCCTTGCCACTCGTGGGATTTATATGAATTTTAAAAGTAAAAATAATCCATGTGTGCGGGACCTAACCGACACAGAGAACAAGGAAGTCAGCCCGGATTACCGAGAAGACGACTTTGACCTCACACTCGTAGACATGAGCAGTCCAGCCATGTCTACGGAGGCAGAGGTAGATGTTCTTGTAGGAACAGAGGAGGACTTGCCGCCTCCTGTCACAAAACAAGAATGACCAGCAGGCGCACCAAAATGGCCCAAGTGAACATCCATCATGCCAAAGCAGCTTCAGCTGTGATGGCTAGGATGTTCACCAAGCAGCACCTAGGGCTAGCGCTGCTTCAAGAACCCCGGACCTACGGAGGTAAGATCAGAGGCCTTAGCAACAGGGAATGTAAGTTGGTATGGGACAGCCGTGAGGTCTCCCCTAGAACTTGCATTATGGTAAGAAATGGCATAAATTACTTATGTCTTTCAGAATTTTTAACGCGGGATTTAGTACCGATTCAGGCCCTCATCAGGACCGAGGGTCACCACCGCGAAGTAGTGATCGCATCAGCATACTTCCCTGGCGATGGTAACAGCATACCACCCATTGAAGTACAAAAGCTGGTGGAACACTGTATTAGGAGAAGGCTGCCACTCATCCTGGGATGTGACGCGAACGCACACAATGGGATGTGGGGCAGCACGGACACTAATAAGAGGGGTGAGTACCTTTTAGAATACCTCATTAAAGAGAACTTAATTGTGTACAACGTTGGGAACACACCAACATTTGTCACTAAAGTCAGAAATGAGGTACTGGATATTACGGTAGGTAGCGCTAACGTAAGTAAACTAATTAAAAAGTGGAGGGTTTCAAGTGAGCCCTCAATGTAAGATCATAGGATCATAGAGTTTGAGCTGGAAGGAGCGAGTGAGGAAAACACCCCCATTCGAAACCCCAGACAAACTGTGTAGCCTATGTTTAGTTCCCAACTAAAAGAAAACCTAGAGCAGGCGACATTGCGGGGTAGTATCAAACACTACACGGAGCTGGAGCAGGCTGTAGGAGAAATAAATGTAGCAATCACCTTGGCATTTGAATCCAGCTGCCCGGTAAAAACCGTGAAGGAGCATAAGGACGAAAAATGGTGGAACAAAAATTTGTCAAACAAGCAAAGCTTTTTTTAACAAAGCCAAACGCGCCCTAATGGTGTGCAGAAATCTGGCACGAAAAACGTGGGGTTGTAACCCCACTATCCTGCGATGGATGTACACCATGATAGTGAGACCTGCAATCACTTATGGGGCAGTTGCGTGGGGAAGTAGAATCAAGCTGGCCTCTATGAGGAAACAGCTTGAGAAGATTCAGACTGGCGTGTGTCTGCATCACGGGGGCGATGGGGTCGTGTCCGACAGCAGCATTGGAGCTGCTGCTGGATCTGACTCCGCTGCACCTTGTGGTGGAGAGCGCCGCCAGATCGGCGATCGTAATATTCAGCAAGGAAGGAATGGGCAGAGGTAAAATAATCGGAAGCAGAGACCGAAACAGCCTCGCTGCCAAGATCCCCTGGCATGAAGTACCAAAAGACGAAATGGTATGCAAATACCACTTCGAGAAAAACTACACAGCAATGTGTAGTAGTAAAGCCGATTGGAGCGACGAATCCTCAGCATACCACATAGAGCAAAATGCCATCAATTGGTATACAGATGGTTCGAAGACAAAGGAAGGCACTGGTGCAGGAGTGTTTGGACCTAGTACCACATACTTCGAATCCATGGGAACATCCCCAAGTATCTTCCAAGCAGAGGTACACGCAATCGAAAGATGTGCACAGTTTAACCTCGACAGGAATTACCGCAAAAAACGAATTGCTATCCTGTCAGATAGCCAAGCAGCCATCAAGGCCATTAGCTCATACACCATCAGATCCAAACTGATATGGGACTGTGTGGGGAAGCTGAACAAGTTTGGCAGGGATAATAAAGTAACGCTATACTGGGTACCAGGACACACTGGTATAGACGGAAACGAAGAAGCCGATCTGATCCCGAAGCAAAAAAACCTAGCAAACAAGGGATCCATTAGCCCCTTTATAGGTCCGGAACCCTTTTGCGGTATGAGCGTGAACACCATCCGCAAAAGTTTAGATGAAGAAAAAAGAGGAAAATGGATGAAAACCTGGAAAGAACTTCTAGGGCTAAGGCAATCCAAAGTGATGCTGGGATCTTTTAACCAGAAGAAAACAAAAGCTTGCCTGAAACTAAGCAGGAACAAGCTCAGAATTCTGACAGGAGCCCTGACGGGACACTGCAGACTTAGGAAACATCTCAAGGCCCTAGGCCTAGAGGAGGATGATGGATGCAGATTCTGTGGCTCAGCAGAGGAAACCCCCATACATCTGTTCAAAGACTGCGGAGCATTACTCCTCAAGAGACAGATGTACCTTGGGGCTTACTGCTTGAACACTGAAGAGATGCAGGCCTTGAATCCCACCCAGATCCTGAGATTCCTAAAGGAATCAGGATTAGAGGAGGCCCTCTAAATGGGTAAGTACACCAACACTTGGAGGAGGAGGGTGGGGTACAATAGATCTATAAAGGTCGCAGTACAAGTCGTCACCACCATATCTACAATCTACATATAAATAAATATAAATATATGCTCTGATTGGAGAAATAGACAAGATTAGACAGACAATACTGGACAGACAGGACTAGACAGACAGGACTAGACTGACAAGAATAGTCAGATAAGACTAGACAGACAAGTCTAGTCAGACAAGACTAGATAGTCAAGACTAGACAGACAAGACTAGAGAGACCGGATTAAACTATCTATTTAAAAAATAAATTTGAATGAAATATTATACGTTTTAGTAAATTTATAGTTTTGATTAAATTAATAAAGAAAGTTTCCCAGCTTTCAATTTTAGATGTTATGTGATCAATGTAGAAATCTTGTCTCATTTTTTTTTAAACAGTCCAGTTTCGTGATTTCAAGTTTATACCTAATTCAAATTCTATGCTAAATTAAGAGATTTCTATATTGCTAGAGAAATTTATTCAAAATTAATAAATTTATGCTTAATTGCAATGTTTGTTGGTATTTATGTCCAACATATCATACACAGATACTTACAGGCAATAATCTCTTAGTTTTGCATGTTAACTTAACTAGGTAAATAATTTAATATCCAGAAATCACTTAATTATATATCTATATAATGTTACATGAATCGCGTTTCCCTTTATATTTCCTACATTTGCAGACTTGTAAAAAATGTGTAAATTAAATCGACAAAAACGGAATATGCAAAATAACACAAATAAGAAAAAAGTTTTAAATTAAAAATTGTATATGGTATTTGTATATGGAAACTGTATATGGTTTTATTTTGTTTCTATAGATGTGTTTTTGTGTCTATAAATCTGATTGTAAGTTTAAGGATAGAATTTAGAATAAAATCTTCGAAAAATTAGTTAGACTCAAATTTAAAGATTAATTGTTGATTGAATGAAATATTTTGCTGATAATGTTTTCTTAAATCTATGATATAAAAACAATAATGTGCGAAATTTGTTATTGTTGATATTTTAGTAGAAAGCTTGAGAAATGTTAAAATTAAAATGCAAAACATAATAGGAAAGTTTGCACCAGGTCGATCTAATGCTATCGAGTGTCCATTCTCAGAATTCTTAACATTAAATCCTGACGAATTTGATTTCACTCAAGTTTTCAACTCGATTTCATTTTTAATTATTAATCATAACTTAGTTCTTTTTATTGTGATTTGCAACAATAATTCAAATTTATTATAATCTCAATACTTTCTAAACTTTTATTTAAGAGTCGTTTAATTATTCCCGAAATTATACATTGTCCTGACTAGTAGGATGTGCTTGCGTGTTAGATAGATTTCGAAAAAGCTTTTGATGGGGTAAAACATTATAAATTACATAACTACTCCTGAGCAAAAACAATAAGTCGGTTGACGTGGGGATAATTTGCAACTTATACTGGGACCAAAGAGATAATACAAAAGAAGAAAATAATAAAAAAGAAGAAAATGAATTGTAAGGCAAGGCTGTTTTCTCTCGCCACTTAACCTCTATAGCGAAGCTATATTTAATGAAACGTTCGAAGAAGAACAAATAGGAGTGGTTATAAATGGAGAAGTTGTGAACAACGTCACATATGCGAATGACACGGTTTTGTTAACAAGTAGCCTTAGAGATGTTGAACACCTTCTAGAAAACTAAACGATCGATGTGAGTACGGACTAAAAATAAATTTTAATAAAACCAAGTTAATTAATTACAAAATCACCGTCGAATCAAAATCAGATACACCTGAGTGTAGCGAACGCCGCCATAGAAAATGTGCAGACGTACAGATACATTAGAACCTGGATAGATCAATCAGCTAACCAAACAAAATCATCAAAAACATCAATATTTGTGAAAATGAAAAAGCTTCAATTAGCGATATAAACTTAGCACTTAAAGAATAAAACTGCTGCGGTGGTCTTTTCTACATTGCTGTATGGGGTTGAAGCGTGAATTCAACCCCATATCCGCATCAAGAAAGATCACTTAGATAAACTGAATGTCTTCGAAATGTGGTATTACCGCAGAATGTAGCGTATTCCAAGAACAGGATAAGGTAAGGTATGTAACACTGAAGTCTTAAATACAATGCAAAAAGATTTGGAAATAATTGTCACCATAAAAAAGAGACAGTTACAATACCTAAGGCACATAATGAGAGGACCCAAATACGCGTTGTTAGAATTGATAGTAAAGGGTTTCTCAGCAAGAACTTGAATTGCGCGCCAATTTCGTGTGTCATTTATTAATAAAACACCATTTGTCATTTGTTGAAACATGAAGGAAACCATCCGTAATCGGCCACAAAGATCCGCAGAAAACATCGCAGCTGTGAGTGTCAGGGTAGCGGAATGACCAAACACCTCCAACCGACATCGTTGCCCGGAATTAAACATTCATCCTGGACCGTCTTTAACCTATGAGAGGCCCTGGCCACATTACGATAATGCGGCCCCTATGAGCTTGACAGAGCACTATTTTGTTAGAATATGCAGAGAAAGTAGACGATAGGTTCTAGATTTATATTTATTTCTTCATAGTCACATTAAATGAATAGATAAAATATAATATAATTCACAAAAGCAAATGTTTTAAAATTCACAGGTTAGTGCTTAAATCTATGTTGATTGAAGAGCTGTTTTGAGATGTTTTTGAGCATATTATTCCTTGGTTCTTTAAGGCTCCATAATTGGGACACGATTTTTTCAAAAATATATCAAGGTTCCATAATTAGAAAAAAATTTGTCCTGATTCCTCAAGGCACCACAACTATGATAGGATTTTGAGACGCGAATTTTCAAAATTTTGTCTTGATTCCTCAACGCACCACAACTAAGATACGATTTTAAAGAGTGAATTTAAAAAATGTTGTCTTGGTTCCACAAGGCTCCATAATTAGAACATGATTTTGAGAAGCGAATTTTCAAAATTGTGTCTTGGTTCCTGAAGGCACTACAACTAAGGCACGATTTTAAAACGCGAATTTTAAAATTTTTGTCTTAGTTCTTCAAGACACCATAATTAGGACGCAAAAGTTTTTCACCGCAACTTATATTGGTTTGTCTGTCCAAATTTTGGAAACTTCCTTAGAAAATTTGTCTGTCCACAAATTCAAAACCAAATCAAATATTTTGGAAATTCTTGCAATTGTTTGTCTGTCCAAACTTTGGTAACTTCCTAAGAAATTTTGTTTGTCAACAAATTCAAACTATACTTGTGTCCAGGTCCTGCTTGAGACTTTAGCACCAGTGAAAGAAAGGAAAAGAACAAATTCAAAGCCAAATAATATTAATAGTTTTTGATCATTCAATTCATCCTCTTTTTCTCAATTTCAGTGTTTTCTAATGCCATTATTTTATCAAATGCCTTTTCCATATTCATTTCATTCGCACTATTGGAGTCAAGAGCTACGGCATAAATTGCTTCTTTTCAGTGCAGATATTTCCAAAACCCCATGAACTCATATTTTCCTAACTATTGGGGCATAAGGTATTTTCTTTAAAGTCTATTCGTGGCCTCTATAACACCTTGGTCCATTGACTAGGCAATACTTGTAACATTCGGAATGGACATCAGCGACAAACTGACTCATTTTTTATTCTTTTCAATTTGGACAAGGGACGTTCCCCAATGCAGTTAGTTACCATCATGCTTAAAAAAATTCTGAAAGCGATTTCTACATTTGGAAATGTATCTTCAATTTTGTTTTCTTTCAAAAGATGATATATTTCCAATGTACTATTAGTTCCTTCATTTTCAATATATTTCCAGGTATTCTGTTAAATGCAGACATTCCATTTTCAACTCTTTCTCGTTAATAGATTTCAGCAAATTAGACTTTATCTTAACAATTCGGAATTCAGACTTCTCAAGCGAAAAAATAAACCAAAACGTTAACTAAAGATCTTACACGAACGCTGTTTTAGCTGAACGCTCAGGGTATCTGACTTATAACAGGGTATATATGGCAAGAAACATGTAGACATTGAATTTCTCTTTTCCATTCAGTTGGGCTAACGTCTTGGACTTCTACGTCTTGTTTTTTGATATAGGTCCTTGTAGTCAGATTAATTATCGCTTGATTTTTTCGGATTAAAAATGGTTTTCGGTAATAAATATCGGTTATCGTTTGGTGATCTGGCAGGAACTAGGGGGACCCTACGATTGCGGGGTCCTGGGCACGTGCCCCGAGTGCCCACTGGCAAAGAGGGCCATGCATCTATCACAGCACTCTCCATCGAATTTTGAGAAAAGTTTTATACGTTCATGCTTACAAGATCCAGCTGACTCAACAGATGCAGCCTAGTGACCATAGACAGCGCAGAAACTTTATGAACTGGATCTTGGAACACCTGCAAACTGACGATGAATTCCACAGCAAAATAATCTCTAGTGACGAGGCTCATTTCCATCTTAACGGCTTCGTTAACAAGCAGAATTGTCGGATCTGGGGAGATGAAATTCCACATGTCTTTCGGGACAATCGGACCGTACTTTTTTTGAAAATAATGGAGAAACAACTGTGACTGTTGACGGCAATCATTATCGGGCTATATGACAGACTTTTTCATGCAAGAATTGGACGGAATGGACTTAAATGTGGATTCAACAGGATGACGCCACCTGTCACACCGCACGCGAAACAATGACTTTGTTGCAAACAATGTTTCCAGGTCATGTCATTAATCGTTTTGGAGACCAAAACTGGCAAGAAGTTGCGATTTAACTTGTTTAGATTATTTTCTCTGGAGCTTTTTCAAAAGTAGGGTCTATGCGAACCATCCTGAGACAACTGTGGAAGTCAAAGAAGAAATTACTAGCAAAATTCTTGAAATCCAGCAGCTCATTCTGCAAAATGTACTTCGAAATTTTGTCAAAAGAGTATATCTTATACCATGGTGTTCCAACTATTCCTTTCTTAAGAGTATTTTTCGTCATAGTATCCTCCTGCCAACATAGCAACGGAGACCATTTATACGACATTTTGTTTCATGTGTAAATGTCACTACTATCTCTGTACATATCAAGAACAAACTGTGAATAAAACATGAAATTTATATATTTTAATATGTTTTTAAAATTCAAGTTCTTGCTGAGACACCCAAGGAAATATCAGAAGAAAAAGGAAAATCGGAAGACGCCGAATGTACAGGCACACAAACCTAAGGGACTGGTCTGGCTGCAGCAAAATTCCTCGATTATACCGACCTGCAGTCAATCATAAAATGATGATAGCATGCCTCCGATAGAAGATGCACTGCAAGA
Organism: Phosphuga atrata; assembly: GCA_944588485.1. Lineage (NCBI taxonomy): Eukaryota > Metazoa > Arthropoda > Insecta > Coleoptera > Silphidae > Phosphuga > Phosphuga atrata. The sequence continues at coordinate 47,727,243 of OX155900.1, read as the reverse complement.
AGAAGTTTCGGAAGTAGAGTTTCTTTTACGTTATGGCATAATAGTTTGGTTATGCCACCATCATAAACGGCGACTATTCAAGGCCCAAACTGGGTGACCAGGGTGACAATGAGGTCCAAAAGATAGCTGTAAAACTCATTTTAAATAACTAATGTCAAACTGTCTATAAACTTAGAAATAGGAATTGTGATACACAAGGAAAAATCGAAACTAAAAAAAAAAAAAAATATAGGCAGTCAGGCACTGCCGACTGAAGTGAAAACTTTTGAAAAAACAGCTTTCTTTAAAATTGGTTTTGAGGATTTATCAGTATGTTAATTAATCAAATTTGATACATAGTTTGTTAGTATTGTTTTATGTAATTCTGGAACATAACTCACTTCTGAAGGAGAATGACTGTTAATGTCATAATCATAATATGAATTTGAATCCGGAATGTTTGGTTTATTCTGTGTTGACAGGTCAGCAAAATGAATTGGTAGTATATACCTATGACACATTTCTTGTTGATGGATCTGCAATTTGTGAGTTATGGAAATTTTGACTTTTAGAAACATGCCTTATAACTGCTTTTGAAGATTTATCTGTATGTAAATTAATTTTTGTTTGGAATATTCTTTACGACGTTTAATTTTTTCCTCCTTGTCAGCTGTGATTCTTCGATGTTTAGAAATTTCTGAATTAATTATAGCAATAATTTTCTTCTTATTCTTATCTCTATATCGCTGACTATTAATTTTATTTTGGAGTTTCCTTCCTTTGGAAAGCACAGGAGTACATTTGGTTGCCTAAAACTTTGATGAATCTGATTCGTGATTTACCATGAATTCTTCGATACAATCCAGTAATCTGAACATTCCAATAGTCCGGCACTAGTATATCTACTAGTTCATCCGTCAAAAGTACTTACTCTTGTACTGCACACTGATTATAGGGGTTGATATTTCCTTAGGGGCGCTGCGTTGTGTCAACAATGCTAAAAACTTTCCAATAATCCGGCACTAGTACATCTACTATTACATCCGGTAAAAGTACTTACTCTTGTACTGCACACTAATTCTACGGGTTGATATTTCCTTATAAACGCTACGTTCTGTCAACACTGCCTAAAACTTTGACTATTATGTTTGACGTTCATAGCCAACTTTATACATATGCGGATAGATGCGTTCTTTTGAACACATCATGAGTAATAGAATTTTTTTCTATAGAACGCAGCTATTGATGACGATGACGATGACGCAAATGTATGATTTTACCCTCTACCCAAATGTCATTCAGCGCGGCTATAGAATTTTTCACTTCAAAAATAAGAATAATCACAATCACTTTACAAGGTACAATAAGAGATTTAAGATTTATATGTTTATAAATCTCACTCAATATATGCACGAATAAAAAACAATCTGGGAAACGGATTTAATGCTGTTCAACTGCAATAACAGCTCCGTGAAGTACGACGAGTGGATATTAGTCAGTGGACAGTAAGTTGAAGACTGCAGGAAAGTAACTTGACCTCTAAGGCAACTGCAGTTTGTGAAAAAGTTACCCAGCTCATCTTCAAGCCCGTCTGCGTTTTACAAGGGACCATTTAAATTGAATGTTGGAACAATGGGGGTCTGTTCTACTCTCAAATGTTCCTCGCGACCGTAGAAGAAAAGTGCACTGGAGACCAAGAAAGAGATTTGCAGAATGTTGTGTTGAAGAACGGACTGCTTATGGAAATGGTTCCTGCATGATCTGGGGTGCAATTTCTATGAAAGCACGAACCGAATCTGCTTTCATCATTAGTGGTGCCTGTGGCTACGGAAGAGAATGTTTAACGGGTGCTAGGTACATCGAGGAGATTTTAGCAGTTCATGTGGTAACTTACTTCGACTACATTGGAGAATAATTTATCTATGCATGACAATGCGAAGCCGCTCACCGCATGAATCGTGCAAGATTAAATTACAGAAATCGGTCAGCATGCAGTCTCGACCTAAATCCGATAGAACATTCATGGGATGAGCTTACACAAAGAATTCGAGCTGGGCTTGAGCTCCTATATAACCTAACCTAACCTAAGGAACTGGTATGGCTACAGCAACACTCAATTGTACCGAGTTGCAGCCAATAATAAAATGGTGATAGCAAACTTCCGATAGGAGATGCACAGCAAGAGGAAGATTCGGAAGTAGAGTCTGTTTTACGTTATGGCATAACTGAGTCTGAGAATTGTCATCATAAACGGCGACACTAGGCAAGGCTTAAAACTGCGCGATAATGAAGATTGGTCCAAAAGACAGCAAACCTTATTTTAAACAATTAATGTTATGCTGTCTGTATATCTGAGAAATAGGAACTTTTATATACAACGAAAAATCGAAACTAAAAAAAATAGGGATAAACATAATCACTTTACAAGGTACCTAAGTAAACTAAATTAATAAGTATTAAGGGCGAAGAGTAGCCTAAATATATAAATATGTTCAACCTGTTCGTAGCTTTATAATATTAAGTCTTATTAGGACTACAAAACAAATTCCACGTTGAAACAACTACTTCCCTGGCTAATGCCACGCAGGATATTAAATTATACAACAGGCACTTGCAGAGATTTAAGATTTATATGTTCCCAAAATCAACCTCAATATATGCAAAGTTCAGTACCAGTCAGGGATATGGATTTATAACATTCTACCAGAACATCTAAAAACCGAAGGACGTCTCAAAACATTAAAAATAAGATGACAAAAATACTTGTCAGAAAATGCTTATTATACTAATGATGATTTTTATGAATGAAATTTGATATGGCAGTGCCAATACTTTATATGTATTAACACATATAAACAATGAAAGCGCTAAATATTCAACTTATCATCATCATCCATCATTTTCCTAGCATTAATCCCGCTTTATTGCCGGGTCTGCTTTTCTGCCCTTTTTCTTCCATACTGATCGATATTGAGCGTCTCTAGTTGTGGCATTTACTAGTTCCATGTCCTCCCGCATAGTGTCCAGCTAGCGCTTTCTCGGTTTCCCTCGTTGTCGTCGGCCTTCTGGACTGATGTCAAGTGCAGTTTTCGCGACTGAAGAGTGATTGCTACTAGACGGTTCTCCCGCATCTTTTCAGGGATTGGAGCCACACCAAATGTCATTCCTGATGCGGTATATAGGAATTATCATTCCTGATATGCTCCAGTCTAGTAAGTCTCTCTGTCCAGCGAATCATCTTCATCTCCATGACAAGTAGTTGTTGTTCATGTCTCTTAGTTACTGGCCAGCATTCAGTACCATACAGTGATACTGGTCGAACGATGGTTCTGTATATTTTGACTTCAGATATAGTGGCACATTCCGGTCACAAATGACTCCCAAGACTTGGCACCATTTCAGCCATACAGCGTTGTCTCTGTTTCGGGCATCCGGGTGTGTTTGACCATCTGAAAAGATTAACGTATCCAAGTATTTGAATACAGACGATTTTTGGAGTTCATCAATGTGAATAGATCCTCACTTGGTACTTCGCACTTCATATACTCTGTCTTACCAATGTTAAGTAGTAGGCCATGGGTGTCTAGTGCAGTTTTCCAACATTGAAAGTGTTGTTTTAATTCTTGGCGAGACTTGCAGGCTACAATGATATCGTCAGCATAGAGCAAGGTCCAGGGATGTGGTTGCAGTAGTTCGGCTGCGATGGTGTCAAAACATATGATGAACAGGAGCGGGAACAAAGCTCATCCCTGATGAACACCAACTCTGATGGGAAAGTTGCGGTGTTTCCTTGTGCACATCGGACATAGCTGGTGACATTACGATAAAGAAGCTAAACCTATTGAACATATGCTTCTGGTACCTCATGCTGTTGTAGTGCATACCATATTAGATCATGAGGTACCCTATTAGATTATGAGGACATAGCTTGTCACATTACGATAAAGAAGCTAAACCCATTGAACATATTCTTCTGGCACCTCATGCTGTTGTAGTGCATACCATATTAGATCATGAGGTACCCCGTCGAAGGCCTTTTCAAGATCCAAGAAGGCTATATGGAGTGGTTTCTCTTTTCTAGGTGCCTTTCAATCAAATGACGAGTGTCGTGAATAGCATCGATTGTCCCTGTACCTTTCTTAAAACCACATTGGTTTGAGGAAATCTTGATTATGTCACGAAGGCGTGTATCCACGATACGCTAAAATATCTTCATAGCGCGGCAAAGCAGGGGGGAATCGAATATCGAAAATAATTTGAGCAGTTGTGCACATCTCCTTTACCTTTCCAAATTGGTATTGTTACACTGCTGAGCCAAGTAAGAGGAGCTTCGTTTTCATTAATGATCTTGTTGAAGATATCTGTTAGAAATTGAGGTGCTTGTGGCCCAAGAAGATTTCTTCTTCATAGCGGTCTCAACTTCGGCAACCGTGATACCTGGTACTGGACCAAGTATAGGATCCCCAGCTGGTAGTGGCGGATGCGCAAATTCTTCGTTGCTAATATTTTCGAAGGGCTGTTGCCATCGGTTAAGGATCTCATTAGGTTTCCATAGAGGTTGTTGATTTTCATTCTTAATGATCATAACATGTCCAACATCTTCAGTGTAATGATGGCGATCCTTCGCTAGTCTGTAGATATTATTTGCTCCTTCTGCTATGTTGAGCTCTTCGTACATGTTCTTGTAATGGTCTTCTTTAGCCTTTGACCCATCCTGTTTTGCCACCGACTTCAATCTTCTATATTGCTGACGATGAAGATTTAGTGCCGATTGGAGCCACGTATTATACGCTAATTTCTTCATCCTGATGGCATCTTGGACATAAGAATTCCACCACCATATCTCTTTATTGATAAAAGATCAACTGGTACGAAACTGGTACGAAAACCTTACGTGTGGTTTCATGCTATGCTCCACAAACTGGGTGCACCAGGGGCGTCCAGGTTTTGATTGACCCATGATGTTAGCAGCACAATGTGTGGAGGCCTTTGTCCAGATTTCATCAACGTGTTGACCTTGTTCTGGCATAGCTAGAGAACCTATAAATGTTTTCAGATGTATGTGATGTTGTTTTAATTTCCACCATTTAATTCGTTCCATTGTAGATTTAAGACTTTTCCTGCAGAGATCAAGGAGAATCCTCAAATTGAGAAGAAACATATGATGTTGGGGTGCAATATTGTCTGATGGTATGACTTTTACATCAGTGACAAACTTCAGATCACTCCTTCGTATCAACCAATAATTGATCTGCGTATTTCTTCCACCACTACTGAAGGTAATGAGGTGCAATGGTCGCTTTCTGTAAAAGGTTAAGTCTAAGGCCTCAGAAAATTCCAGAATTCTGTTTCCATCCTCATTTCGCTCTCCAAAGTCTTGTCCACCATGTAATCTGTCGAAACCATGTCTATTCACTCCAACGTGGCCATTTAAGTCACCACCAATGAACAGTTCTTCTTCAACAAACTGTAGGTAAGTTCGTGCACATTAAGGCATCATCAGTGCACCCAGTTTGTGGAGCATAACACGAAACCACATGTAAGGTTTTCGTACCAGAGTATTGGCTTAATAGACATCAGCTCTTAATAGACATCAATCGGTCAGAAGGACGGTTTACTTCAGTGACATGATCTCTAATAAAATACTCCACTAATACGCCTAATTGTAAATAAATGTAATTCTCTTTGTTTTGTTCGATTATTGGGTGAATTCTAGACTTTTCTGTCTAGTCTTATCTAATTTATTTCTTCAGGAATTTCTCTCAATTTATAAGACTATTTAGAAATAATATTTAACGATTTGCATTCCAATATAATCAAAGAGCTTCAATTAATTACATAACTTGTAATATTAGAAGGACCTACTTCTGTGTGTTCTTCACACAAATCTAATACCAATTAAGGCATGAAAGCTTTACCGTGTTCTTAAACACCAGCTGGCACATCCAATCGCCTCTCTTATCATTTTCCGCGTAATTACGTAAACTCTGCGATTATATAAACGCGCGGTCGTCATAACCGAGAGATCTGGAAATATCGTAGATTAACCGAAATGTTTCCGTGAAATTCACACCGAAACAATTAGATTTATCACTCGTGCGAAAATGCAACGTTTTCGAGCCAGTCGACCGAGATTCTTTCCTTCTTTTTTATTCGGAATGTTATTACGATTTAATCTATGTAATCCGTTTGGAATTATTGAATTCCAAGTACGAATTAATTCAGTTCATGTTGACGAATTAATTCAGTTTTCGTTAAATATTATGCTCAGAGTATGGAAGCGAGACTAGGACTACGCAGACTGGAAAAAGTAACTGCGTAAGTCTAAAGTGAAAAGGAAAAAATAAGGACAAAAATAGAGACAGTAGACTATGCAAATAAGATGCCAAGCAGCCTAGAATAAAATAAAATTAAAAATAAAAGATATAATAAATAAATTAAAAATAAAATAAGCATGGCTGCTTGAAACTGAACATATTAGATCGACTAGACAAAACAAACTTCTCAATACTAGAATAAAAAAATCACTTAGTATGAAATAAGATGTTTAATAGGCGTTGTATTTGTTTTTAAAAGTCTTGTTTTTTGGATCATGGAAGCGAGACATATTTTTTTTAATCTTTAAATTAAATAAATAAAATTAATGGATTCTTTTGGGTATTTTTTACGGAGCAAATTATCGAATGCAATTCTCTTTATGTACGTGCGATTAAGACGAGCAGAGGTATTATTGCCAGGAAGTTTGTTGAAGTAAATGGTGAAAAGGTTGACAACTGTGACAAAATCTTATTTATCAGTTTATCATACGGTTACAACCTACAGTTTATTAGAAATTGTATTGTGGGAATAAAAATTGCATAAACTTTGGTCTTAAAAATTAAGGTTAAATAAAATGATTTTATTTTGTCGGTTTAATTCGATTTCACTTTTAATAATTGTGAGGGCATCGGGTTTTGCAACTGCGACAAAATACTAAACTCACGGCCGTGCGTTACAAAAGCAACAGATAATTGATTTTTTGAATAATATTAAATAATATACAGGGTGTTGTGTAAACATGGGGCAAAAATTCAAGGGGTTATTCCTTGACCTATTCTAAGAATATTTTGTTCTTTGATGATTTCTGAAAAATCCTTTGTTTTGAAGATACAAGGTAAACAAAATTTGCGACAACCATATTCGATATTTGTTGAAATTATTAATGTAAATAAAAGTACTAACATTAATTCTAATACATCAATTCCTGACACAGATTCTTTTCACTTATGAAGAAAGTTTTTTAAGAAATGCAATAAGGAATTTTCATAACAACCAAGTGTGGGCTGATAAAAATCCGCATGAGGTATGTGAAGATCGATTTCAACATCAGTTCTCCTTGTAAGTTTGGGTTGGAATTGTGGGTGACTATCTAATTGGACCGGTATTTCTACCAGGAAGACTTACTGGCGAGATGTATCACAACTTTTTAGAAGAAACACTACCCGAGTTTCTGCAGGATGTACCATTGGCGGCAAGAATCGCAATGTGGTTTATGCACGATGGTGCATCACCACTTTTCAGTTTGGTTGCTCGTGATTTTTTAACAGCAACATACGGAGATCGCTGGTACCGAGGAAATAAAATACTCGGGGCGGACCAAAAGTAGCATGAGATTGGGCAGCAGCTATCTCATTAGTGGGACGAGGATGTCGAAGAATGATTTCCCTAAAGGCTCGTTACCAGATATTCATGGGCGGATATCACATATGATTCACATGGAAAATCATCACCATGGCTACAAATCGAAACACGGCCCCTAGTTATGGGTCCCCCTTCAATGGGGGACGGGTGCTAAGAATCTCCCGGTTAGCTGTGAAGAAGAGAATAAGTACGTAGAACGTGCGGAGTTTATATGAACAAGGAAAAATCCATAACACCATCCTTGAAATGAATAGACTGGACATAGCAGTCCTAGGTATCAGTTAAATGAAATGGCCTAACTCTGGAAGCTGTGTAGTAGACAATCATACAGTGTATTACTCAGGAGAATGGTGTAGGTTTTATAGTTAGAAAAGATACCTCACAAGCAGTCACCAGCTTCCTGCTACAGTCAGATAGAATATCTATGATTAAAATACATGCAAGTCCAGTAGATTTTTTCCCTAACTCAAGTATATGCACCAACAACAACCGCAACGGACCAGCAGACTATAAGTCACACTAACTAAAAGCAACGAAATCACCATTATCATGGGCTACTTTAACGCCAAGGTTGGAAGAGGGCAGGAAGGCAATACAGTAGGAAATCGGGGTTTAGGAATCCGAAACTAATGAGGTGACCGTCTTGTGCAGTTCTGCCAAGAGTAAGGACTAGCACTAATGAATACTTTTTTTCAATTACCATCTTGGAGACTGCACACATGGAAATCGCCCGCGGACACTACCGATCACATAGTCTGCAATCAGATAGATTTTTTCGGAATAAAGCAACGATTCCGCAACACTCTCAAGTCTTGTAAAACGTACCCAGGCGCAGACGTGCCATCGGACCATAATCTGCTAATAGCAGAGGTGGAATTTCGACCAAAGAAAATGGGAAAGAAAATCAAATTAAATCGAATAAATACCCGAAAACTGAAGGACACTGTAGTAAAGGCAGAAGCCACCGATTGACTTCGGACAAAATTGGAAATAGACGCTATCAACACAGAGACAGATGTAGAAGACCTGTGGAATCACATTAAAAAAGCTACGATTGAAATGGCAAATGAAACAATAAGACGGCCGGAGAGCAAAACAGCAATGGACGACACAAGAAATTTTGGCAAAAATGGATCAACGGAGAGAATATTAAAACAAAGATGCAGATAAATACTGGCAACTGCAAAGAGAAATTAGACGTGACATCAGAGCAGCAAAAGAAAATAAGCACGAGAAAGACTGCAATGTATTAGAAGAACTGCAAGCAAGGCACGACATATACGGCATTCATAAGAAGATCAGATTTATTACCGGTATTCGAAGAAAACTCAAACACGTTGCTAGACAAGCACGGACAGACATGGAAAGACTACATCCAGGAACTATGTGACGATATAAGACCACAAGAACACCATATGAATATCGTTATATAGGGCCCACCAATTACAACTTCAGAGGTGGAGAAAGAATGAAAGAAGGGAAGGCAATTGAACCCATTGAAGTTCAGGTTGAAGTTTTGAAACTACTTCAGGAAAAAGGGCTCAGTATACTTGTCAGACTATTGAACGCTCAAGTCAACATTCAGAAATTTTCCCAAAAAAATGAATGCAAGGAAATGTGGAGAATATATCAGTATCATGAGCCATGCACTTAAACTCTTCCTCAAGGTCATCCACGAGCGCATTTAGCACAAGCTCGAAGAACAAATAAGTCACACTCAATTTGGCTTCACAAGTTGTCTTGGAACCAGAGATGCCCTCTTTGCCGATCAGGTTCTCATTCAGCGATGCAGATATGTTAACAAGAACGCATATGCATGCTTTAAAGACTTTGAAAAGGCGTTTGACAAATTAAAACACCAGAAGATGCTTGAAATACTTAAGAACACCGGAATGGACGACAAGGACATCAGAATAATCGGTAACCTTTACTGGAAGCAGAGAGCGACTGTCAGGGTAAAGAATAGTCACACTGACGAAATCGAAATCCTACGTGGAGTACGTCAAGGTTGTATTCTGTCACCACTTCTTTTTAACGTACATTCAGAAGAACTATTTAAAGATACCCAGCACGAAATGAAAGAAGGCATTTTTGTAAAAGGCGAAACAATAAACATCCGTTACGCAGATGACACCTTGCTGATCGCAGACACACTTGAAGGACTGCAGAGTTTACTAAGCACAATAGCTGAAGCTGGTGAAGAATATGGCCTCAAACTCCACGCAAGCAAGACGAAGTACATGGTGATAAGCAAAGTAGCAAATTCACAAGATACTGGTCTGTACGCAAACAACACAGCCATTGAAAGAGTACAGCACATCACATATCTAGGATGCAACATGAACGAGAAATGGGACCACTCGGCGGAAATAAAAATAAGAATCGCACTTGCAAGACTAGCCTTTATACTAGATCCGTGCTGTGGAGTCACAATCTTAGCCTGAAGTTAAAAATACGTATTGTGAAATGCTATGTTACGGTATGGAGGCATGGACCTTAACAGAAGCATCCTCGAAGAAGATCGGCGCCTTCGAGATGTGGGTGTATCGAAGAATTCTGCGGATCAGTTGCGTTGACATAAGAACGAATGAAGAGGTTCTGAGAAGAATGGGAAAGAAGATCGAAGTCATGCCAAACATCAAGATAAGGAAGCTCTCTTACCTGGGACACATCATGCGAAATAGTAAATACCGCCTACCGCAACTCATCATGCAAGGCAAGATCAATGGTAATAGAGGACCGGGGAGAAGACGAACCTCATGGTTGGGGAACCTTAGAGAGTGGTATGGAAAGAAGGTCAGTCGATTTGTTCCGTGCTGCTGTCTATAAAGTTATTATAGCGGAGATGATCGCCAACATTCGCTAGACGGATATGGCACCAAGAAGAAGAAGAACTCAATTAGAAACAGGAAAAACACCCTGTATAAGAGTATTAGGGTAATATTCATTAACATACAAATACAATCCAATCGGTGTTCTATTATTATTATTTTTGTCTACGAGTAACTTGCATTATTTCTAATGTGACATGCATGAAAATATCAGAACATTTTTCTAAAAAAAAAAATATTGAAGAATGTCTGCACATAGAAAATTCCTTTCTTTTAATCAGCAAAAATCTATGCAAACTAAATTAGTCGTAATAAACTAGTAATAATTGCGGAGAAAGTTTATTTTTATTTCTTCATCTCAAGAGAGGTCGATGTTAATCACTTTACCAAAAAAACGAACGCTTCTCAGTGCGACGACCATCCAATGATAATCCACATGTCTCATGTCCTCAGGGTCTTTCTTCGTATCGTCCACACTCGCATATAAGTTATATGCGAGAGACAGGCTGGAGAAACGCAATTTGGACGGAGTAGGCACCCGCGAGGCTCTCTTCTCTCTCAACGTTCTCACACAGCGGTGCAGAGACATGATTGTCAATATATACGCCTGCTTATTGACTACCGAAAAGCTTTCGAATGTGTCTCGCACCAGAAGCTCATTGAGATTCTAAAGTACACCTGACTCGATAAGGGAGATTTGAAAATCAACGCGCAGATGTATGTATGCATCAAACTGCAGAGATTAGGATAGAGGGTATAACATCCGAAGAAACAGAAATCAGGAGGGGTGTTAGACAATGGTCTGTCCTGTTCCCTCTACTCTTCAATATATACTCGGAGGCGGTGTTCCGAGAGGCACTGGTGGGTGTGAAAGAAGACACTAAGATCAACGGCATCCTTATTAATAATATACGATTCTCTGACGAGACGGTCGTGCTCACCGGCAGCCTCCCACATCTCCAGAATATGATGGACCTTATCATTGAACATAGCACACAATATGTTCTACACGTGAATGTTGCCAGATCAAGGTTGTTATGTTCTCCCAATCGCCAAGACGGACGGTACTTCAAATTAACAACCAGGTCGTGGAAAAAGTGCCGTCCGTTAAATATCTTGGAGCCCTCGTTAACGAGAACAGTGACCCTAAAATGGAAATTAGATCAAGGATAGAGCAGGCCAGAGGAACATTTATCTCTATGAAGACCCTATTTACTAGTAGAGACCTAACCCTACAGCTCTGCATGCGTATATTGCATAGCTATATCTTCGCAGTGCTACTCTATGGCTCCGAGAGCAGTACATTCAGCCAATCAATGGGGAGCCGCATAGACACCTTTGAGATGTACTTGTATCGCCGTATTTTGCGTATATCCTGAGTAGACAGAATAACCAACGAGGAACTACTGGGGAGAACAGGTCTGATGACAACCGTCAAAGAAAGAAAGCTCCAATACATTGGGCAAGTTGTAAGGGGAGAGCGTTACGAGATCCTTCCGTAAACGATCAGTGGGCAGACGGCAGAACTCTCGGCTAAAGGATCTGCGTCGATCGTTCGAATGGACATCTATCGAGATTTTCAGAGGTGCGGTTTCACGCACCATTGTAGCCAGTTGGATCGCCAACCTTCGATGGGAGACGGCGATCTAAGAAAAATCTCAAGAAATCGAATCTGAGAAATTATGTTGCAATTAATCCATAATAATTCACACGAAAAGACCGATTTTTGTTTCATTTTAAATCTAATAATAAATAATGAATGTTTAATTTAATCTACTTAGTTTTTCGACTAACTAAAACGTTCATTTAGACCAGTGGTCGCCAAAGTGGTCGATACCGACCGCAGGGGGTCGATAAGAGTTCCTCAGGGGTCAAATAATACACGAGGGTCGAAAGGGGGTCGATTAATACATTGGTGTCGAAAGGGGGTCGATTAATACGATTAAGGTCGTTTAATAAGGGAAGACTTTAAAACACGTTTCGAAGACTTGGAGAATATGCATGTTCCCGAACGGTTTGCTACTCCATTTGATGCAAATATTGATATTGAAGCTAGTTATAATGAATTTGGCTTAAAAGGTGTACTAATTGAAATATGTGTAGATCTCGAAGCAAAAGCGGTGTTTCAAAATATAAAACTCAGTGAATTTTTGAGCAATAAAAATATTGCCACTAAATATCCGAAACTGAGAGTAGAAGTCGAACCTTTCTTACTTGCATTCCCAACTTTATATATGGTTTAAGCTTGTTTTAGTCACGCGAACGCAATTTTTACAAAACAGAGGAACAGATTCAACTTGGAAAACCGTGGTGATTTGAAACTAAAACTTACCAATTTTCAACCAAATATCAATAATCTTGCTGCGACTAATTAACAACCATTTTAGTAAAAAACATATTTTTAAGATGTTGGTAGTAGTCTCAAAATGACAGTAAGGCAAAAAATGAGTTATTCTTTTCTTAAATACTTAATCTGGGGTTGATATGAAGGAAAATATCCTATGAAGGGGTCGACCGGATAAAAAGTTTGCGAACCCCTGATTTAGACTATTTCTAGTACAGTATAATCTCGGTAATTCGGCCGTTGGGTAATCGGACGATACGTCCAATAATCGGGCGGTCTGGAGACCACTCGTGCTCTTCCCTCCTAGCACTCTTTCTTATAATCCGGCGGTTGTCTGGTCCCATATGTGTCGTATTATCAAAATTATGTTGTATTAACTTAAACTAGTATTTAGACTATTCCAGTTTTATTAGAATTTTGACTATTGCAGACTATCTACAAAATAAACTATTCCAGCGTATCTAAATTTAAATTATTCCAGCGTATCTATAATTTAAATTTTTCCAGCGTATCTATAATTTTAATTATTCCAGTGTATCTATAATTTATCTATTCCAGTCTGTCTAGAATTTAGACTATTCCACTCTATGTACGATTTAGACTATTCCAGTATATCTACAAATTAAACTATTCCAGCCTATCTATAATTTAAACTATTCTAAGTCTATCTATACAAGTAGAAGAAAGAAAAATTAACAGTTCCTTTTTTTAAATAATTTTTCAAACAAATAAAAATTTTTTATGTAATCACAAGAATTTCGAATTGATTTATTATAATTACTAATTTTCTTGATATAGTAACGGCAGGTGTATTTTGTAGTTCCTTTAGAATTGAACGAATGGAAAAGAAAGTCATGCCAAAACCTTGACATCGAATTGCATAAATATCAGTGTTATGATGTTTGTAAGCAGCGAAGAACATATTGAGAATAAAACGACACGAAATCTCAAACTGTTCATTAGAAAAATCCGAATGGTTATTTAACACGAAACGTTTCATCGTGTATTCCTGTAATTATATTCAAATTATCTATAGCTCGCGGACTAAGATATAGTTATAGCTAATTAATTCAGGTCAGTTATGTTTGCCAAATATTGATTATTTTCTGTTCAGGATAATAAATATTGAGATAGATAATATGAAGAGTAATATTGAGATAGGCCGTAAGATTCGAAAATTGTTACGAGGGTCGGACAAAATCAAGTTGGAATAAAATAAACGTTTGCATAATTTGCGAATAGGCGAACAAGCCGGTTTTAGGCCTCGAAAATCATGTATCGTGCAGATCAACTCGCTCCGAATTATTATTGAGCAGTCCGTGGAATGGCGCTCTCCACTTTACATGCTTTTTGTGGATTTCGAGAAAGCTTTCGACTCTGTTAGCCGCAACGCCATCTGGAAAGTCCTATCACAGAACGGCGTCCCTCAAAAGATTGTTAACATCATCCAGGCATTGTACGCGAACAGCTCTAGCCGTATCAAACACAAAGGCAAACTAAGTGACGAATTTGCTGTCTCCTCGGGGGTCAAACAAGGTTGTGCATTAACGCCTCTCCTATTTATAATCGTCATTGACCACATAATGACTGCAGTTAACGAGCGTCCCCGCGGCATCAGATGGCGTCTGAACTCCCGGTTGGAAGACCTGGATTACGCTGATGATTTGTGTCTCCTCACGCACACCTACCAAGATATGCAGGAAAAACTAAATCTACTGGACTATAACGCGGCGTTCACTGGCCTCTCTATCATCATCTCTAAGACCAAGGAAATGCGTATCAATGCTCGTAATAACACCCCGCTCTCTTTAAATAACATCCCAATCGATAATACTGTCAACTTTTGCTACCTGGGCAGTCAGATTACTCCAGACGAAGGAGCTTCAGAGGATGTCAAAATACGAATTCGTAAAGCAGGATACGCATTTGCTCTATTGAATAATTTCTGGAATAACCCATGCATCAAAAGAAGTACCAAAATCAAGGTCTTTAACAGCAACGTCAAATCAGTTCTTTTGTATGCCTGCGAAACCTGGAAAGACACTCTAGCGGTTACTCCCAAGATTCAGACCTTTGTCAACAAGTGCCTGCGGCGCATTCTTGGCATACGCTGGCCGGAGGTTGTCTCAAATGTTACTCTATGGAGGTTAACAGGTCAACAATCAATTGCCAAGGAGATAAAGAGGCGCAAATGGAGTTGGATAGGCCACACGATAGGCCCTTTGCTCCACCTTGGAGCCATAGGAATCAATTATTATTTGCATAATTTATTTCTCCAATATTTTCCTATACATTTTATTGCACATTAATTTTGCACACTTAAAACTTTTGAATCAAGTTCAAAAATATCAATAAGTTTAAATGCAATCGAGTGGATGGTTTCAAAGTTATTGCAAATTTTCTAAATATGGACCTCGTTTTAAAACAACCTACCTAGTCTTATTGTTTGAAACAATATTGATAAATTATTCTTTATTTTAAGTTTTTTAAGCTTTCAGATAATCCACAGTAATTTAGCTACTTTTAAAATGGGCTGCTTTTTAGAATGGGCTGCATTGGCTGTGCGCAGCCAGAGCAGGTGTAGCGATTGTATGTGGCTACCGTCAATCTCCACGCACTTGTAGTAGCAGCCAGACGTATTTTGTTCCTACCGCTCAACGAAAGGGCCCCAACTGGTCGTCGCAGCAACTTGGCTGCTATTTCAGCCGTTGCAACTAGGCTGCCTAGTGCACGTGAGGCCTTATTCATTTTTAAGATATCGCTGTAATATAATCTTTATCTTTGCGTCTATTTTTCAATTGACAAATAATTTTATGAAAAGAATGGTTGGGACCGTTACTACGTGGTAAACCAAACTTACTCTGTATTGAAAAATTTACTATGTTTTTACCACTAATTAGTGTGAAAATATTGGGTGATTTTTTAGAGGTATAGAACTTTGAACTGCAATGAAACTGAATAATGCTGACGTCCATGGAATTGGCTTTATTGGAAAGATAAATTTATGTCATTACTGCTTAAATATGATTTGGGGCATATTGGTTCGAATAAAGTGCAATCTGAAGTCCAATTTTCGACCACTTTTTCGAGTAGCCGAGGCGATATATCGGTAATAACGCGGCTAATGTTGCCTTTCAGCTGATCCATCGTCATGGGTTTATTGGCGTACACTAGCGACTTTAACGGATCCGTGCTAATTCACGGATCCGTTGCGCGAGATTATGCGGTCAGCGAATGTTTCCTGCAATAAATTGATTGTGTCGCACGCTGTGTGGCATGTTCCGTCGTCTTGTTAAAACTAAAGCTCCTCCACATTAACGCCACACAACTGGAGAACGAAAATGTCAACAATCATGGATCAATAGCTCTCTCCACTGTCACGTCCTGGCCGGCATCATCTTTAAAGAAATATGAAATATGAGCCAATGATTTCACCAGCCCCTAAAGCACACTTAACAGTGTGTTTTGTGGATGTAACGGCGTCTCAATAATGGCTTCTGGTTTTTCCTCGCTACCAATCCGGCAATTTTGTTTGTGTACGTAACCATTGAGCCAAAAATGGGCCTCATCGCTCAATACATTTTTTTGGTGAAAATGAGGATCAAGAACTATCTTGTTTTCGACCCATTCTCTGAACGTACGATGCATATATGGACCGTGCACGAAATATAGAGGCAGCACTCTCGGCGACACTTGCGCGCCCTTGTGTTAAAGTGGTACAAAAAACGGGCAAAAATACAAATGAAACAAATGCGACAAGTGAAAAAAAAAATGGAAAAAATAATAAGCCCTATAACACTTTGACAAAAAACTAATTAATCAATTTGGAGCATATCTCACATATAATTTTATTGTTTGATGTTGTTTATAATCTGAGAACATTAAAACTCTTTGTTCAAGTTCTGGTAGCAACTCAGTATTAACTTCGGTACAGTAAATGATTATGACTGATTGTACCGCGGCTTTAGATGGCCAAAATATTAGGTTTTTCATTAAAATGTTTAGATGATGTAGATTATTTATGAATACTCGATTTAGAGTAGTGCGATGAATATTAAATAATACAGATATCGCAGTATATGTCAAACTAGTCTTTAGTTTCATCAAAGTAATCAACAATTTCGTTTGTTTATTAAGTTTGAAAGTTTTACCATCTGGAAGTGGATTCAAAAGGAATGAGATAGATAGCAAATGGCAAATGTAACACCAGTTAAGCTAATCATAGCCTCATTAGTTTTGATAGAAGAAAGCCCATGGAAACCTTGGTAGTCTGCTTTTACAAATTCGAAAAGAATTGTATCACAACTAGAATTTTGAACATTTTTCTTCAAAACTGGTATCGAAGCTGCACATATTTTATCCAGTTTTTTTTTTACTGATATATTCACCTGAACTGCAGCGGTACTTTGGCCGTCACATTTATTCAAATTGAGAAAGGAATATGAAACAATTCTTTGTCAAATAATTCGCTCGTTTGTCAACTTTGACAATTTATATTTCGATAGCTAGGCTGAGAAGCTTTGAAAACAATCACGACACTATGATACTGTGCTTGAGCTTCTATAAGATTTTCCACATCTTGCTCATTATAATATCATTTATATCACTATTATTTTTATGATTAATCATTACTAGCTTCTCGTTATTTATATTTTTCTTCTTGACGCTTTCTCTGTACCTTCTCTGAACACCCTTTGACACAACAAGATTTTATCGATTTGACATTGTAAATTATTTTGAAATTTCCTTAAATGAAAATTAGTAAACAAACAAATCACTTGTTACTGACTTATATTTTTGCCCAAAAGTTTAGTCACCAGTTGTCGTGACGGTCTAAATGCACGGTCCCTATGATGGTCACGCCGCTTCAGCCCTTGCACGAGCTGTATCTCGTAAGCTCATAAACCGAGATATTTTCGCAAGATCTTCCATAAGGTGGATGGACGCAGCTCGAATTGCTGTGCAGGTTGGCGAATCTTATTCGGGTCCTCCTCAACACTACGATCCACAGATGCAACAACTTCTTCGGTGCGCACTGTACAACGACTCTGCGGATGCACATTATCAGACTATACGTAATGCGAAAACGATCCATGGTTTTCCGAATAACTTGCTGGGATGGACGATTATGTCGACCGTAAAATGGACGTGGCGCACGGTAAATTTCGCGAACTGAATCAAGACTTTCGAAGTAAATTTGCAAGCGTTGTTCTGGCGTAAGTCTATTCATGACGAAATGGCAAAACATACTGAGTTAAAATCAGCCGTCACCTATCAAATTAACTGTCACTAGAAACAGTGGCTGCTCCTTAGAAACTTTATCTTTGCTCCGTAAAATATCTAATTTGTGAGAGATATAAAGCGAAATTAAAGTCAAAAATTGTGCCAACAGTGACCCTTTTTAGTGATTAATGTTTTAAAAAGAGAATATTGTGCGGAAAGACCAAATTTTGTGTTAATTGCAAGTCGTTGAAATTTCTTCAGGTTTGACAGTTGCATAACCATATGTCATTTTGACATATCGACCGAGGACTTCCGGTATAAGAAGTCACCCCTATACCAAGTGCCAACAGCATCCCTGGGCTGAGGCACTCTGTTGTCCAGGGAGTGAGAAATCACCCCCAAAGGCGGAAGAATTCACTAGAATCATCAGAATTACACCACACTATTAAGGACCTTACGGTATCCCATGACTAAATGCCTGGAAAAGGTGAAAAGAAATATGGATTATTCGAATACTACTCGGATCTCCGGGGTAGACAGTGTCCGAAGAATGCATTCAAGAATTGCGGAGGTAGAATGGAACCTGCACCTAGCAGAACACAAAAGAAGAAGGAACAGTGTTGCCAGTTCACAAAACAAACCTCTAAAAAAAAACACCCAATATTATATAAGTTGTGAAGTTATATAAATCTACATACTTTACACGACTCGAGTTTCGACTGTTGAAGGTCATTTTCAAGTGGATTGCAAATTAATCAGATTGAATTTATACTAAGAGTTTTTGTGGGGACGGAAGGTGTATGTCTGTAGTTGTGGTCATATCTGGAGACGATAAAAAGATGAGGTCGGTTTGCTTCTTAAAGCTTGTTAAGGAGAATTAACTAGTGGATTACGGCTTTGTTTGAAAATTTATAATGACTCCAGGAAATCAAGCTGCGGGCCTTTGTTGCAATTATGCGAGACTTTTAATTATCCATTTCGGGGAATTTATGATTACATTCTTGCCATTTCTTAGATAATCTTCCTGTCTGACCTACGTACATCTTATTGCATTCCGAACAATGAATCTCATATACGCCGGAGTTTGTGAGGGGGTCGATTTGTCTTTAGCATTAAATAATACGTGGGACAATTTTGAAAAGGTTTTAAATTCTACTTGATAATAATTTTAGGAAATCGACAATTTTTTCTTTTTAATTTTATGTTAGGTTGACGCTTAGGTCAACTCTTCAATCTTTTCTCAACTACTTTCCAGTCCACATAGCTCAGTTTTCAGGTTACTGGGCTTCGAATTTACCTCATATTTCGTAAATATAAAATAAAATGGATTTCTGGCACTCCTCAATTCGTCAATTGTGTTTCAGTATCAGGCTTATCTGCCAAGAAGCACCGCAATTTTTTCATATTCAACTTATCACGTTTATAAACCAACTAAACCAACAAAAAAACTCTTTATTGAACCATCCGTGCAAATTCCACCAAAACTTTTAGTTTTTAAATTTTGAACGAAACCCGTCTATAAATTAACAAATGAATCATATCTACAAAATTTGATTATTTGATCAGTAATTTGGAAACCCCTGATCCAATCTATAAACTATTGTCCTTCTATTGTTCTAACATTTGTTTGTGTGAACGATAAACTACAAACAAAGAGACATCTCCGACACGTTTGCATGTTCGCCTCACATTTTCTTTTCACTAGCAACAATGCCTCAGGAGTGTCAAGGTCCTAATTAATATGCTCTCGGTATCGAAGCAAACTAACCTACATCATTTATATAACTGTAATCACTCAAAGTTGACTCAACGTACACCAATACTAAATATTTACGTCTCCAATTAGACTCATTTACCAAACAGGCCACAAGTGAAGACTAGGTCATAAACAATTCCAAGAAAAACTAACAAACAAATATTACCAATATAGCGTAACCAGTATGTTTTTTATTGAATCGATTCTATTCTAGTTCTAGTCTATTTTAGTAGTCTCGATTTTCTGGGCTAGTTTTGTTCTTCGAATTATTATCTCAAAGGTGCTCAAATTTGGCAAAATCTCGACCTAACACAGCAGGATTTCTTCGTTTGAAGACAATAGTCAAAATAAAACAAATAGAAATTTCGACATCCTTTATAAATGAAGCAATAATAAACTAAATGGATTCAATTAGTTCAGAAGTGTCTGAGAGAAAAGGTAATTTGATTCACACGAAAAACAAACAATTTACGAACAAGGCTAAACTTTCAATTCTGGACCCAACATCGAAACCGGACAGATACCCATCGATCTTGCTCCACACGCCGTTCATCCATTGCGAAAATTCGGCAATTGAGTGTGTACTTACATCCGACGTAGAGGGCAGCGGCGCCCGCCAGCACCAGCAACAGGAAACTGGCTATTATGCAACAGCCGCATTTGCACTGCGGACTGAGCTTCCTTCGCGTGAACCGGATGTCCGAATCTGACGAGAGGATCGAGCTTGCTGATCGTCTGTACTGGCGAGTTCCTGTACTCATTGTACTAACAGACATCTGCAACAAAATAAACAATATTTAATAAATAAGAATAAATAAATATATTTATAAACTTTTAACTAATCAGACAACAATAGAGCGACGATAACCTATTCCATTTTGGCTTTTAGTATGAGCTGCCCCAGTACCTCATATTTCGCATTCATTGGCGGTTAATGAAAACCGCCCTAGAACCGACTAAACTAGATAAGGGAAGGTTACATTAGACTGAATATATATAATAATATATTTCAATTACGTAAACTAGATATTAGATTTATAGTAATACAGTTATATCTACCACAAGGATAGTTTCCTAACATTTGCAATTACAGAGAAAAAAAAATACGTGTAAAAATATGTAATAAAACGCATATTTTACAAACAACCGCAATTATTTTGCAATAGTGCAAAACACTATTTGTCTGTTATTAATGCAAAAATAAAAGTACCTATAAAACACCGTTAATTAATACTTCACGTAAGAATTTACTTTTACGAGATGTGGACGTGTGGACAGACAGACGTAATATAACA
The DNA here is from genome assembly GCA_944588485.1 of Phosphuga atrata. Taxonomy (NCBI): domain Eukaryota; kingdom Metazoa; phylum Arthropoda; class Insecta; order Coleoptera; family Silphidae; genus Phosphuga; species Phosphuga atrata. Next base: position 47,706,135 of record OX155900.1, on the reverse strand, counting down.
GTTCTTCGTGAAAGGTAATTATTTACATAAAAATCAATAATTTATATTCTTATGTGTAAATATGTAAATTATAGCAATAAATAGAAACAGTAGAAGTATTAATAATGAATGTTTAATACTCGATTAACTAATCTGTATAACTAATATAGTTTGTTCAATCTATTTAGTCTCTAACTCTTGCCAATTCGGTTTAGTCCAGTGTGCAAGGGTTTATATGTCTTGTCGTCTCTGTTTGGTTCTGTCTTGTCTTTTCTGTCTAGTCTAGTTTACCTAGATCTGAATGTCTGATTCTATCTATCTGATTTTTTCTGTCTAGGCTTGTCTCATTACTTTTGTCTGTCAATTATTGTATGTTTAATCTTATTTTTCCAATCTTATCTTGTTAGACTATTGTATTTATTGTTATCTATCTAATCTTCTGTTGCCCTTTGGTTGGAACATATTATCACTTTCACTTTCTTGACTAGTAACCTTATATAATACCGTTTTAGGACAATTAGGCGATAAATTACGTTCGGTTGTAAGGCTGCAATTTCACGTTGGAAATTTAAACGAAATCGATTATTTGTTGCACAAAGTTGTTAGTAAGTCGCAAATCGAAACATTACATGAAAGTCGCAAGATAGAATCTGATATAAATATATGAAAAAGAAATATATAGCTGATAAATGAAGGCGAGCGGCGGAAAAAGACGCTTACGATCGCTGTGATCGGTAGAAAAAGACGCTTTCGGGCGCTGTGAGCGACAGAAAAAACGCTTACTGAACGGCAGGAAAAGTATTCTTCTATTCAATTAACTTCCGTCGCTTTAAAGAATGTCCTTATATTTGATGAAATTTGAAATAAAAAGTCTTTTAGTTAGTTTAAGATTGAATTGTAAATTAAAGCTTCATGGAAATTGGTAAATATTCAAATCAACAATAGAACTAATATGTTTATTCAGAGATTTTTTTAATTAAATCCAGATATATGGGATTGACATATTGTGGATTTGATTGATTGATTGATTGTTGCTCATGGATCGTTAAACCACTGTTTTGGCTTTATCTTCTCATTCTTTATCTTCCGGCGGCGTAAAAGACTAAAAAAACTCTACAAAAAGTTCTACAAAAATAGAAATTTGACCCATTTAGTGATACAAAGCTGCTTATTAAATAACAGATTCGTTATAAAAATTGCTAATTTAGCTTTCTATAAAACGATGTATATCGTTGACAGATCATACATGAATGAATCACATACATCACATACAGGAATGAATCACTTATATCAGAGACAATGCCAGACAGTGTTTTCAAACTAATGTAAGTGTATTCCATTTTATCAGTCAAAAGAGCAAAGCTGCATTGATGAGAGATAGATCTCGAAACGCGTCTGTAGATGGCTATTCACTTTGGGTTAAATAGAAAGATCTGATCTTGTCTTATATCTAGTTTTGTTTAGTGTCACGAAAATGAACTTGAGACCTAGTGAATAACACACATATCTGTTGTGTTACAACATGAGATTTGTTTTGTAGTCTTAAAAAATACTTAATAATATTATAGACCTTCGGAAAGGTTGAATATATTTATATATTCAAGCTATGTTCCGCTTCAGATTAACTTATGACAGTATTATTTTATCATACTATAGTTCATGATAGTATTTACCAAATTAGAAACATATTTTGCGGGTCAGGAAAATTAGTTGCAAGAGATTTATCGCGGAAAATTAATCAGAGAAAATTGATTGTAAGACAATTTATCGCAGTGAAAATATATCAATTTTGGCGATCAATTTTCTCGGATAAATATAAATTTATTTTACATTTTCTGTGAAAATTATGTTTGTTTATATTGCACAATCATCAACTTTTGAGAAGATTGTATTAAACTTTAAGGCCGGTCCAGACGCTCCGTTTTTCATAACGTTTTGTCTGCGCAGTCTTAAGACGGAATTAAAACGTTGCAATTTGTAGAGCGTCCACACGGTGCATTTATGTCAATATATATTTCGCACAGTTTTAGTGACATCGTCATGGAGGAGGTACTACTCTGGTCAATTTTGGCATGCTGTGTTGTTAGGAAACGGTTTAGCATAATCTTAATGTAATTTAATATTATCTACTGTTAGAAACAAAATTTTAAAAATGGTCTTAAGACCAAATAAAATAAAGTTGTTGGGGCTTAACATTGAGATATAATTTATTAATAATAATATAAGTTGCTCTTTATAGAGATATAATATATTAATAATAATATATTAAATAAACACGTACAAAGAAACTGAGGAAAAAAATTAATCGGAACACGGAGCTACCCTCCACATGCGCCGACTTGCCATGTACCACTGGCACATTCATGTACCGTCTCCGCGCAGTTCTCAAAACTGCGCAGTTTTCCTGTCCACACGCAACGTTATATCTGCAACGTGTTGAACTGCACAGACATAACGTTGTGCAAAACGGAGCGTCTGGACTGGTCTTTAGATGGGTACAATAGATCTATGAAGGTCGCAGTACAAGTCGTCACCACCAAATCTACAATCTAGTCTAAGGTTCAATTGTAAATTAAAGCTTCATGGATATAGGTGAATATTCAAATCAACAATAGAACTAATATGTTTATTCAGAGATTTTTAAAATTGAATCCAACTATATAGGATTGACATTTGTGGATTTGATTGATTGATTGATTGTTGTTGATGTATCGTTAAACCACTTTTTTGGCAGTTTCTTATCTTCCGATGGCGTAAAAGATATTTCTATGTTCTACAAAAATTGAAATTTGACCCATTTAGTGATACAAAGCTACTTATTAAATAACAGATTCGTTATAAAAATTGTTAATTTAGCTTTCTATAAAACGATGTATATCGTTGACAGACAGACAATGTGAAATAAATCACATACATAACAGACAATGCCAGACAGTGTTTTCAAACTAATGTAAGTGTATTTCATAAGTCAAAAAAGCAAAGCTGCACTGATGAGAGATAGATCTCTAAACGCGTCTGCAGATGGCTATTCACTTTGCGTTAAATAGGAAGATCTGTTCTTAAAACAAAGTTATTTATTTAGTCGTATTTGGTGTCCCGAAAGTGAACTGAGACCTAGTGAATAACACAAATATCTGTAGTGTTACAACATAAGATTTGTTTTGTAGTCTTAAAAACACTATAATATTATAGAGCTTCGGAGAGGTTGAATATATTTAAATATTCAAGCTGTGTTCCGCTTTAATAAGTTGTTAAACAATTTATATTTCTCACCGAAAATTGATGAAAATTTTTCCTGCGATAAATTGTCGCAATTGTTCCTGCGTTCAAATTTCCCAACCCGCAGAATATTTTTCTACCAACGTAAAATAATTACATTGCTATTAACTTATGATAGTATTATTTTATCATACTATAGTTTATGAAAGTATTTACCAATTTAATTATTTTATGTTGCTAGAAACATATTTTGCGGGCCAGGAAAATTATTCGCAAGAGATTTATCGCGGAAAATTAATCGGAGAAAATTGAAAATTGTGAGACAATTTTAGAAGGAAAATATATCAATTTCGGCGATCAATTTTCCTTGATAAATAAAAATTGTTTATTTGATATTTTCTGTGATATTCATGTTTGTTTATAATGCACAATCATAAAATTTTTTAGAAGATTCTATTAAACTTTACGATAGTTTAGTTATTTAACTAAACATTATTTTCTAATTAAAGTTTACTAACTCACTGGTTTCTTCAATTAATTATATGTGTCCTGTCAAAGAAATCACCATTCTAACTAAACATCTCGGCAATAAATGGTTCATTTCAGATATCCATGAAAATATTGAACTAAGGAATAAGAAGTACCAAATAGCTGTTATTATCAAATCTGATGAAGCGTGGAATGATATAAGATATTGAGAAACCTGGTGCAGCAGAAAATTAGATCAGCCAAGGAAAATTACTTCAGAAGAACCATCGACGACAACAAAACCAATCCGACAAAAACGTGGAAAAACTTATACCCACATGCATCGAACACCAGTCTAAGTGTGAAATTTACTTTGATGGCAACAAATACAGTGAATCTCCGTGTATTGCACAGAGATTCAACAGCTAACGTAGATAGTGTAAGAAAAATATTTCGCTGATTCCTCTAAATCATAGTGTGCATTACGCGGTAATAAATACAGCGGACAGAAAAAAAAACCGGGATCCTGTAAGTATACTAACCAAATTCGAACTAGTACCTATGTGCCAATTAAATTCAATAGTGAAGTCTCTAAAAAAATGTAGTGGTAACAGTAACGATATAAACTATAAAACTTCTCCAGGATGCCGTTGAAGTCGTTGGCAACCGGTTCCTAGATGTCCTCAATTATTCGTTAACATATGGCGTTTTCCCTGATGAGTGGAAGACATTTCTAGTAACGCCTGTGCAGAAAGTTCCAAATACGTATAATAAATGTGACGAGTACCGCAAAATTAATGTTTTACCTTGTTATGAAAAAGGTATTAGAACTTATTGTAACAAAACAGTTATCAAATTTTTGTAAAAAAAAATATATAATTTCTAGTCATCAATCAGGGTTCAGAGAAGCACATTTTTGCGAGACCGTTATTGTTAATATATGTGATACTTGGTTATATGACCTAGACAATAGAAAATATATCTTGACCGTGTTTCTGGATTTTAGGAGAGCTCTTGAAATCATAAATAGAGATATATTATTGAAAAAACTAATTGAAATAGGAATAACAGATATTGCCATAAAATGGTTCAAGTCCTACTTAAGCAATCGTAAGCAAAAGATTTGACCTTTTGCTTTTTGGATTTTGACTTTTTGGAAACTGTATTTCGAGTAGTATTGATGTTTTATACGGTGTGCCTCAGGGTACCGTCTTAGGACCATTGTTGTTTATACTTTATATTAATGATATAATGCAAATTGTAAAACACTGTAATATAGAAATGTTTGAAGATGACACAATGCTATATGCATCAGGTACAGATTTAAAAGAACTGTTTGAGAAAGTCAATTTTGATCTTGTAAATATAACTGAGTACTTATCGAGTAACAGTCTTAGTGTAAATGTAAATAAATCTAAATATATGATATTACACAATAAGCTCAGTTTGCCTTCAGTTACCAATGGTTCGAAAGTACTTCTTAGAAATGTTCCCCTTGAAGAGGTATCAGAGTACAAGTATCTAGGTGTCATTATTGATAATAGACTCAACTTCATCCGAAATTCAGCTTTTGTTATGAATAAAATGCCAAAGAAATCATATTTATTAGGTAGCATTGGCAAAAGACTGCGCTTACAAACTAAATTGTTGTTATATAAATCATTGATACTACCAAATGCAAATTTTTGTGCGTCGGTCTTGTATAAGCTTCCTGCATATTTGATAAAAGGCTGGAGATCATACAAAACAGATGTATGCGTAAAATAATCAAATGCAACATAAAGCTTATTAAAGTCAGAATAGAATATTACACTATGATACTTTTATACAAAATTAAAAATAATCTTATACCAAATTATCTAAATGACAAGGTGTCACTGGTCAAACATAAAACTAACTACAACTTAAGGAATGTAGAGGATTTCGCTGTTCAAAAGTCTTCTACACTTATAAGATTCAATACTGTACTTAGCAGGGGATTGATTCAATTCAATATGCTGCCTACCGAAGTGAAAAATTGTAAATAACTGAGCAGCTTCAAATTTTTACTAAGGTATCATCTTAGTTATTAAGACGTTATTTCAATAAAACTGTTTTATTTAGAAAATCCTGCATATGTATAGCTTTTGCTAATAAAGTATATTATTATTATAATAATAAAAATCTTTACGTCGTAGTATATAGTCAAATCAGTCAGATTGTGTAAAACTGAGCCATTGCATGATCTGTCGGCAGTTCATGTAGTTCGTCTACTTCGTGTACTTACATCATAAAATCACCGATTTTATGAGGCACTTGTTTAACTGCGATGTACACTATCTTACCTACTTCCCGATTCGACGTTCCAGGAAATACCTAAGTGCAGTCATTTGTTTGTATAAAGATATAAATAAAGAGGCATATGTGATGTGGTTTCATGAACTACCTAGTCATATCGTGCAGTTGAAATAGATTACATGAACTGCCGGCGGATCATGCAATGACTCGGTTTTAGACAATCTGACGGATTTTACTATATGACTACGATAATTTTTTTTCGGTATTTTTAAATTTAATTAATTACCCCTAGCATCTCTACCAAAAATGGCAGCTTTTTAGGGCTTCACACGAGACGAGATAGGGCGAGAGTTTCAAAAATCTCGTCTCGCTCTCGTTTGTTGTGTAAAAAATTACTCTCGTCTCAGTCTCGCTCTCGCTCTAGGAACCGTTAGTCTCGTCTCGCTCTCGTTCTCGCAACCGTTAGTCTCGTCTCGCTCTCGCTCTCGCAACCGTTAGTCTCGTCTCGCTCTCGTAACCGTTTGTCTCGTCTCGCTCTCGTTATAGTTTGTCTCATCTCGCCAAATATCGTTCTTGCTAGAACTTATTGTTAAGATAGTCCAATACGAGGTAATCATTCATTTTATTGTAAACTAATCACTGTCTCTTTACATACATTTTCTATTTGGTTACTATTAATATCTTCTAATTTCGCTTTGTCCCATCCACATGAAAATGTAGCGATAACACACCATAAATATCTGTTTATATAAACCTTGATTTTAAATCTGTTTATATAAATTTTGTTGACGATTTAAAATTAATAATAAAAGCGAACATAATTTGAAATTGTCTACGACATCTATTTCATATTACGAAATCTACTCTTTTAATTGTTATATAATGAAATGTAACTTGCCCGAGCCCGTAGTTCAAATTTATGCAAGAAAATATTACGGCTGCCCGTATTAGAATCAAAGATTGAAGAGGAAGTATGACCGGGATCAGAAACGAGATTCTCATGTCTCGGGAGAACGAGACCACATACGTTCTCGCTCTCGCGAGAGCAAGACCACATACGTTCTGGCTCTTGCGAGAGTGAGACCACATGCGGTCTCGTCTCGTTCTCGTCTCGCTTTTACGAGACGAGACGAGACGAGCAAAATATCGTTCTCGTGTGAAGCCCTACAGCTTTTCAAAAGTGTATATATTTTATATCCTGTGACCAATCCTGTGACCAATTTGAATATAAAGACATGAATTTTTTTCGTGAATATATGTACTTCAATATATAACTAATTATATATATATATATATATATATATATATATATATATATATATATATATATATATATATATATATAATATATATATATATATATATATATATATATATATATATGTATATATATATATATATATATATATATATATATATATATATATATATATATTAAAATTATAAATTGATATACAATGGGCTGCGGTTTTGTGATACTTAAAATAAAATAAATCATTTCACGCTGATAAAAATAGAGCCTTAAAAAAAGTTCAGCTAGGTGATGCCCTGCTTTAATAATCCAAGGTAGATTACATATTTATGCAAAAACATATCTAAAAATTAGCAAATTAGTTGCAGGTTTGCCCTTTTCAAACCTCATTGTGGAATGTAAAATAATGTAACAATGTAAATTTTTATTCGATGTTATATCAGTCCCGATCAACAAAAAATTCTATTCGTTAAATAAACGAAATGAAAAATTGTTAGCAAAATATTAAAACAAAAAACCTCGATTATATGGTTGCGGATTATCCGGTTTGCGGATTATCTGGGCTTCAAACAAACGTAAAATCCTACAAACGTAAAATTTGGAAGGAACGTTGATTTCATGACACCCACTATGCAAGGATTTTTGGAAATTTCGTTCCTAAGGAGGTGAAAAGGGGAGCCAACGTTTATTATTAAGGTGTCTATATCTTAAAAACGGAAGATGTAACATTTCGTATAAAGATGCGTTTTTTTAAATAAATAAAGTTCCTTATTAAATCGGATTTATGGAGCTGAAAATTGAAGGTTGAGTTGATTGATGATCTCTGAACCCGAATATGCCACAATAGTAAAAATTGGCAGTTAGATTCCTATTACAAAACGCAGAACAACGGGTTTTATCATTTTCCTAAAAATTAGCTAAGGGGACTGCAAATGCTGGGTACTTATAACTCAAAAACTGGAGATGTTAAAGATGTGAAATTGGTATTTTCTTCTTTACGAATAAAGAATTAGATGTTTTACCATTTTACAAAAATCCAGTTGAAAGGGGCAGTAAAGAATTATTTACAAAAATAATACTAATTTGCAGATCTGACAGTTCACAGCTGAGATTTCAGTAATAGTTTATAATGTCGGCGCTCGTGGTCTAGTGTTAGAGCGCTAAAAAATCTGGAGGTAACGAGTTCTACCCCGAGTGTCGGCCGCATTTGTGTCAGAAGACAAAATCTGTGGTCGGGGCTTAATTGTAAGTACGGGAAATGGCGCATGAAAGATTTTGACTCATTTTGAAATATTATTTTTTGTCTGTGCAGAGGATCTAAATGTAAGAATTGAAAATTGTTGTATTTATAAAAAAAGCCTATTTACTTCTTTTAAACCATCGTATTTCCTTGTATTTATTATATTTTTTTCAGCAACCCTAATTGTAACATTTTTCAACAGTAATAGAATTATACCGTTTTAACAGATCGAAAGAAGGCTATTTTTAAACATATCTGACCAAAAACCCTATTTTTTTTTAAATGCAACCTTTGACCTTTTAAGCGCCGACGAAAGAAATGTGGAATTAATTAGCGCAAATTTATAAAAACATATAGGTTTCTGGGCATATAAAGGAAAAATGTTGGCAAAATATAAGAGGCCATTTGGCCGCAGTGTTTGAAGGGTTAATAACACGGCAACCACTTTGGACCAAACTTCGAAAAAAAAGCTTATTTAATTTAAAATCAATATAGAAAATAGAAATGTAAATGGTTTTATAAGTCCATATACACTAGTACTGTTGTGGACAATGTATCCTGGCAATTCCTGATAATTAATCTTACGTTATGTGTGGAAGTCAACATCTAGATAAGGAAGTATATGAATAAGTAATCGATATTGTTGAAAACTGGGAATCCTTTAATATCTCCCATGACTGTGATGGAAACAATAAGGAACCTTGGAACTACGGAACCTTGAAGACGAAGTCTAAATACTCGGCCAGGTTTTATAAGATTCGAAAAGTGTTGCAAGGGCCGGAAAAAATCAAGTTGAAGAGCAGATCCGGCCCGCGGTCCTGAAAAAAGAAAGTTTCTAGTCTCCAAAATTGATCGAATCGTTTTGTAAAGTTTATTCTCCTTGCAATTTCATGAATCGCACAGGTTTAATCCGCATTTAATTTAGAATAATTTAGAAAAAGATTTAGTCAATTTAGATTATTTTGGAAAAAGTTTCGGGCAAAAATATGAAAGTACGCTAATAATCTAAAGTATCTACTATTTCCAAAAATATATATTATTTCTGCAGGAAACAACGTTTTATTGGAGAAAAAGCAATTGAAATTCAAAGTTTAAAATCAGCTCGAAAACGATCGCTGGTGTTCTGCTTGTGGCGTCAGATGTTTCTCAATCGACCAAGAAATTAGGGAGCCAAAGAAATCAGCTATTTTGTGTGTTATGAATTCTAAAGTGAATAAGTGGTGTGCGGTTTTGACATTTCTAAACTCTGCTGAACAAAAGTTTTTGTTTGATGCCAAAAATTCCCCCAACATCAACAAATCAACTCTAATCAAATAAGAGCTATTTCCCATGGTAACACATTGTTCCCTGTTTTGAAAACAAAAACTAAGCAACTGATCAAATTACTAAATACTTTATAAACGCAGGTAACAATTATTAAAAAGTGCAGAGATGGTCGAAGTTCGTACGAAGTTTACAAAGGCGTGACGTAATTCACTCTAATTGGTGTTCAACTTCATGGCGGACTGCTGTATTTTGTAGTTTTGTTTTATTAAAAATATTATCAATCTCGTAATAAATATTAAATAAAAACATTTTTCTACTGATATATGTGAAAATGGCATTTTTTTCCACGGCTTACCCTACATTGAAGTGACATTTTTTCATTCTAGAGATGAAAATATTTCCACATCTAGAGATGAAAATGAGCATTTTAAATTGACTTACAAAAGAAAAATTAAATTTTCTCGATTAAAACACTAAACTAACCAAATTCGCATGGACTTTCTTATTAATTATATCAATTTCAATTGAATATTTTATGTACAAACGTAAAACGAGCTTGAAACTATTTAAAAAACTGAAATAAAATTTGACATTTGACTTGAAAAGTATCACCTTCTATGAAAACGCAACAATATTACCATGGAAACAAACAAACCAACGATTAAATTTGTAATGACAGTTCCGATAGTTCGCTTCGAATTGGTTTTATTAAAGTCGAATTATGGATTCTGCAACCGAATATCAGTAGAAAAAATAGCATTTACTACTGGAGATGAAAGGGTTTTTTTATCATCTCTCGTTGTAAAATATACTATTTTCACAACCTATTATTCCCATCTCATTAGATAAACAAAATATTTTTGTGAATCTTGGTTACTGTAATCATGCCCATTTTGCTCAATTTCAGGCTTACGTTTCAACAAAACAGAAATAGACTATAATTTTTTTGTTCTATACAAAATTTAGGGACTTTTGATGTATTATGTGTCAATATCCATGACATGTTAAAATTGGCATTTTTTCTAGGAAAAAATCGTGATTTTCGATACCTCTTCTATTTTTAATAATACCAAAACACGCAGATTAAGCCAATATAAATTATTATGCAATTTACGTTAGTAAGAGTCGGCCTCGTAGTAAGAAATAGAGCGTTAACTAACAAATGTGGAGGTCTCGGGTTCGTTCCCGGGATCGAGTGTCGGCCGAATTTGAACCAGAAGACAAATGTGTAATTAATTAACGTTAATTTAAATAACATCTAGGTTTCTGGGTCTATAAAGAGAAAAATGTGGACAAAATACAATAGGCCACTTGACCGCAGTGCTGGAAGGGTTAATAAACCGCCATCATATTTAAGATCCGTTAAGATATCCGAGACATATTGCTAAAGCAGGGAAACACCAAGAGGACTGAGAAATTTAAGTATCTCGGCGAATGGATTGTACCCAACTTATCAGAAATAAAATCATTATCCATGAGAGTCAACAAGTTAGAACTAGGCTATCGACTGACTACTACAAGAACCGCTACAACAAGAAATTCCTGTCACGCGACCTGAAACGTAAGCACTACACATCAGTCTTACGATCAGAAGCTCTGTATGCCATGGAATGTCTTCCCTTGAACCGAAGAGGTGTGGTAAGGAAATTGGAATTAAGAGAGAGGAGAATTCTCAGGGAGATCCTAGGCTCGGTAAAGGAAGATGGAGAATTCCGGAGGCGACATAACTCTGAGCTCTACGAACATATTGAGAGGCTCTCTGACTGTGCAAGGAAAAGAAGTGTAGCATTCTGTGTGCACGTTGCAAAATTGCCTCCAAACCGACTAACCAACCTTCTCGTAAAACAAGAAGGTTCGTACCAATTGGTTGACAGAAACCGAGAAGGATATAAAAGAACTGGGAATAACAGATCTCCAAAACAGACAGTCTGTTAGACGCACCCTGCCCGTGAAGTACGTGAATATCAGGAAAAACCCCGTAAAAAAGGTACCCCCTGGACAGAAGAGAAAGGAGTTATACCGGATGCGACAATACTAGGCAAAGATCAAAGCCCAACAGTTGAACAAGCGTGGTCCAAAGTAGGCCTATTCGAAACAAGAAGAAAAAGAGAAATCGTAAGTTTAGTATATGATAGTTCCTACGATTTTAAATTCGAAAAATATTTAAACTAAACAATTATCTAGCTAAACTAAACAATTATTTAACTAAACTAAACAATTATCTAGATTCTAGATTATAATAACGTGTTGTTATGCTGCGACGTTAAGACTCAATCTAATTGTAAACAATTATCTAACTAAATAATTGATCTAAATATAACTTTTTTTTGCAAATATTGAATATGCGGTTATGCAAATGCACTAAATGCAAATGTACGTTACTGTAAACTAATACTTTTTTTTAATTACTCTCAGCTTAAAACGTTGAGAAAATGAATTGTCAACTGTATTTATTTCGCATATCAAGGTTAAAATAGTGCAAAAGCCACGAATAAAACGTTACGCGTTGTAAAGGCAACACTTACTCTACACGCAATGCTAATCACAACGGACTATTTCTTTCGACCATGAGACTGATAGCCTTACTAATACTCGTGTTTTCATCCTTCTTTATAATGACACTTTCAAATACATATTAATAAAAAATAAATAAATTATCATAACAGATGAAAGCATCCTGGATCCTCCGGAATCGAAATCATAAATAAAGCTTCGTGTGTTTCCTAAAGGGACCATCCATGTAAAATAAAAATAATTAGATATATTAGAATATCTCTGACTAGGATATGCCTGATAATTTCAATCATTATTCGGGCCTTAAATTGTTTTATTTTATAATAATAAGAAGAAATATATTTTTTGTATACTTGATATACAAGGGACTCCGAACAAGAGTTCCTTCTGCCCTATCTTATAATATTTTCCAGATCATAGCAAAATTCTACCATAGCTACAATATTAGTTTTCAATTTCTCCCCTTAAATGACTAATTCTCATATTCCATGGCGCAATTAAATCTGTGCAGCCAAGTAGAAGACTTGGAAAAATTACGTTTTGAACAGTTCATTAAACTTTTTAGTCTTTATTAGCACATAGATCTTGTTATCGAAACTTTTTGGGCTCTTTCTCTAAGAAATAATTGCATATTGCTTCTCCGTGTTAATATAAATATTTAGTTTTTGTTCTTTGTTCAAAACATTGCGTTGACCCAAGAACTGAAATCAACTATTCGCTCCGAGCGCAACAGCACTAGCGCCAAAGGTGACACTTTTAAGAACTTCACGTGTTGACATGTATTTTGTAATATATTGACATTTTGCCCATCAGAAGTCTTCCATTCACTAGTGTCCTAATTAATAAAATCAATCAGTGCATAAATACGTTTACATTTTCCGCATGCTTGTGAAACTCATGTGTCTTGCATTTTGAATAACATATCGTTTATCATTCAACTAACAAAATAGTAGATTACATTTAATTGTAGTTCCGTAGAAACCTTACATTTAATTGTAGTTCCTTGATTTTTAATTCAAAACTCTTCAATATCAACAACGTTAATCTCACTTAGTTTTACACCCTTCACAATTTTTTATTTATTAAAATCAATAGTAGAAAAAAATGTCAAAGCCAGTTTTAATAATTTCATCCATTATGAATTTAATTTATAATTATCATTATCTCGATAGAATTCTAAGCAATTCTAAAATATTTCATCGAATATTGAAGGTTTCAATTTGTTCAATTTTGAATTTTTTTTTCGAATTTGGTCGGGCGTCGAGGCCCCCAAATACGATCGAGCGGTGCGTCGTTCCTATCGCCTTATAGACCCTTTCGTTCTCTATTTAGAAACCGCCACCGCGACGTCCTGCTATTTAATTTAGCGAATCCTGGAGGATTCTCGCGTACGTCTGCAAAACATGGTTTTTCGGACGTCCCGGCGCCATCCGGCGCGCAATCGCAATTACACTCCAAAACAAACTAAAAGGTACTATGCCGAATCGATTGGTGCCGGTCCGGTCCCAAACCGACTGTTCGGTATCCCAGGAGAGGGATCCCCGCAAATTAGGTGAAAAAAACACCGCGTTTTTCTGATTTTTGTGTTAAAATTGATCCAGAGCGGGAACAGGATGTCGCAGGTCGCAGATTCTTCCACCGCCGATTGGGGGTAAACATCTCGCATCGAACGAACCGGTTTGGAGACACGGCACTCTTCAATCAAGAGAACGGCGTCCACAGAAGTGATGGAAAAAACGGTTTTTTTTTCGCTTACATTTTGCGCCGCACCGGGTGAACCGACGGTCGCGTACTTTTCCGCATGACGTCAAAAAACGTGAAATCGACGCAGCAAGAAGACGCAGTAAAAAAATCTGGTCGCTGACCAAAATTGCTCCTCAAAGGTGCTAGAAACGATCTCCTGTTTTTTGGCACCTGAAGGACGCCGTGTGGGACTTGCGATCGGCAGGCAGTCACGGGTCGAAGGCCCGTTCAGTTTTACAACAGAAAATGATAATTTCCCGTTTCGACGCGCAAGAGGAACGGATTTTTTGAAGAAAAAGTGAAAAATTTTAAACGCACCTACAGCCGCCCCCTGCGGGGGCGGAACTTTGTAAAGCTCGTCTAAAAAAACCTAATTTTTTTGTTCAATTCACCGGCAAAAATTCAAGACGTAAACCGCATTTTTAGAAAATTTTTCTTAATTTAAAAAAAATCATTTTTTTACCCTTTTTGAGTTCAGGGAAGGCACCTTACTAGATTAGTACCTATATTATACTACATTATTGACGTATTACAAAACCTATTACATAACCTATAATTTTGGTGCTGTCAAATATCGTATGTTTTATTATTTTTTTTGTTTTTGCCTGTTGTTTCTATACACTATTATTCCACACGAAGTTGTCTTTTTGGCCACGGGTGGCGCTTAGCGCGGTTGTGCATGGAGCGAATAATCGTCGTGTGTTTACTGATTCCAAAATAAATTATTTTTTTAAGTTTGGTCCAATGGGGATGGGAAGACCACGACCCGAAATAAAATCTGTAAATGGGTAGCAACTAAGCACCGTCTACAGTGGGTCAACTTGAATGGTCTAACACAGCAAACGAATGGTAGCTAAACCATCGGAAACTCTAACTGCTGAAATCCTGCAACTGCCAAGGAAGCAGATCGCAATTGTGGTAGGCCTACTTACAGGACACTGCCCTCTACGAGAACACCTGCATAAAATGGGTATCTGGAAAGATGAACCTTTATGCAGGTTATGCTATGAGGAGGACGAAACCGCCGCCCATATAATCTTCCACTGTGAAGCAATTGCACGTAGGAGACACAAGCTTGATATTACAGCTGAGAGAGTCCCCGTGAAAAACATGGCACATAGAATCCTGGACCTAATAGAGGGAGTGGATCTATTTGCATGAACAAAACTATGTGGGGAAATACAATAGGCCAATGGGCCGCAGTGTTTTAAGAGCTAACCCCCCTGGACCCACATTGGTTAGAGAGAAAAAAAATGGGAATGGCGGGTTATTAACGCATAGAATACTGCGACCGTGGCCTATTGCATTTTGCCCACATTTTTTTTCTTTATAGGCCCAGAAAGCTAGATGTTATTTAAATTAGCGTTAATTAATTACACTGACTGTCGCTCTCGTTATCGAACCCGGTAACTACAGATTTGTTAGTTAACGCTCTAACTCTGTACACTACGAAGGCGACTAAATATTGATTAGAATCAAATTATATATATAAATCCGACACTAATCCCGACTAATCTCAAGCATAACAAATGTTCTATTATAATGATAATTCCTTGCTGTGTACATAATAATAATAGCTTTTGTATTCTTTACGGAGAGAATTTTCTAAGAATCTAGTTGAAATTATAACAAATAGCCAAGGATAACTCGGTAAATGTAGAACGCACCTCAGACCAAGAATCTTGGGAGTGCACTATCATCCGATTGTAAACACACGGTCACATCCTTTCGCCGCAAACTCAATATGGGAAATGCCAACTTCTAAATATTTCAATCTAAATATTCACCTGCTACATCAAAAACAGAATGTTGTCTATATTTATTCATTAATTATTTAAAAATTACTTATTTATAAATTACTTATTAATATGTTTTAATTATTTATTTATATTATGGAGGTTCGAGCGTAACTAATGAGTCAAAATAGTGCTTGAATTTTTCTATATATTCCATTATCCTAATAGTTGTTGAAATTCATTATTTTTATTTATAATAACATAACAAATTTCAAAATTCGTAATTATTATTTATTTAATAAAATAAAGTTAATAAGACTTCGTTATTTTTGACTTATAAGGGGACATAAAAGATCTGGCAACATCAGTGTTATGAGTCGACTGGTTGTAAAGGGATCATAATTTTATTAGCTCAAGATATTGGCCGAAAACCTCGAATTATCAAGAGATAAGAAATTATAGATAATCTATGTAAAAAGCTGGAGTGTATTCTATCAAATTGTTCCACAGACGTTCAAAAGTTCAAAATGTTTACATATGTTTTTTTTCTCTCACCATCAGCTGTTATCGCGACGTTGCCAAACCATCTGTCATGTGAATTACTGTCGAGAAACAAGATTCAAAAAAAATATATATATCTTTAATTATTTAAATAATTACATCGGGAACATCACATTGCTTTAATGTTATCGTGCTTTAATATTATCTAAGTTTATTGTATACAGTTTTTTATTCCTTAAAGTTGGGAAATTAATATCGAAAAATATAAATAAAGACGCGACGGAAGCTTGTCGGCCATAGGATCCTGTGTATCAGATTCGAAAAAAACATCATTTTTGATTTTTTTTCGGATAAACTAAACGGAGGATCACTTTCAAATATTGAGAGGACATAAATAAAGTATTGATCTTCATGTATAAAAAGTTTCAAAGCTTAAACTTGAAAAAAATATTTAACATGGGATTCGCTCGCACCTCCTTGCTGACAAAGATAAAAACTTCTTGATTCAAACAAGCAAACGAACGAACAAAATTGATAAACACATTCTTGATATCCAAGTAGGTACATGATTATATTTATATTAATTATAATTACAAGGGGTATAATTATACTTGCGTATAAAATGAAAGAATTCCAAGTGGTACAAAACAGATATTTCCGAGCTATTCTTAAATGCAATATGTATTTGAAAACAGTCAACTGACCAATAGACATTACTTCTAGTACGCGTAACATAAAGTTAATAGGTGTAACTTTATGTTACGCGTACTAGAAGTAATTAGAAAGTCTATTGGTCAGTTGACTGTTTTCAACACCCTAGTTCTAATACACAAAATAAAATGTAATTTGATGCCAGAATATATAATTGAAAAGATTACCTAAATGTGTGAGAGACATGACTATAAACTAAGGAACACAACAGACTTTGACAAAGAATATTGTAGAACTAATTTTAATTTTTATTTTTTGAGGGCCTGTCTGATTATAATAAATTACCACAATGCATAAAACATTGTAATAATGTAAGTACTTTTAAGAGGAATCTAGAATTCTATATGGTAAATGTATGTAAAACCAAATTTTAGTAGTGGTTTAGTTTTGTCCACTTATTTATGTATTGCTAATTTGAAATGTAATAGCAATTTTCTAATAAAGAGAGTATAATTATAAACTCTAAGCATTTTGGCATAGACTAGAACAGCGGTCGGCAACTTTTAGGTATTGCGGTTCATTAAATTCACAACTGAAACTTCCGTGGATCCCTAATCAGGTTCGCAGGAAATATTTGGAAAATTATCAAGGTCAATTGTGTTTTACTTGAAAGTTACCTTTTACTATGCACAAAATTTGTAACGAAAATTGCCAGTTTTGAATGTGTTTTCTCCATGAAAGGGCAAAAAGGGCAAAAGCATTAATTAAATTAAGAATTAAAATTACGCTTTTGAGGTAGAATTTTGGCAAGAGACAGTAGTATTTAATATTGAAATCAATTTGCAATATGATGTTTTATTTTACATGGAGCCTTAACAAAATTTATTTTTGATTAAAAATTTGTTGTATAATTTTGAACCCATTAAATATTACATGTGCTCAACGAATTTAATATTATCTGAATATATTTACGGACCCCTAAAATTTGGCCACGGACCCCTGGGGGTTCGAGGACCCCCGGTTGCCGACCGTTGGACTAGAACATTCTTCTTCTTCTATTAGTTATTTTAAGAATGATTAATATCTCTTATTTATTCCTGTCTGAATTTTCCTACTTTTCTAGACTTTTAACGCCTCTATAGAACGGTCTCAAAACATCGGTTACAAAACATTATTAAATTAGATTAAATTCCATACTTTTTCATCATTAAACCAATTTGCTCTTCTAGCTATCATTTCCGTGATCTAAAACGGCTGGAGAATAATGAAACAGTGCAATTATACGCTCGGCGTTAACTCATGTTGACTTCGGTTCATTTAGAAAGTCTGATTCATAGACTCTATCTTCGATGCAATATTTTGCAGAACTCATATTCTATTTAATTTGTGTCACGACCGCTCAGTGTGCGCTTATTACCCACACTAGCGTAAATAAAGCTTCGTTTCCCATTTACTTTCGAACAATTAATTGTGATGGGCATTATCTTCCAACGATTTAGTGTACAGGTAGCGCGCATCATGAGTTTCCAATGATCGAAGAGTTAATGAGGTGTTCATAACAATTGCTTGCTGAAATCGAAATTCTAGCATTTCAGAGTAGACAGAAAAGACTAGGCAGATAGGACTAGACAAACAAGACTAGACAGACAAAAGTAGACAAATAAGACTAGACAGACATGACGACGCAGACAGGACTTGTCTTGTCTTGTCCGTCTAGGACAAGACAAGACAAACAAGATTAGACAGACAAGACTAGAAAGAGAAAACTGGACAAAAATACTCGACAAAACAAGACTAGGCAGACAAAACTAGACATTCAAGACTAGACATACAAGACTAGACTATACATACAAGACTAGACAGACTGGACTAGACAGATAAAACTAGACTAGACAGACAAGACTAGAGTAGACTAGACAGTCGATACTAGACTAGACAGCCAAGACTAGACTAGACTAGTCAGACAAGACTAGACTAGATAGACAAGACTAGACTAGATAGACAATACTAGACAGAAAAGACTAGCTAGAGAAGACTATACACACAAGACTCGGCAGACAAGACTTCAGTGATCGGACGAAAACTGGTGTTTTCAACGTGATATGGCCGCTGCCTAGTCAAATAAAACTAGACATAGAATAGACTAGACCAGACTAGACTGGGTAGACTAGACAAACAAGACACGACAGATAAATCTATACTGACAAGATCCACAGAGAAGACTAAATAGACAAGACTAGACAATATTTCGGTCTAGTTTGTCTACTCTTGTTAATCTAGTCTTGTCCGTCTTGTCTCGTCTTGTCTTGTGTTGTCTTGTTTTGTCTTGTCTAATATGTCTGCTATTGTCTGCCGAGTCTTGTCTGACTGGCCTTGTCTGCCAAATCTTGTCTGTCTAGTCTTGTCGGTATAGTCTAGTCTGTTTATTCTTCTCTGTCTAGTTTTATCTGTCTAGTCTTGTCTGACTAGTCTTGTTAATCTATTAGTTATTACTCAAGTCTTATTACTCTAGTCTTGTTGGTCTTATGACTAAGCTTGTCTAGCTTATAGCAATATCTATGTTTATGGTGTACTTATTTTGCAATCTAGCAAATGTTTTTTCTCTAAGATGGTTTATTTATATTTGTTTTAAATTTACAGTTAATTGTAAAATCAACAGTGTGAACTAGAAAATGGAGATTGCACGAGAAAATGATGTTACAATTGCTTGCACCAGCCTAGATTGGATTATTAATGCTAGGTGACTTAATTAATGCATTGAGTTGAATTGTTGTAACATCCAATCAAACGTTGAGGAGTCAAGAATATACATTAGACAACGCTAGACAAAAGTAAAGTAAAGTCTGGTATTTCAAGGACACATAAGCAATATAAACAATATTATGCGAAGAATAATTTTTATATAAAATTATTATTAGACATGTATATGCTATATAAACTTGAACAAGAATGTTAAAACTTAACATGAATATGTAGATAATACTAGACAAGTGTACGTAAGAATAGATAATACTAGACAATAGTAAATAAGTCTAGATAAGCCTATATAAGTCTAGATAAGTCTAGAGCGGAAACACTCATTAACTTCGTCAACTTCGCAGATAGCTTCATCAACTTCGCAGATAGAGTACGTATCCAAAGGCTCCAAAATCGTTGTATTTGTTTCGTCCATGACCTAAGATCAAGGCAACATATCGATATCATTGTACGTAGCACATGGATACCAATCCGTGAGTATCACAAGACCTGCCTTTTTGCAAGATCATGTTTTTCTATTAACTTTCTAGTGAATAGCCATCTGCAGACGCGTTTCGAGATTTATCTCTCATCAGTGAAGCTTTGCTTTTATGAATAATATTTATATTGAATAATTATTCATGCAGTTGACTATTGACTTAAGTTAAAAGAAATACATGTTTTTAAAAAACAATGTTATTTTTCTGGTTCTTGTTGAGTGCCACGAAGGTGGACTGAAAACTAGTAAATAACTGGCGAATTTCACATGAGATTTGTTTTTGTAGTCCTAAAAGGATTCAACAATATTATAGAATTATAGAGCTCCGGAAAATTTGAATATATTTATATATTCAGGCTGTGTTCCGACGTTATTAAGTTTACATGATTATCTATAATGTAGTATGGTTTTACCAATAGTAAATGTAAGTAAAAATCTGGATAATACTAGACAGGAATAGTATAATATTAAGTCTAGATAATACTAGATAAGAGTACGTAAGACTAGGTAATACTAGACAAAATCAAATAAGTCTAGATAATACTTGACAAGAATATGTAAGTATATATAATATTAGACAAGAGTAAGTAAGTCTACATAATACTTGACAAGAGTATGTAAGTATAGATAATACTAGACAAGAGTAAGTAAGAGTAGATAATACTAGACAAATGTAAGTAAGTCTACATAACACTAGGCACGAGTATATAAGTCTAGATAATACTAGACAATAATACGTAAGACTAGATAATACTAGACAAAATCAAATAAGTCTAGATAATACTTGACAAGAGTATGTAAGTATAGATAATGCTAGACAAGATAATAAAAGTAAAAGAAAACGGGGCCCTCGCACCGACCCTATTTGGTTTTCGGAGAGGACGCTCCACCATAGATGCGGTAAAATTAGTGCAGGATATGACATCAGGCTGGACATCATCAGAACGCTACAAGAAAGGCAGATATCACCCTACCGGGTGAACATGATATGTAGCTATTTTGGAAACCGAAAAATACTCATAGCACAGCAGTGTACAGCATAGCCTGGAAATACCAAGCGGGGTACCACAGGGTTCAGTAATAGGCCCCACACTCTGGAACCTGTTTTACGATGAAATACTTACAAAACTAATGCCATACGTAGCCACACTGATAGGTTACGAAGATGACCTGGCACTTGTAGTGAGTGGACACTAAAACTAAATCTAGGAATTCTAGAAACAACGAAAGGCTTGCGTGTGCCTATAGGACGGTATCCGCAAGGCCATACAGGTCATTGCAGGCACGACACCAATTCATCTGCTTGTACTAGAGCGTACTTACGATAAAGCAGAAAACAAAATAGAGGAAAAACTAAGGGCTTCTAAAGGACTTTAAATAAGTAGGAAGAAGAAAGGTCGCACTACCGCTAAGTGGACGAAGGAACTAATTCCCGAATTAAAGCCATGGATTCAAAGGGAACACGCTGAAGTGGGATACCACTTAACCCAGTTCCTTAGCGGACATGGCTGTTTTAATAGCCATCTATTTAGATTCTATTTATTCCTGTGGGAGGAAGCCAACGCCCGTCATGGGCTCTAGCGCCATTGGTTTGTTTGTTATTTAGATTTAAATTAGTCACAAGCGAAGAGTGCAGATATTGTGGTCAACTAGATGCGCCGGAACACACGGTCATGTGGTGTTACAGGTGGTACACTGTAAGAGTAGAAGCCGTAGACAAAGTAGGGGAACAACTCACAAAGAACAACATAATAAACTTAATGTTAGAAAGCCAGGATAAATGGGATACAATAGAAGGAGCAATCAATGAAATAATCCGAAAGAAGGAGGAGGAAGAAAGGCAAAGATGAAAGATCTCATTTGTGGATCTCAGCGTAGTCATGCTTTAAGGCAATTCCACTGATTTTCATGTAAGCAAGGAGGGGTTTTCAGTGGATAAACCTATCCCGACCATCTGTATGGGGAGTCTCACACTCTTCAAGGAAACCTCGAGGTTGTACGGAAAGTATTTCCCCCTCCTCCGAAAAAAAAAGATAATAAAAATCTAGATAATACTAGATAAGAATTATGTAAGTCTAGTATTATCTACATCAGCGTTTCTCAAACTTTTAAGCACGGGACCCTTACCTAACCTAGCCTAACCTAACATAACCTAAAAAAATTTAAAAAATCGATGAAAAATTAGTCAGAATCCTTTTTCTCTGGCTGTATATTTCTTGATTTTATTTTTCTTTTTATTTTTTTTCAAAACAGTTCAGCGACCCAATAAAAATGTAAGGCGATCCAATATTTGGTCGTGACCCATACTTTCAGAAATCCTGATCTAGTCAATAATATGTAAGTCTAGATAAAACTAGACAAGTGTATGTAAGTCTAGATAAAACTAGCTATAAGTCTAGCTAAATAATTCTCCAAACAATTTTATCTGTTCTTGCTAGGTAATCTTGCCTAGTCAAGATAAGATTAGCTAAGCTTAAGATAGAATACTAGATGGATAATTGTTTTAATGTTATTGTAAATGTGTTGCTTCAGAAATGGTTTAAGCTTGAGCTTTAAGAGCGCTGGGATTGGTTGAAAGGTAAAAATCTTTGTGTTATAAAGTCGTGAAATGTGAATGCGATTTCATAAACGTAAATGGCAGAATATTTACCAATGTGAATAATTTTTGCGCGAATGTGGTTCAGTCTTATAATTGAGGAGTGGATTTATTGTTTAGTAAAGTAAAAAAAAAAATCGAAAAATATTTAAAAAAGAAAACTGTTTTTATTACTAATCAAATTCATTAGTAATAAAAGTAAGTGTATCTACTCGCACACCAAAATGAACACATTAACAAATAAATTATTGTGAATTATGTGAAGGATGTCATTATTATAATCGTGTGTAAAAGTATCGAAATCATGCGTAAAAGTCCAATGTAAGGTGCAGTGGGGTAAGATCGTAATCCGTCCATATTTATTAAAAAAATATTATAATGCTTTGTATGGTTTTTCTATTTAAATAAAGGAAGGAAGGATTAAAAAGGGAATTTCTTTAAAAGTGTCTAATTTTTACACAAATTAACTTATTTTAATGCCGTGAATGGAATTCTGCAAATTTTTCATGAATTATTCAGATTTGCCCCTGAATACAGTAAGATACAGTTTGATACAATTTTCTGTGTAAATTACTGCACTCGCCTTCGGTTCGTGCTTTAAATTTCGCAATTCATGCACAAAAGCCCTTATTCACACGCTTATATCATAAACTACTATTTCAGCCTAATTTTAAATGTAAAATTGACAAATTTTCATTAAAAATTTTGCAAACCTGGAAAATTTCTGTAAATCATGTTTGCCTTTATTTACAGATATTTTACAGGTTTACAAAATTTTTATATGAAAATTTGTCTGTATAACGTTTTGAATTATGTTGAAACATACTTTTATTACCTACAATTAATTAAATAAAAATGGAATTTGATGAAATCAAAACAGTTTTTTTTTTAATTATTTAATTATATTTTAATTTTTTTTTTCATTTTCTATACGACAAATTCACAACTTCGATTGTTAAACTGAACCAAATTATCACCAAACCATCATTTTTATTTTGTTGAAACCTTTTTATAATTCACTGCAATTCTTGACCCTTTAGATATATTTCACATAATAAAAAAAACCGGCCAAGTGCGAGTTGTGACTCGCGCACCGAGGGTTCCGTACAAACTTGTAAGTAAGGTATCGTTAGGAGGACCTAACTGTATGCAACCCATATGCTTCTGGTGCCTGACAATACCACGCAACACATTAGAGTATTTTCATAAGTTTCTAATAGTAAATTCGCATTTTTCTTGTAATTAAACTACATATTTACGGTTTTCAGATTTTTCACCGCTTCTTGCCAAATTTCATGATTCTTGGTCAACGGGAAGTAGCATAGGTTTTGATTCCCTTGTGCAAAATATGCGACATAAACGGTCATATCTTTTGATCGCGTTGCCTTACAAGTTTGATTTTTTCACAGCTGAAAGAGGCCGCAGACCCGCGTATTTAATACAAATTTCAACTTGTTACGTCTACGCGTTCCTGAGAAAAATGGTCAGACAGACGGACAACAAAGTGATCCTATAAGGGTTCCGTTTTCGGTACGGAACCCTAGAAAACAGTTTTCTGTGTAATTTAAACAATTGTGTTTTATTTTCGTTTCGGCCTACTATGGACCACGTTAATTCAGCTGTAACATCGAGCTTTAAATTTCTCCCAGTAATCTCTCATTTTGGGGGTTCAAACGGGGTAGTGCATGCGCACGGCGTTTCATCTAATTAGCGTCGCATAGCCTCTCCTACCCAATTCCGACTCTCACCTCCACGAAGCTTCAGAGATGAGGCGGTAAACCCTGGCAACCCTGGACAAGATGTGGTACTAACCCGTATGGAGGCTAGCGTCAGAGCTAACGAGAGCGGGAGAAATGGTCCTCTGAAAAGTGGGTTAGGCCTGGGCCCAACGACCCAATCCTGTGAAAACAAACACGTTGCGAAACGTAATCGAAAGCCTCGGAAAATAGGAAGGAAACAGTTAAGGAAGCCAAAGCCCATCCTGGGCTGTAGAGCTAAAAGACGAAGAAGAATCTCTCATTCGTCCATTTCATGTTCCATTTCCCGTTTCCAGTTTTCATTTTTCTTTGGCTTTCTTTGGATCTGAGGCTATGTACGTGTATGTATTTCTTTTGTAGAGAAGCACGTTCCAGGATGTCTACATGTGTAATCCATATTTCTCAGAGGTTTTTCAATTTCGGTGAATCACGGTCCCTTGGTCGTTTTCAATTTCGGTGAACCAGGGTCCCTTGGTCTTTTTATTTACAAAATAGGCACAGATCCGGTTGGTTAGTCTTTCAGAATCCATACGTGTTATGTGGCCATAGAAGGTCCTTTTCCGAATGTCATTTCCTGTACTCTCCTGTACTTGCCATTTTCTCTTATTGGTCCAAGGATCTCTCTTTGTTTCTTTGATATCTAATTTGATACTTCCTATACAATGCAAAAAACGTGGAAAATAGAAAACTAGGATGGGAAAGTTATAACCAATATCGACGACGTAGTAGAAGTATGGTGACAGTACTGTGAGGACCTCTAAGCGGATGAAGGTCGTCGTCAGGAAACAGTTCGTCTCCCACCCATCACACAAGTAGAACAGGAACCTGACATCTTAAAAGTTGAAGTTCAGCAAGCCATCAACAAAAACAACAAAAGTACAGGGGAAGATGATATCAGTGGAGAAATGCTAAAACAGCTGTCCCCAAAAGTCATTTGGGTGGGCAAGCTGCAAAAAGGTATCACTCAGGGCAATGACCAACTGACTGGAATCTATCTTCATTTCATTGCACAAAAAAGGATCAAGCCAGAAATGCAGTGACTACAGAATTATCGCATTAATCTCTCACCCAAGCAAGGTGTTCTGCTACAACGACTCAGAAGCTTCTTAGACCAACAAATTCCACAGAAACAAGCTGTATTCATGGCTCGTAAAGGCTCTCGAAAGCAGATCATGAATGTACGGCAAATTACTAAAAAAGCCAGAGAATTTGCAAAGCCCCCATATCTATGCTTCTTCGACTACAGCAAAGCGTTTGACTATGTAAACTGGCACCAATTATGGAATGCGCTCTTAGACAGGGAACCCCTCCCCACCTTGTCGTTAAAAACTTTATATGACAACAGCAAAGGAATCATCAAGATCGAGGGAAGAAACTCAAGACCCTTTAGGATTAAGACGAGAAGTTTGCCAAGGATGCGTCCTATCATCCATACTATTTAAAATATACAGTGAGTTTATACTAAGAGGAGCTCTGGAGAACTGGGAAGGCTTTGCCGACAATACCACAACTGGGAATGGTTTGCCGACGATACCACAATCATCGCACAAAACGAAGAAGAAATGACCGAACTTCTGGGAGAGTTGAGATTGAAAGCTCAAAATTCGGACTTAAGCTAAATCGCCAAAAAACAAACTGATGGTAGTAGAGTGTGGCAACAGGAGAGAAAATCCACCCAATATAATGAACGCAGAAAACGTCGACAACATAATTCATCTAGGCTCCTACATAAATAGTGACGGCAATACGTCCACAGAAATTAGAAGACGCATAACTCTTGCGAAAGCAGCCATGACGAAACTAACCAAAGTTTGGAAAGATGATGACATAACGAAAGAAACCAAACGAAGGCTCGTCAACACACGTGTTTCCAATTGCACTATACGGAGCCGAGGCATTGGCTCTGAAAGCAGTAGATAGGCAGAAAATATACGCTTTCGAGATGTGGACGTGGAGAAGGCTACTAAGGATCCTAATGTATTTATAAACTAATGTATTTATAATAAAAGAACTCGACATTGACATAAGACTATCAACCGTTATCAATCGACGAATACTTAAATATTTTGGACACGTCAATCGTGGAACCGGTAACAATCTCGAAAAACTGGACATTCAAGAGAAAATTAAAGGTACGCGACCTCGGGGACGCTCTCCAAAACGCTGGATCGACGAGGTGCAAGAGATCACCGGGACACCACTACAAGAAAACATAAGAACGGCGGCAGACAGTGGTAAATGGTAAATGGAGGAAGATCGCTAACTCTGCAATGAGATAATAAAACTCCCGCATGGGATCACGATACTTCAGCCATGAAGTAAACAACTAGAGATAGATACAATGCAAGGCATTCTGCCATGTAGAGGGCTTTTGGGCTAATGACTGTATAGTATTGTCTTAGCACTGCGTTTATGGATACTGATCTTCTGTTTTAACCATCGCTAGGCAGCTGGTATGCTACTACCATTTTGTTGAGCCTTCATGTGAATGCTTCTTTCTCGGAATTGTTAGGTACTATCCACTCGCCCAAGTATTTAAACTTTTCCACTCGTTTAATGATCTCCTGTTCTACAGTTAGCACGTTATTAGCTGATATTTGTTATAAATTTTGTTTTTTCAAAGGAGTTCTGCAGGCCTGCCTTTGCTGCTTGGGTTTTAAGATGGTTAATTTGTTTTGCAGCGGTAGCTAGGGAATTAGAGAAGTCGCCAGTCATCTGCAAAAGCCAGGCAATCTATTATCAGGTCGTTTCTGTTGTAACACATAACAAGTCCATTTTCGGCTACTTCCCTGCACATCTCCTGGCGCCATTCCCGAATGTTTTATTCCAGTACGCAGTTGAATAGCAGATGCGTCTCCTTGTTTTACGCCTGTCTTGATTTCGAAGGTATAAGTCTAGCTAACTATAGCTATAAGTCTAGCTAGGTAATTCACCAAACAAGATTATCTATCTGTTCTTGCTAATTAATCTTGCCATTACATTAGATATATATATATATATATATATATATATATATATATATATATATATGATGAATATATTTTTTGTTCTCCAATTTAAGCAATTAAATTAATAATAATCGATTGTTACAGCAAAAAATCTTCCAATTGTGTAAAACAACTAAGCAGTTCTCACTAAATTTTACTTTGATTATTTACAGAAATTTAAAAAAAAGTTTTCTGTGTAATTTAAACAATTTTGATATTTTTTCTACATTTATTTAAACAATTAAGTTAATAATAATCGATTGCTGCAATAAATAATCTTCCTATTGTGCAAACCAATAAAACAATTTGTCTCTCCAATTTTGGAAACTTACTGCAACATACCAATTATGAACGCGCATGAAAAGGAAGATTGCACAATCCCAATTTGATCTAAACACAACTCCTCAATCACATTAAGAAACATGTGTTTGCTTTAAATAGTCATCGGCGATCGTAGATTCAACAATACCACGCACGTTGCATTGTGATTGCATCCAGAAAATAATGCAATAAACAATATGTGTAAGAAAAAAAATACATGGAGGATATGAGTTTTGTAAGAAGTTTTTAAAGATAAGGAAAACACCTACAATACGCCTTTTTCATAGACAAAAAAAATTGCATTATGTAGAAATTATAAAATTTAATAGAAAAGTTGATGAGTCCTGTAAGAAGATTTTTGAAGGCAAGGAGAACACCTACAATACGCCTTTGGCATATACAAAGAAAGAATTGCATTTATGTAGAAATTATCGATTTTAATATATGTCCGCGTAATTATTTTAAAGGTACATGCTAATTCAGCATAATGAAATTACTCTATAAATAACTCGGAAAATATAGCTTAATATAAAGCTTGGTTAGAGAATTTCGAAGAATCGCCTCCGCCCAGTCATTTCAACCGATTTTAATAAAATTAGTCTCAAAATGAGTAAATGTGTAAATTCTGCTAAATTATTGTGTAGAAAAAGGTTAGAATAAGTCAGAGGAAATGGGCTTAATGACCGAAAACCCGTTGAAAAATCGTCAATATCTTGATTTTTGTCACTTTACAGCGAAAACTCGAAAATTGGTTTTAGCACTGCAACTTGCTTCGGATAATCTGAAAAAAATCACAAAAACAAAATTTTACGAAATTATAGCCAACAATGCCAAAAAATGTGCTTTTTCGTTTGTTTTACAATTTCTTCAAAAACTAAAAATCGCAGCGAAATATTTATCGCACACTAAAACTACTCAATGAGAAAAACAAATTTATGTATAAATTGTTTAAAGTATAAATTGTGGAAAGATTTAATTTTTTATCGTGAAATTTCAAATTGAAATCTTTACTATTGTCGATTGTCGTTTATAAATCGATATCTATCATGTGGCTTTTGAGGGAGAAGAGAGAAGACCTACCAAACAGGTATGGTCGCAGCAACGAAGACGTGCGCATCAAGAGTTATTGGGCCAACATCAAGGCCAATACATGTTGATTGCGTGTAGTCCTAGGAGACCCATTCGCACAGAAGAAGAAGAAATCGAAATCTTGAAAACGATTATAGTTAACTAAAAAAGAGCTGCGGCATTATTTTCAGCTCATTTTCCTGTAACCAAACTTGGCTTTTGAGCGGAAAATTTATTAGTTTCTAAAACCTTCACTGAAACGCCAAAATATCTTGAATTTTTGCTTGAATTTATCAATTTTAGAATGCTCCCTTCCCAATGTCTGCCTTCACGAGATATACCTTCTAAACTCGATAAATTGAAGCAAAAATTCAAGAAATTTTGGCTGACGCTCTAGGAACTACATATGCTATGCTCATATCGTCCACGGCGGGCGCCAAAAAATTTCTTATCAAGGTTCTATAGCGTTCGCCGCTAACAGACATGCCGCAAATGCATACCAATGATGCCCCCCACCTACAATCTGCACCAAACAGTGAGTTCCTCAGGATACAAGTGAGGCTCTAGTATCTCCCGTGGATGGGTGTCGCCCTAAATGCGCCAGTTGTGTTTATGTATGTATCCATTTAGTCAAAAATGCGCTTCGTCGCTGAAGATGCTTCTTTCGCCAAAACGAGGATCCGTTTCCAACTACTTCAAAGCCCAGTCTGCAAACCCGCGACGGGACCCGTGGTCTCGTGGTTTCAATTCTGGTACCAATTGAATCTTATAAAGATGCAAGCCAAAATTCGTCAAGTTTCGGAAAGACCAAGTTGAACCATTTTCGTGAAAGACGAAAATTAAACAAATTTCGGTCTACGCACAATTTCAGCGACAGCAGCAATATTTTCCGTCAAACGCCTGGGGCGATCACGTATGGGCTTTACTCGAACACAAACCGACTGAGTTTCCTCAATTCCCTTAATCAATCGTTCAATTGTGGTCCTGTTTGGACGATCATTTGTATCATTTGGTTTGGACGCATGTCAATTGAAATAATATATATATATATATATATATATATATATATATATATATATATATATATATATATATGTATATACACATATATATATATATATATATATATACACATCCTCCATCCTTACTAGATGCCCAAATCACTTCTCTCTGCTCCGCTGCTCAGCTCTAACTGTCTCATTTCGTATTTTATCTCGTCGAGTAAGGTCTTTAACGCTTCTAAGATATTTCATATCTAGCACCTTGCTTTTACCACCGTATGTCAAAATCGGTTTGTATATTGTACTGTATACTGTCATTTTCGTTGAC
The DNA here is from genome assembly GCA_944588485.1 of Phosphuga atrata. Classification (NCBI taxonomy): domain Eukaryota; kingdom Metazoa; phylum Arthropoda; class Insecta; order Coleoptera; family Silphidae; genus Phosphuga; species Phosphuga atrata. Next base: position 47,675,996 of record OX155900.1, on the reverse strand, counting down.
TTCAATATTTCTTTATCCCTTATGAACGCGTTATTAAGTGTATTAGTTGTATTTGCAATTCTGGTGTTGATTTCAGTCTCTTACTTTCCGTCATTATGTATACGTGGTCTGTTAGAAAAGTATCCGACCTTATTTTTTATTTTGAAAACCTGATGTATTTGAATGAAGCGCGTTTACATTAGCCGACCTTGAACCTTCGTGCGAATGCGTGAATTTTTTTCCCGCTTGTAGTTAGCGTCAGTTGCCTTCGATCAGTGTTCGAGTGACGTAGTGTGTAGTGCTCTCGTCGGTTTTTCAATGCAAGTAAAATCACCAAAGAGTACTATAGGGATGTCCTACGTCGCCTACGTGATGTTGTGCAGCGCAAGCGACTGGAGTTGTGGTCATCAGGAAATTTGCGACTCCATCACGTCAATGCTCCAGCACATTCTTCTCACTTGGTTCACAATTTTTTGGCGAAAAACAGACTCCTCTGGTTCGACAGGCCCCTTACTCCCCTGATATGGCCCCCTGCGACTTCTGGCTATTTCCCAAAGTCAAGAGGCCATTGAAAGGAACGCGATTTCAGACAAAAGCGGACATAATGGCTGCAACGACAGCCGAGCTAAAGTCGATTCCGGAGGAGGCTTTTTTTGAGTGCTTCCAACAATGGCGGCACCGCTGGGAGAAGTGTGTGGAGTTCCAAGGAGACTACTTGGAGGGTGATTAGATTTCCAAAGGTGCAGGTATGCCAGTTTTTTTTACCGGCTAAAGGTCGGATACTTTTCTAACAGACCACGTATTTACTCCTAAATATTTAAATGTAACTATTTGCTGTATATCTTTTCCAACTAGTTTTATTGTTATGCTTGGTACTCTTTTCCCAATGATCATTACTTTGGTTTTGGCGACGTTTATTTTCGTAATTTATCCTTATTTCTTTTTTCTAACGTTGTCTAAAGGTTAAGGTCTGTCCAGATGTCTAAATTCGTTTGTAGATGCTTTACTTTCTTTGCATAGATCATAAAGTCGTCCGCAAAAGCACATTCTACTATTTTCATCCTCTGCATGTTTCTATATCCTACTTGTAATTTCTTTGTTGAAACTCTTCGACAAAGTTTAGACGACTTTTACTCTTTGTTTCTTTTATTTCGTCGCGTCGTCCAAAACTGAATTGAATAGAGTCGGGTTCAGTACTCCTCTTGTCTCAGTCCCTCTTTGGTTAAGAACTCATCTATTTTGCTTTAACTTAATAAATTAGATTTTATCAAAAAATATTTTTTTTCACCGAATTCTCAAGGCGATAACTTTTGAACAATTTCTCCAATAGATTTCAAGGTTTCATACCAAAATCGGTCGGAAAACATATGGAATTTTGGAAATGAAAAGCATCGGTTTAAGAAATAAGAATTATTTGCAAATTAATTTGGAAACTTGAATGAAAATATTGTATTAAAGTTGTAAATTTAACAACTATTGCGGCCTACCAGATAATTTATAATGTGAGAATAGCTTTTCGAAGTTAGAACCTCTAACTTGCTACATTCACCTTCATAGAATGATATTTAGTGTTTGAAGAATTACACTGACAAAAAGAGGAAACAGATTAATCTCAGACAAAGAGAAACTCAATTGGCTCATCGGTAAAAACACTAAGCAACAAAATATTTATTTAGAAAACTATTATTAAATCCATTTGGGCTATTGGCATCGAACTCTGGGAATGCGCCAGTAAGTCGAACGTAGCGATCATGAAAAGATGTTAAAATGTCAATCATTTCAAGATAAAAACGCTCCTTGGCATGTAACAAATCAAATAATCCAAGAAGACCTACGAATAATCCCAGTAAAAAGAAAGACTCAAAAATCATCAAGACAAACTAGAAACTCATGAAAATCCACTTCTAAGTATGCTACCAACTGCATTTGAATACACTAGAAAACTGGAGAAAAAGGTGGAGAATTCCAGCAAATGAGCTAAAATCGGTTACCTTTTCCCTCAGGAAGGAAACCTGTCCACCAGTAAAATTGAATTACCGACAAATACCTCAATCAGACGCGAAATATCTACGCATGTACCTCGATAATCACATGGGGAAAGCACATATGGACAAAAAGAAAACATCTTAATCTTAAACTAAAGAAAATGTATCGGCTACGTATCGGCTACTCGGCTACTCGGCTACAAAACCAAAACTTTAATTGGAAAACAAGCTTCTACTGCAAAACTCTGTTGTAAAACCAGAATGGAGCTATGGTAGCCACCAGGTATGGGGTTCAGCGCGCAACTCAAATATCTAGATTAGAAAGATTTAAATAAAAAAATTTAAGAATGAAGCAATTAAGTAAATTCACCACGGTTTGTAACAAATAGTATCATTAGCCACGATCTCAACATTAAACCAGTGCAAGAATTGATTGATGAACATTCCAGCACATACTCTGATAGACTCAACGTTCAGTCGAACAAACTCGCAACAACTCGGACATGGAAGTCGTAGATTAAAACGAATAAAACCTGCTTGACATGGATAAATACCTAAAAGAGTTTAGTACACCCAATTTTCTTAATGTTATTAGACCAGTGGTTCCCAAAGTGTGTTCCGTGGAATCCTGGGGTTCCGCAATTAAAACTGGGGGTTCCCAGCGCGATCCATTTGGCGCGACAAATTTTATTTCTTTAAAAAAAATAAGAATGGTGTTTAATTTAATATATTTACATTTTTTTCGGAAAGTTTACAATCGACCACCAAATTTAATTAAAAAATTTAAATAAGGTGACTGAAAATTCCAACCAGAATATCAGTTAAGGAACATTTATATCTGGGTAAGTAGAGGTCGACCATATCAGATCTTATACAAAGTTTCAATATCAAAAGAAATACCGTAATATCAAACTAAAACATAAAAAAAACATGCTACCACAACACCAAGTCCTCAAAAAACTCAATAACGGATCAAACAGTACATCAAAGAATAAATATTTTCTGATTGCTGAAAAATAAATTAAAAAATCCATATATTTATATAGGTGTGATTAAAACATAGTGAATTTATGAATTCCGTGTAAGTATGGATTACCACGTAGTAATGGTCGCAACCATCCTATTCACATATATTTAGTGTTTACTGGTTGTCTGCAGGTGTTGTGGCACACTTGTATTAAAAATATAGAATTCCTTATTATCCTCCTATTCCCTATGTTACAAACTTGTATATACATTTTTTTATGTTTTATATGTTATCAGGGGTTCTTAAACTTATTATTTTGTGTTATCAGGGGTTCTTAAACTCATGTAGTCTGAGGACCCCCTTTCCAACTATTTTTTTACGAACCCCCTCTTGAACAACTTTGTTTTGCGGAACCCACCCCAACCGATTCATTTCATGTATAAAAAGGCATTTCACGTCGTTCTTGAGACTTAATTTCTGGCTCAAAAATCTCAGAGGCATTACATTATTAAGAACGACGTGAAATGCCTTTTTATACATGAAATTAATCGGTTGGGGTGGGTTCCGCAAAAACAAAGTTGTTCAAGAGTTATCAGGGGTTCTTAAACTTATGTAGTCTGAGGACTCCCTTTCCAACTATTTTTTTGCGAACTCCCTCTTGAACAACTTTGTTTTTGCGGAACCCACCCCAACCGATTCATTTCATGTATAAAAAGGCATTTCACGTCGTTCTTGAGACTTAATTTCTCGCTCAAATATCTCAGAGGCGTTACGTTATAATATATATATATATATATATATATATATATATATATATATATATATATTTATATATATATATATATATATATATATATATATATATATATATATATATATATATATATTGGTATTGGTAGTTTTAATAAATGGACATTTTTATTAGGACAAACATTTTTGTTATAAGGTATGGAATAGAAAACATAAAATGAATAGAAATAGAAGTTAAAAGAACTAAACAGTGTACAATATATAATCGTCTTCTTGAACTGTTTACGACATTTTTTTATATCTCGTTGTCTCGCGAAACCCAAGCAATCAATGGCTAAGAACGTATGTTTTAGATTATTAGAAGTATATTGAAATTAAAGCTTTGTCAAATTAAGTCGACACTAATTTTATTTATTTGGAAATACTGTAAACAGTTAAACTTTGACAAGTGTATGAGAAATATTGTTGCAAATAATAATAAATAAATAATAATAATAGTTGAAAAGTTGAAATGGAGGAATTTTTGTGAGCATGCAACCTATTAAATTGGCTGTTTCGAAAAATAACAATAGTTTACAATAGCTTATATGCTAAATAACTTACTATTTTTGAAAAAATATTTTCACAGCAATTTTCGACTGGACATTGAAGCACAAAAGCCATGTAATTAATAGCGAAGACGAAACTTTCACAAGTTCTATACCGACGTATTTCGACGCGAAACTCCACAAAATTCATTAACACGAAACCTCAATAAATCAAAAATATTAGAAATTCCTACCATTTCGCTGAAACCACGCACCATTTACTTATTACAAAAGAACATTGCACCTACAACACACCTCAACGATCGAATCTGCAACATGCAATTAACTAATAAGGTTTTATAAATTGCAATATTTTTTCACATTTGACCTTTGGATTTTTTTTTCTTGCTTAGACTCATCTGTTTATTTTTTTTTATTTCCACCGGTCATTTTTATCTTTATTTACAAAGCAATTTTTTGGCAAACATGCAAAGGTTAACCAATCAAGAGTTTTGTTTTTACTCAATAAAAATAAAAAGAAGTAATGACTTATTATTATAAATACTTATTTCATTTCTTGATAGTTGCAGTTTCAACTCAGGACACTCTTAATTTGTCACCTTTTAGTTTAATCTGCGTAATCTTGTTATCGTATCTGTTGTTTCGTCACTCTAGTTTTGAACCTAATCTTGTAACTGTAGGCTTAATCTTGTATTGGCTTTATTAGAAAGATAATTTTATGCCGTTACTGCTTAAATAAACAATTCACGGATCTGTTACGCGAGATTATGCGGTCAGCGAATGTTTGCTGCAGTAAATTGATTGTCTTGTTGGAACCAAAGTTCCTCCACATTAACTGACTGTTACGGGTTGGCCGGCATCATCTTTAAAGAAGTATGAGCCAATGATTCATAGAGCCCATAAAACACACCAAACAGTATATTTTTGTGGATGTAACAGCTTCTTAATAATGGTTTCTGGATTTTTCTCGCTCCAAATTCGACAATTTTGTTTGTTTACGTAGCCTTGAATCAAAAACGGACCTCATCGGGGAACAATTTTTTTTGTGAAAATGAGTATCAAGAACAATCTTGTTTTCGGCCCAAGACGCATATGATGATCACGCGGCTTCAGCTCTTGCACGAGCTGTATCTGGTAACCTCGTGAACCAGAGATCTTTTCGCAAAATCTTCTATATGGTGGATGGACACAGCTACAATTGCTGTGCACGATGGCGAATCGACTCATTCGGGTCCTCCTCAACACTACGCTCCACAGCTGTAACAAATTCGGTGCGCACTGTACGACGTCTCTGCGGATGCACATTATCAATCATACTATACGTACTGAGAAAACGATACATGGTTTCCCGAATAACTTGCTCGGATAGGCGATTGTGTCGACCGTAAAATGGCCGTAGCGCTGGGTAAGTTTCGCGAACTGAACCACGACTTTCTAAGTAAATTTGCACAACTTGCAAGCGTTGTTCTGGCGTAAGTCTATGCATGATGAAATGGCAAAAAATACTGAGCAGAAATCTGCTGTCACTTATCAAATTTCTTTCATTAGAAACAGTGTTACAAGATCGAAAAACAAACCTTATAAAAAACACCCAATATATATATATATATATATATATATATATATATATATATATATATATATATATATATATATATATATATATATATATTTATATATATATATATATATATATATATATATATATATATATATATATATATATATATCGACGAATTTTGATAAAACGTTGTATGATTTGATATTCTTACGAAATCTCACAAATTCCCAAATTTCAAAATTGTAGCTTTGTAAATACGGCTATCGTGAATTTTTTAAATTTGTAAATTTTAATGCGTCTTTTGCAATTACGGACAAACCAATCAACGGATTTTGATGAAACTTGGTATGAATTGATATTCTTACAAGATATCACAAATTACCAAATTTGAAAATTGTAGCTTTGTAAATACGGGTTTTGTGAGTTTTTTAAGTTTGTAAATTTTTGTGCGCCTTTTGCAATTACAGACAAACCAATCGACGAATTTTGATAAAACGTAATATGATTTGATATTCTTACAAGGTCCCACAAATTGCCTTCAAAATTGTAGCTTTGTAAATACGGCTTTTGTGATTTTCTGAAGTTTGTAAATTTTGGTGCGCCTTTTACAATTACGGATAAACTAATTGACGGATTTTGATGAAACTTAGTATGATTTGATACTATTGCGAAATATCACAAATTGCCAAATTTCAAAATTGTAGCTTTGTAAATACGGCTTTCGTGAATTTTGGAAATTTTTGTGCGCCTTTTGAAATTACGGGCAAACCAATCTACGGATTTTGATAAAACGTAGTATGATTCGATATTCTTACGAGATGTCACAAATTCCCAAATGTCAAAATTGTAGCTTTGTAAATACGACTTTCGTGAATTTTTTTAATTTTTGTGCGCCTTTTGCAATTACGGGCAAACCAATCGACGGATTTTGAACACGTCTTATATTTTACACAATTGATGTTGCACAAAAGTAGCTTGAGAAACTTAAAAATTTATTTTAGAAACGATAGTTTAACAAGTTTAGAAGGCATGCGTGAGGAGTAGTTCGCGTGCCAATAAAATTTTCCTACGTGTCAGCTGTGACACGCGTGCAATAGGTTCGCCACCACTGGTATAGGTTATTGCATAAGTACTTTACATGGAGTTACATGGAATGTTGATGCGCAAGCGTTGATGCACAATTGTTAAAAACTGTTAATGCGCGGCTAAAAAGATAAATAAGGACCCGTTCTAAATCGGTCTCTTCTTATCGAGTCTACGCATATCATGCCCACTTCCTCGGTCTTTTTTTATATGTCTATAGGTACATCCCCTATAGAACTCCTAGCGGAAGAAAGAGCAGAGCTGTACGAGAAATACTGCAAGAAGCAATCAAAAACTACAGCAAGGAGGTAGTTGATAAGAAAATGGCACACAAATTGGTGGACGTCCGTCAAGAGCCAATGGACGAATCTAATGATCCCAGACATTAATACATGGCTCAACAGGAAACCTGGCGAAACTTCTATATTACCCAATTCCTCACAGGACACGGTTGCTTTCGAGACTACCTACACCAAATTCGCGCTGCCACAGATGGCCTATGTATCTACAGTGGCGAAATAGATTCCGTGATCCACACATTCTTCGACAACTTCAGATGTAACGCAGAAAGGCAAAAGTACACAGGCAAAACGGAATTCACTCCAGGCAAAGTAATGCAGTATATGCTGCAAAAGAGAGCTCATTGGGAGTTGATTGAGAGGCTGGTTAAAGACATCCTAACAAACAAAGAAGACGATGATAGACTGAAACTCTCGAGAAAGTCACATCAAGGCCTAGGACGCACTACGGCTAGACGGCCGAGGTTTTTAATCGCGTGATTTTGTTAATCCAGTAAGTTAATACAAGCGGCCTCACTTGCGGTTTTTTCCCGCGACTGATTTTAATAGCGTACTGTGTGCTTCTCGAGCAGTTTCGCGGTTATAGCGATTACCGCTCGCAGAAAAAACCGTACTGCGGCCTCGGATTAAGTACCAACTTCAATACAGCTATCACACTGAAGATATGCTATCTGCGGTTCCGGTGTGATTTTTTTACTTTTTACGGGTTCACTCCTTGCTGCCAGCTAAAAATAATGTAGTGTTTCCTATTTATTTCCTGTCAATTCCTTTTCACCTTTAGCATACATTTCATCACTGTGATGAACGGTAGTTGCGGAGGAACGCAAACAAAAATATTTTTGCGTTTAACTTTCTTTAAATCCACAATATTTCTTGCCAAATCCAACGCCTATCGACGCAGATTTTAATGTTTAAGTAATTACTACTCCAGGATATGTTTAAATAGTCGAATACAATGGAAAATTTTCAGACTCAATTGCTTTATATAACTATAAGTGTTGTATGAGAATTAGGATAATAATCCTATGAGAATGTTTGAACAGAAAAATATGTCTAGTTTCTGGAATAAGTGTTATTACAGAAATCGAGATAGACAACACTAGATATGCCGTGTGTCCTGTATTTTGTTCAGATATCTGAACTTTAAACTTTTTATTTAGTTTCAAATAACTATTAAGTATTGACCGTGATCTTTGAGAAAATATTAAATAAAGAACCTTTTGGTTAATTACAAAGAACACAATCGTGAACGAATTAAAAAATTGTTGGAATTGAAAAAAGTTCGAAAATATCGAAATAAACAAATTTATTTTATACATTTGGATTTTCCGTAAAAGTAGATAAAAACATGCATAGACGCGGTTTTCCATCATTTTATTTACTTGGAGTCTTCCAATTCTTATATTTATAAAAATTGCAAATTTAAAAAGAAAATATTTCTTGCATTCACGCTCCACATGTGTTCTATAATCATCTATTATACAATTTTAACAATATATGGACATTAAGGTCATTATCAAACTTTCAAGGACAATATAATACAAGTATGTAAAGGAAAAGAAAATGTCAAACGATCTTGAAATGCAAAAGTTCGCTATGAATGTTTTTACGAACGATTATAATTCACAATAATATTTTGCACATACTTGTGAAAGTTTAACTGTTTTCTGTATTTCCCATTAAAAAATGCTGCCGACTTAATTAGCCACGACAAAACTATTTACAATTTCTATTTAATGCCAAAGGTCACATAATAGCAACAGCTAGTCTTATATATCTACTCCTGACTAGTTTCGACTAAATAAACTGGCTTGTCATTTATTTTTGCTTGTCTATTCTTGACTGTCTAGTCTTGTCTATATAATCTCTATCTTGTCTATCCAGTTTTACCTGACTAGCCTTGTCTATCTAGTCATGTCTGGCTGGTCTTGTCTGTATAGTTTTATTTGTTTAGCCCTGTTTTTCTAGTCTCGTCTGTCTACTTTTGTCTGTCTAGTCTGTCTAATCCGTCTAGTCCGTCTAGTCTATCTAGTCCGTCTAGTCCGTATAGTCCGTCTAGTCTATTCTAGTCTTGTCAGTCTAGTCTTGTCTGTCTATTCTTGTCTGTCTATTCTTGTCTGTCTAGTCTCGCCTGTCTAGTCTTACCTGTCTAGTCCTATCAGTCCGGTCTAGCCTTTTTGGGGGGAGGGGGGCATGTGACATTTTGGTTAGCAGGTTGTGCCAATCTTTAGGTTAACTTGAACAAAAGGACCCTTTGAAAGCCCACACATCCCGGAATCGCTCTTCACATTACCTGAGGATGGTGGGTATCACACATTCTGTGTTTCGATTGTAGTTGGTACTAAGCCTTACATCCCTCTTACTTGTAAGAATGTAGTCTTGCATCCCCATCCAAGCGTGGTGATCAGGGGTTCTTTGTGTTCTATATATCCACCCAAAGTTCTGTTTTCGTCCTTTTTGATTCGTTAGTCTGTTTTTGTTTATATTACGAATGACCATACCTTCCCTAGCGAGCCAGTCCTATTCTGACCATAGCATCACGTCCATCATTTTATTTCGTTGCAGTCTTTAATTTGTCTTGGTTGTCCATATGTTTCTTTAAGTCGTCCATCTCTGGCATTTGAAAAGTATATGTTGAGCACTATCTGTGCGGCCGCAGTAATCACAGCAATTGTCTAGAACCCTGCCGATCTTATGCAAATATTCTTTGTGTGTTCTCGTGTCATCACTTCTCTGTGTTCTCGTGTCATCCATGGTAACAGATTTGGGATTAGCTCTCTGGTCCACAGTTCTTTACTTGAAGCACTTTAGAAACTTTGCCATTTTACGTACAACTGCCACTTTGCTTTGCTTTTCTCTTCCCTCCGATTTGTCCAGTACCTGTGTTTTTGTGCTTTATACAGGTAGATCCTTTACTCGACCATGAACTCCATGGGCGATATGTCCGCGATCACCAAGACAGCGTCCCGCGACACTGTGCTTTACGCACTGCACACCCGTAAAGCTATTTTTCCCTGTACCGTGGCAAGATTCTGTCTAATGCTTGCCTTCTTCATCGCCTTCTCGCACACTGGAGCCCCATATAGCATTGCTGAGTAGGCAACCGAGAATATTAATCTTCTCTTACTACTTCTTGCCCCTCCAGCACGTTTGGCATTATTTTCTAATCTTGCCTGCCTTGTCTTATCTGCCAAGTTTTATCTGTCTAGTCTTGCTTGTCTCTAGAAAAACAAGGACGGTTTTCACTAACCGTCCGGGCTGCCACCTTGAATGAATGCAAAATATGCGATACCGGGGTGGCGCATACTAAAAGCCAAGGTGGAATAGGAGGTTTAGTGAGAGCTTCCCCCGAAAAAAAAGGTCTTGTCTATCTAAACTTGTCTGTCTAATCTTGTCTATAGCTTTGTCTATTCAGTTTTGACTTTCTAGTCTTGTCTGTCTAGTCTGTCTAGTTTCGCATGTCTAAGGTTGGATGCTACTTGAGGAAAAAGAATAAATTGATCGCCTCCAAAGTGTGGAATACTAATAAGTTTCGCCTGTCTAATTTTACCTGTCTAGTCCTGTTTTCAATCTTGTCCGTCTGAACATTTCCCACATATCTGTTACGTCTACTTCGCAGTTATTTTTTAAACAGAAAATTCAAACTCGAAGCAGGCGGTGAAGTTGCTGAATACGAGGTATGCAGCGGTGTCCCACAAGGCTCAGTCTTGTCTATCAGAAAACAAAACCATAGGACCTTAAGTAGGACCGTAGGACCTATCTTCTTTCTTAAGGTGCCGTTACTATCTACTAGTGTGAAGGAACGAATCGTCACACTAATAAGGTGGTCTCACCTTCAGTTTATCGCCGGTTCCGAACGGCACTATTTGAGAGGTTTTACCAGGCAGAATTACTCGTGGTAGTTTGCTATTGCTTTCCACGAGGTGGCCACAGCATAGTTCCGTGAAAAATTTCACGGTTTGTCCGAGGATTGAACCCGGGATCTCAGGTATAGCGAGCGGATGCGTTCACCACTACATCACTGTGACCACAAAAATCACACCCAAAGAATACATTACACATCTGGGAATCACCATCGACAAAAAGCTTTCCTTCTAGGAACACGTGAAAAAAATAACCGCAAAGGACCTGCAAATTACATCAGCTCTGGAAAAGCGAATGCCTAACACCAGTGTGCCAAACAGTGTTAAAAGAAGGTTAGTCGGCTCGGTGGCCCAATCGACCATCCTGTACGGTGACCCGGTCTGGGCCAGGGCAATTACCAAAGCAAATTTGAGAAATATGCTTGCCTCTTTACACCGGAAAATGACCATTAGAGAGAGCAGTGCATACAGAACGATCTCGCCGTACTAGTCATCGCCGCCGTTGCTCCTGTCGAATGCCTAATAAAGGAAAAAGTTGATCTGTACACAACTCTAAACCGGACAAATAGGGCAGATTTCAGCAAAGAAGCAAAGAGCCATATGTTTCAGACATGCAAAATAAGGCAAAATAACTGGAGCGAATCTGAATCAGGAGCTTGGACAAGACTACTGATATGCAACGTGGAAGTATGGGCAACTCGCCAGCACGTAGTCAATTACGATCTCACCCAGGCTCTCAGCGGCCACGGATGCTTCAGAGAGTACCTGCATAGAATCGACCTTTGCGTGTACTGTGGGAGCGCAGAAACGGCACAACACACCGTGTTTGAATGCAAAAGATGGATACCAGTAAGAGACACGTGGATGAAAGAGGCGAACCTACCGCTAGAAGTAAATACGTTAGTAGACGCAATGCTCACATCTGAAAAGCACTGGACATCCGCGGAGAACATGATTAGAGACATTATAACACAAAAGAACTGGAAGTAAGGACGCAAATGATAAAAATCAACGAGAAGCGGGCTTCCAGAACCCCTAAACACGCGAAGTAAAACGGGAGTTTATGATGAACAATAGTGTAGAGTAGAAGCTAATTGCACGGCAGCGACATCTCGAGGTTATGCTTAGAGTGGTACAGAGATGCCAAGTGCCAAGTGAACAGAAAGAATGAAAACAAAAAGAACAAAACTTGCTTCGTCCCCATAAAAAAAAGTCTTGTCTTGCCTGTCTAGTCTTATCTGTCTAGCCTTATCTTTTTTTCGGAGGAGGGGGAATGCATTGCTGCACACCGGCCCTTCAAACCCATGTAGTGTGGGGCTCTCTGATCGAGTTATTCGTCACCAGCATACCCACTAAAACCCCTCTCTGTCTCTTCACTACACTCCACCTGGGACTGCGTGAGCATTACTTCAGGTGGTGCAGGTGGTGTTTATTCTAATTTATTCGTTTTCCTTATTTTTGTTGTGCTTTTCTCATCTCGATTGGGTCTTTCGTCTTCTGTCGTATTAGGTATGTCGCCGTGTGTTTAACTATTTTGCGGTCTTTTCGTCACATATCTAGTCGTCCATGATATCTTCCTTGTGTGTCGTGTGATATTATTGTCGCCATTCCCTCTCCATTTGTTCTTTTCCCATCATGATTCCGGTTATGTAAGCTTGTACTGCATCCCATTTATGCTCACTAACATAACTTCCATGATGTTCTGCTCTTCTAGTTTTGTCCCGCCTAATGTCTCCGCGAGTCGAGTTCTTTCATTCTCTGATCCTGTACAAATGAAGATAGTGTGTTGTGCGTCGTCTGGGATATGACCACAGTACTCCGCACACTACTCCGGTACAGTAATCCGGGACACTCCGCAGTGTCCCTTTTATTAAACCGTACGAGGTATGCATTGAAGTACCCATGACCAGTGATCGCCTGTGTAAGATGGTAACTCATATGTCCGTGTGACCTTTCGTACCATGCTGTTACGTTAGGGATAATGCTGTGTGTCCACCTTCCAATAGTGTCGCTATCCCATCTTGCCTGCCATCGGTCCATGAGTCTCCTACGTGCTCTCTCCTTGGCGGCCGCCTTCTCATGTTTTACTTCGTTTTTCGCTCTGTGTTGTTGCAGGTCTTCGTAGACTTCTTGTTTCTCGTGAATCAGTAAGTCTATTGGGGGCGTGCTTTCAATTACCAGCGCCGCGGCCTCCGAAACCGTTCTGTAGGCAGAAATTACTCTTTGGGCACTTCTTCTCTTTGGGCACTTCTTCTACCCCTAAAAGTTGTTTCCTCGCTCATATAATTTTCCTTACGTCGGCCCATATTTTCGCCGCGTAGAATTTTTGAGTGTACCACATTGTTGAGAAGTTTTCGTTTCAATTCTCTCGGCCCTCCAATGTTCGGCATCAACTTTACCTGAGCTGTCACTGTAGACGCTGCCTTTTTTGTTGTTTTGGCAATATGGTATGTGTATCTCAGACAGCTATCGAGTTGGACGCCAAGATACCTCAATGATTTGATAAAGGGATATTATGCCCTTCCAGAACGAGTTTCGGTGCTGCGAATAGTCTCTTATCCGTGATAATTATCGCTTCTGTTTTATGAACTTCCATTGTTAGACCCTGTTCTTTTAACGAATAATTTGCCCGCCGGAGGGTTTCGTTAGTTGCTAGTTCCAGTGTGCTTATTTCCTTTGGAGTCACCACCACTGCGGCGTCATCTGCGAACCCAACTATTCTCGCTGTTCTAGGCAAGTCTGGGTTAAGCATGACATCGAACATAATGTTCCACAAGAATGGTGCCAGGACCACTTCTTGTGGGGCGACCACCGTTACCTCATACTCAACTTCACCTTCGTTCGTGTGGTGTATCAACAGTCGGTCGCTCAAGTAGCTGCTTATCATCTTTCGCAAGTATTCTGGTGTTTGTCTTGATGCTAATGCCTTCATGATTACATCCCACCTGGCTGAATTAAAGGCGTTTTTTACGTCAACACTAATGCACAGTAACCTTTCAATTGCCGTATTCCCGTTTTGATCTTTTCTGCAGCTTTTATTACTTCAGCTATAGCGTCTATGGTTGATCGACCTTTTCGAAAACCATACTGATATTTGTCTAGCCTTATCTGTCTAGCCTTGTATTTTCAGTCTTTACTGTCTAGTATTGTTTCTCTAATCTTGTCTGCCTAGTCTTATTTTTTCTAGACTTGTCTGTTTAATCTTGTCTGTGTATTCTAGTCTTGTTTGTTTAGTTTTGTTTGTCTAGTCTTACCTGTCTAATTCTGTCCGTCTATAATTGTCTGCCTTGATCGTGTTGCCTTGTCTATCTAATCCAGTTTGTCTAGTCTTGCCTATCTACTTTTGACAGTATTCTAGTCTTATTTAGATAGTCTTGTCTCTCTTATCTTGTTTGTCTACTTTTGTATGTCTACTCTTGTTGTCTAATCAAGTTTTGTCATCTATTTTTGTCTCTGTTTTTTGTCTCTATTTTGGCTAACATATCTAATCTTAACTATTTATTTTTGTTTCCCTAGCGCTATCAGAATAACATAGTTTTTTTTAGACTGAATATATTTGTCTAGTTAGTTTAACTTTAGCTTAGCTTAGCTTTAGCGTTAGCTTTTTATTTCCTATATTTCTATTAACATTGTTTAAATATCGTTCGAACAAAATCTAATATGGGCTTGGTTGCTGTCCTTTCAACCAAGACAAAGAAATTAGTGTAACAATTTCCCCATTGTTCGATAGTGTTCGGAGCGATTTAGTAATTGAAGCAATACAAAAAAAGGATCTTGTATTCTGGCGCTTGGTCTATAATAGATCGTGACCAGCAACATTTATATTCTCATTTATTCAGTTCTTAGTCTGTACATTTTGCTTTTGCTGTAATGTGTTGCTGTTTGAAATAGTTTAAATGTCATACATGAAATGTCAAAAGTAATTGAGAGTTGATGGTTAAGCTTCCATCTAAATATTTATAATTTATAGATTTCATTGTGTTGTTTTTTATTGCTAAATGCACTGTATTGTTTGCAATTTATAATTTTTATTTCCAAAATAGCAGTTAATTTCAATTTAAATATGTGCAAATTTATCTAATTTGCATTTGCTTTAAATGATTTTACCATATACGTTTTATTTGATTAGTCTAAATTGCTCTAACTAGGTCACTAGGATCTTATAACCCTTCTTCTTCGTGTACCGTCTCCGACTTGGAGGTTAGCTACCAACAAAGCAAAGAAAAGCAATCTTTTGACGCTACCGCTCTAAACAGTTCTTTTGAAGTACACCGGAACAAATCTATAAGATTTTTTTAATAAGAAAATCCGGCCTCGTCCCGCACTTATTGCAATTTTCCCATACATTATGAACTATTTTATATTTTTTGCCTCTCATAGTATGTGCCAGATATACATGATCTGTTAGAAAAGTATCCGACCTTATTTTTAATTTTGAAAACCTGATGGATTTGAATCAAGCGCGCTTGCATGAGCTGACCTTGAACCTTCATGCGCATACGTGAATTTTTTCCCGCTTTTCCAGAAAAACCAGACTTCTCTGGTTCGACAGGTTCCTTACTCTACTGATATGCCACCATGCGACTTCTGGCTATTCCCCAAAGTCAAGAGGCCATTGATAGTAATGCGATTTCAGACATAAGAGGACATTATGGCTGCAACGACAGCCGAGGTAAGGTCGATTCCGAAAGAGGCTTTTTCGGAATGCTTCCAACAATGGCACCTCTGGGAAAGTGTGTGGAGTCGCAAAGAGACTACTTTGAGGGTGATTAGGTTTCCAACGCTTCAGGTATGCCAGTTTTTTTACCGGCTAAGGGTCGGATACTTTTCTAAGAGACCACGAATTCTAATTTCCTGCATTTAATTGTTTCTATCATCTCTAGTTCCTTTCACATCCTTCGTAACACCTCAGCATTTGCAATTTTGTCGGTTCACGATATTATTAGGACTCTCTTATACTAACCACATTTCGAAAGCTTTTTCGAAGGATTTAGTCCATGCTTCCACGTCGTACATTAATTTTCGAAACACGTATCACCTCACCATTCTAATTCTAAATCGGAGTTCCAGCTTTATATCACGATTGCTAAAAAGGTCTCTCATTTTAATAAGGCCAGCTTTGGCTAGTGCAATTCCGTATTTGATTTCTTTTGTTTGAACGTTTTTGCTTGTTATCCAGGTACCAAGGTACTTGTATTTGGTTAACTTCTCGATGCGGATATTGTCGATGATAAGGTTAGCATTAGGTGTTGCTGCGTTTAAAATGATCATATATTTGGTATTTTAAGATTCATTTTCAACCCGTATTGCAAGCTAGTGACATTCGTTCTTTCTTTGAAAGTGTTCTATAATATCTGTCAATATCACCGTGTCATCCACATATCTTATTTTATTGATCGGTCGTCCTTTTACAATCAGCCCTGCTTGCTCTTCTTAAGGGATTGCTTCCTGGAATATTGCCTCTGAGTTCAAATTGAATAGCATCGGAGATAAAATGCACCCCTGTGGAACGCCTCTCTGAACATTGATGTTTTATGTGGATTCACCATCTACTCTCACTTGTGACAATTGATTCCAATACAGATTTTCAGTGATTCGTATGTCCGCTGTGTCGATGTTTCTGGTTTTCAGGAGTGTTACTAATGTTTCATGTAGGACCTTGTCGAAGGCTTTTCATTGACTATGAAGCAAGCTTTTACCTCTATGTTCACATCACTACATCTTTGCGTTAATACGTTAATGTAAAAAAGCGCTTCGCGAGTGCCTATGCCATTCCAGAATCCGAACTGCGTATCACCAATCCTCTTTCATCTTCCTCCTTTAGCCTGTTTTTGTCCAGTCCTGAACTTAAACCATATATATCTTTCCTAGGCTACTTTCATCCAGTTTCCCCGCATGGCGTCAAATGTCGTCCCGCCATCTTGCCTGCGGCCTGCCAATACATCAATTAATAGGATTTTACTCCACTTGATATTGTCTCACGCTATGTCGCCCGCCCATTGCCACTTAAGACGCACCACTCGTTCCACCACATCCACGACCCCTGTTCTCCTCCCGATTACCTCATTTCGAATTTTGTACCTAAGGTTGATACCCAGCATCACTCGCACTATCGCTCGCTGGCAGATTCGAAGTCGATTTGCGCTGTACAACGTTAGAGTTATAGTCTCGAGCCCATACGTTGCGACCGGCAAGATGCATGAGTCATAAACCTTGCTTTTGAGGTTTATAGGGATGCGTGGTTCCCGGAGAATATAGATTAGGCTTTTTTATACCAAACGCCGCCCAGGTCAAGCCGATACGTTCGGTGATTTCGGAGGTCTAATTGTCCGTTCCCGACTTCATCGACTTTCTAACGAGTATGATTAGCGATTATATTGCTCGGACTCATGATTTTAATTTTCTGAAGGTTCATTTTCAACCCCACCGCTTGGGTGACTTCTTGGAGTTCACGTAGCATAATCTCTAACTCATCTGGGTCGTACTGGCAGAGCCCCAGGACCGGACAACATACCTGTAGAGATCATTAAAAGAACGGTACAACAATACCCACAAGCCGTACTTGCAGTGATGAATGAAAACATTAGGACTGGAACCTTCCCAGAGACATGGAAAAGAGAAAGACTAGTACTTTTAAGAAAAGGCGATACGTCAGCGGCAGCGCCAACGTCGTACAGGCCCTTATGTCTTCTAGACACCATGGGAAAACTTCTTGAACAGCTACTACTGATACGGATAAAAAAGAAGTTGGAAGCTCCAGGAAAAGAATTTACCACAAGACAATACGGATTCAAAGAAGGTCGCTCTACTTGCCATGCGGTAACGGCTATTTTAGACATTGTCGAGAACGTAAAAGCGAGAACAGGACGGAACCGCCAAATATGTGCCCTCATTACGTTAGACGTGAGAAACGCCTTTAACTCTGCATCCTGGCAGCACATAATGACCGAACTATCTGGAAAAGGCATGTCCCCATATCTACGAAGGATGATAAGGAGCTTTCTAAACAACCGTACGATCAGTCTCGAAATAGGAAACGACACAAGAGAATGCAAAATCACCAGTGGGGTCCCACAGGGATCGGTCCTGAGCCCCACACTCTGGAACATAATGTTCGATGGAGTGCTCAAAATGACCAACCCGAAGGAGTAACCACAATCGGATTTGCAGATAACCTAGCAATAGTCGTAACTGCAAAGACAGAATAAACCGTGATGCAGAAAGCAAACATAGCGGTCGAAAAAATAAACAAATGGATGACAAATAAGGGGTTAAGGCTTGCGCCTGAAAAAACAGAGGCCGTGCTTCTGAGCGGTAAAAGACAACTGTCACCAATATCCTTTAGGATCCAAGAAACGGAGATCAAACCCAAGGAATGGGTAAAATATCTGGTATTCGTCATAGAAAGAGGTTTAAACTTCTCAGCATACATAAGCTGTGCTGCCTCAAAAGCCACAAAAACAGCATACGCGCTACAAAAGCTGATGCCAAACGTCGGATGTCCAAAATGAAGCAAACGCAGGCTGCTTAGCTCAGTGACCCTCTCCATCATGTTGTACGGGGCTCCTGTGTGGGCTAACGCACTGACAGAAAGAAAGAAGCAGCAACTGGCCAAGGTACAAAGAAAAATAGCACTACGGGTTTGCAGTGCATACAGGACCGTATCTAGAGACGCAGCTCTTGTAATCGCCGGTATCGTCCCCATCGAGCTGACTGCGCAAGAACGCATGTCTTGCTACCTAGCAGGCCGAGACAAAGTGAAAAAAGAAACAGTCAGGCAAAATACTCGTAAGGAATGGCAAAGAAAATGGGAGCATACAGATAGGGGACAATGGACCAGATTATTAATCCCAGACCCAATCAAATGGAAAGACAGAAAACACGGAGAACCCAATTTCCACCTGACACAGATTCTCACGGGACATGGATGTTTCAAGGACTACTTGCATAGCATTGGCAGAACAAGAGAAGCACAGTGTGACTACTAAGAAGAGGACTACAGCGTGTACCACACCCTATTCGTCTGCGACAGATGGGAACGCGAACGAGCAATGATAATGCAGGACGACTGTTAGAACCAAGAACAATAACAGAGACTACATGTTAAGAACAGAAAAAAACTGGGACAACGTGAACAAAGCGGTAAAATACATAATGACTCAAAAGGAGGAAGACGATAAGCTAAGACAAGGGAGGCAAGACTGGAGGCATCTGAACATATCCACTGCATAGAATAGGACATAGACCCTGCAGTATTGCGAAGCCCGGGGTGTCATGTTTTATGTTCTGTATTATTAACTCATCTGGGTCGCTGCTGGTAAGTACAATATCGTCGGTAAAGCGTCGTGATTAGGGTGGCTTCCGTCTATATCGACTCCCTTTCGCTCCCAAGAAATATTTTAAAATCCGTTCTCCAACGCTAGGGTAAAAAGTTTGAGTGAGATGATATCGTCTTGTCGGACTCCCCTCTTGACCGGTCTTTCTTCCTGCTGTAACCCAATTCCAGCTTGACATGCAAGGTAGCGTGTTCGTAGATATATTGAATCATGCTTGAGTATCTAGAGTCGATGTCTTTGCTCGCGCATAGACTCATTAGTATCACTAATACTTTCTTCGAGTTTGTTGCATAGTCTTTTGTGTATTATTTTTAGAAATAGTTTTAATGCGTGACTGACTAATTCTGACACTTATAGTTCGGTAGACGCTACATTCTTGGCATTTGGTTTCTTTGGTACCGTGATAAATGTTGACCTTGGTCACTCATTTGGCAATATTTCTGTTCCATATATGGTGTTGTACAAGTTCGTAATGTCATTATTTTGTTCGTATTTCACAAGTTTTAATAGCTCCATTGGTACTACATCCTGGCCATCATGTTCTCGATGCCGTATTGTACTTCCTTCATTGTTATTGGGGTGCTTGTTATATCTTGCCGTGTATTATTTAGGAGGCCTCTGATATCCTTGAAGAGTTCCTCTATGTGTTCTTTCCATCTTATGAGATTTTGTGCGTGTTTCGTTATAATTTCCTCTTCTCTAGTTGAGGGTTAATAATTGAGGGTGCAATTCCTTTCTTAGTTCTTTTATTCTTTTGAAAAGATTGAAATTATCTGACTGATGGACTGATTGAACTAAAGGACTGATTATTGAGCTTTGTTTTTCGACCTGCCAACACTGTTTCTTGTGACAGTGAAATCGATAGGTGACAGCTGATTTCTGTTCAATATATTTTGCCATTTCATCATGAATAGACTTACGCCAGAACAACGCTTGCAAATTGTACAAATTTACTTCGAAAGTCATGGTATTGGCATTTTGCGGTCGACATAATCGTCCATCTGAGCAAGTTATTCGGAAAACCATGGGTCGTTTTTGCACTACGCATAGTCTAAGTCTAATAGACCTTTTTACGGTTAGTTAAGCGCATGCGCGAAAATTGACACATGCGCACATAAAAATTTCAACTATGAAAAGGTCTATTAATAATATACATCCACAGAGGCGTCGTACAATTCTCACCGAAGAAGTTGTTGCAGCTGTGGAGCGTAGTGTTACGGAGGACCAGAATGGGTCGATTCGCCATCGTACACAGCAATTGGAGCTGTGTCCATCCGCCTTATGAAATATTTTGAGAACATATCTCGGTTTACGAGCTTACAAGTTGCAGCTCGTTAAGGAGCTGAAGCTGCGTGACCATTATATGCGTCGTACGTTCGTAGAATAGGGCGAAACCAAAATTTTTCTTGATCCTCATTTTCACCAAAACATTTTGTTCTGCAATGAGGCTCATTTTTGGGTCAAAGGCTACGTAAACTAACAAAATTGGCGGATTTGAAGCGAAGAAAATCCAGAAATCATTATTGAGACGCCGTTACATCCACAAAACACACTATTTGGTGTACTTTATGATGTATTACACCAGCAATAACCACCATAATGATTGCACCAGCCCTCATTGGCCCATATTTGTTTGAAGATGATGCCTGCCAGCACGTGAGAATAAATGAAGAACGCTAGCGATCCATGATTGCTGACTTTTTCGTTCCCCAGTTGAATGGCGTCAATGTGAAGGAGCTTTGGTTCTAACAAGGCTGATCGCATAATCTCACGTAACGGACCCGTGAATTGGCCTCCACGGTCGTGTGATAAGACACCTATTCATTACTTTCTGTGGGGATATGTGAATTCGCTAGTATACGCCAATAAACCAACGACGTTGCATCAGCTGGAAGCCAACTATCGCTGCGTTATTGCCTATTTATGACTTCGGCTGCTCGAAAAATTGGTCGAAAATTGAACTTGCAGATTGACCTTCATTCGAACCAGCCGCAGCGGCGATATGCTCCAAATCATATTTAAGTACCACGTACCACTCGTGCGTTGTTTTCATAGTGCGTTGTTATATTTATTCATTCTGATCGCGTACATATATTGCGAAATTTTCCTTTTATATAACATACTTTAAATCTATTTTAGAAGATTTGATGTGGTTCGAAAGTTTATTTCACATTTATTTGCTGTATCAGATTTCCAACAAAAACATAACCTAAAATGGCCACATGCATGCAATGCAAACATCATTTACTGATGAATCTGATGAATATTTCGTGTAAATTGTGATATTTGCAAATATAATTACTGGCTTAGCTGCTTTAACTTATGCAGCTCAGAGTTACGCGTCGTTCCTTTGAAAAAAAACGGTTGTTGCCTTAGTTGCAAATCAGCTGTTCGTAACTCCCTACTGAAAACTGAAAAAGTAAGACATCTTGAACAGGAGAATGCTTTATTAAAATCCAGTCTCCGTGACAAGGATGAACTGATTGTTTGTGATGTTTGAAATGTTTATAAGGCCATAACTGAAGCTCAGGCAGCCTCATTGGATAAGTTTTTTCATTTTCAAACTTAAAACATTTGGAACACAGCCTGAATATATAAATATATTCAACCTTTCCAGAGCTGTATAACAATTACTGAGTCTTTTTAGGACTACCAAAACAAATCTCATGTGGAATTTATCCGTTCTTTAATAGCTTTCAGTCGACCTTCTTGGCACTCAATAACACAAAACACTTGGCACAAAAATAACATTGTTTTTAAGATCATGTCTTTCCGATAACTTAAGTAAGTGAGCCATCTGCAGAGGAGTTTAAAAATTTATCTCTCATCAGTGCTGCTTTGCTTTTATTAATAACAATTTGTAAAACACTCACCTGAAACCCACACAATGATTAGGGGTTAGATATTTTTAATTTGAAATTAAGTGAGAGAGACATGAACGGGTTATTAAATTTAATATTTAAATGATAACATAGGATTGGTAAAACCACCCCACATTATAGATAATCATACAAACTTAAAACAATCGGAACACAGCCTGAATATATAAATATATTCAACCTTTTCGGAGCTCTATAACAATTACTGAGTCTTTTTAGGACTTCCAAAACAAATCTCATGTGAAATTTGTCAGTTATTTAATAGCTTTCAGTTCACCTTCGTGACACTCAACAAAAACCATAAAAATAACATTGTTTTTAAGAACATGTGTTTCCGATAACTTAAGTAAGTAGCCATCTGTAGACGCGGTTCGAGATTTATCTCTCATCAGTACAGCTGATCTCTCGAAACGCGTCTGCAGATGGCTAGTTATCGGAGCCCTTATTATTATGCCTTTAGGCACGACCCTAGTTTGCTTTATGGATAATCCGCCACTGGATTCATTTATATTTTGGAACTGTTTAGGAAGTCAAATTTAATAAAACATAAAATTTCCAGTATTAGTCATTAAGTTATAAATAAAATTACAATTTGACCTAAATTATATAACAGAGTTTACAAAAAAATCAATCGACGATAATTTCACGTCGTCGAAAAATAAGTTTATAATTAATTCCAAATTCAATGCCAAATCTCTAATTATAAGAATTAATATTGAGTTTGAATCATTTAAAACGGAATAATAATATAAACACGTAGATCTAGTTTTTTACTTCTGACTAGTCTTGAATATAATGACAATCTAGAATAGAATGCTTGCAGTTTTTAATTAATAATATTTTTTAAAAATATTTTTATAAATAAATAATGTTGTCGAAATATTTACCCTTGAATCCCAGGAGGATTTCCTTCCATTTTTATGTTCCATAGCTACAGTCATTTTCTCATAAACATTTGTTCGCGGACAGACCGTTCACAAAACATTAACATGAACCTTGAAGTTCTTGAGGACGTTGTTTTCCAAAAGTTGTTTTCACCACACAAAATTTTTTGGTCTGTTTGTAAATATCGAGAACAATGGGAATTTTCGCGATTCTGTTTGTTCGCAGGCGATTATTGAAATGGAACAATAATGGAGTAAAAATGTTCTCACATCGTTCGGTGATTAAAATGAGTTTTCTCTCGGTGTCAGATTGAGTGCTTTAAATTGACTTTCTCTTGTAATCCTTTCCCAAGAGTCTGCAAGAAAGAAACATATATTATTAAAAAGAACGTAATTAACTAATTCTAATTAAATTATGGCTAGTTTTATAGTTTTGATTGACTTGTAATTTATTATTGTTTCATTAATAAGGAAATGTAAACAAGTATTGTATTTTTTGTTGCTTGTATTTTACAACAAATATTTTTAAATTAGGTTCAATATTCAAAGTGAACAAATCAAGATTCGATAAATTGTTTCTAAAATAAAGTCAGGAAATAAAATCGATAAATTTGAATAAATATCTATTGCATGGTCTTAAACTGGGGTCCGTCGTCCCCCAGGGGTTTTAAAACCTTAAGATATAAAATCGATAGTTTTCCTATAGAGTTCTCCCTTATAGAAAATAAAATCGATAGTAATCCAGGCTGTTAGAAACAAAAAGGAAATAAAATCGATCCAATTTAAATAATTATCTATTGCATGGGTGTCTTAAACTGGGGTCTGTGGACCCCCAGGGGAATAAAGCTGCAGGAAATAAAATCGACAAGCTACACACGAAACATTCGATAAGCTATTGGTTCTCATTAAGTCTATATTCTTTTCAAACAACAAAAAAGCGGATTCGTGATGATTGAGTTGCGCTATTTCTAGACAAAAGTAATTTTTGTTTTTCATTCAATTTTTTTCAAATGTTTTCAAATTTTCATTCCTACCAGAAATGACGTTGATTGACGGAAATAAGGTAAAGATAAGCCATATCTACATAGGTGTCGATCTTTAACAGCTCCAAAATTTTGACATTTCTCAACAATGAGAAATTGAAGTAACACTTGTTCCAATTTATTAAAGCGGAATATAGCTTGAATAAATTTATTCAACTTATCCGATGCTCTATAATACTACTAAGTCTTTTTAAGACTACACATCAAATATCATGTTGAAACACAACAGATATTTGTATGCTATTCAATAGTCCTCAGTCCACTTTCGTGGCACTAAACAAGAACCAGATAAATAACATGGTTTTTAAGATCACATGTTTCTATTTAACCCAAGTGATAGCCGTCTGCAGATCTATCTCTTATCTATCTCTCGAGATCTATATCTCATCAGTGCAGCTATGCTCTTTTGTCTACGGAGCGTCTGGACCGGCCTTTATACTTACAGTTATTCACAGTTATATAAATTTAAACATTTAACCCGTCGTGTCAAATGTTTAAATTTATATAACTGTGAAAAACAATTTATATAATATTTTTACATATTAAGTGTGATCAAAACATAGTGAATTTATCAATTAAGTGTAAAACTAGAATTTTGAACTGGGTTCCAAGAAAAGAACGTACTTGTAATTCAGAATCGCAATTTTGGCAAATATAATAAGGTTGCCCAAGCGTATAAGCTTCGTGAGCCCAAAACTGGCAATCCTGACACTGTATCCAGACTTCCCTAGACTAGCTAGCAGAATATGGAGATAAACCAACCACACTTCATCCTCTTTCTCATCTTCGTCCTTGTAAAATGCTTTCAATTTAAAATTCTTTCCTATAGAAAGCTTCTTATTTTCTTTGTTGTCACTGAACACACGTTTAGGTACTTCTTCTCATCTTGTTTTCTTCTCTTCTAAATAGATCTTCTCCGGTATATCTGCCAGAATTGTTGATTTACATTTTCTTGTATCAGTGCGCTGGACTTGCCGCTTTTGGTAGAGGTTTTAAAACTTGCGGTGATATACTCAGAAAACTCCTTGAACGACCGGGAAGTAGCTTCCTTTGTAGCTTTATGTTGTAATGATAGCTTGGTAACTTTGTGGTATCATCGCACGCACATTAAGGTTAGGGTTATCATTTTGAGCCAATAGAAGATCATCAATGCCAAGGATATCAGATGGAGTCATTACAAGATTAATAGGGCCAGTGTTAAGATCTTCAAGTGCTGCGTTACGATTAATGTAATAGTTATTGTTTTGATTCTCTGCGACATTGTGTACAATACGCTCCTAGGGATCTGTAATTAGTGGCTTATCTGTGACAGACGACGGCATAAAGTCGTGCTCGTGAAATATATTTCTATTAAATGAGCAAGTACCACAAGTTTTAAACCCCGTGACAATATTGGATGGAGGTGCAGCCAACGGAAAAGCCTGTGCAATTATTCCTGGTACTTCGTATATCGTCATTTGTTTTCTATCCATTGATCCATTGCGTTGTTAATATATTTTTTTAATTGTCCATAAACAGATCTGTCCAATGGTTGCAGGCTGTGGGTACAGTGTGGTGGAAAAAAAAGCATAATTATACAATTTTCTATCGCAAAGTTTAGTCCTTCAATGGATAGGTGAGAGTTGTGATTATCTAACAAATAGAGATATCGTTTGTCCTTATTTAATTTCACGTGGTTATGGAAATGTTTCAAAAAAGCGACAAATAGCTCTATCGTCATCCAACCCGATGGATTACTTCCTCCTTTGCAGACAATTGACTCATCTCTGATCATGTATACATAAATTAACCATTTTCATTCTCCATATATATGTACATACGGTATAACCATCTCTATTTGGCAAATGTTAATGTATACATTTGCTAAATACTCCCTCGAAATATCTACACCTTGACGAAGGCATTATGCCGGCTGGGGGAGCTTACATGTCCTAATGATCCTGACAGCTATGCTGACGGTAGCGTAGCAACCAGAAGGGTTACCAAGTCAGACAAGTCAAGGACCAGACTAAGATAGATACCAGGTCCTCCAAGGATGGGAGTTGAGTCGTGAGGCCAGCAACTTTACACCCGTAAAAACTACACTATCGCCAAAATACCTAGTAAAATTAAGCCTCGGATATTGTATAGAAGACGAAAACCGAAACGAAAATGGACTTTGAATTTTGCAACATGGAACATACGAGGAATCCGAAACAAATAGCAAGAAATAATATCAGAATTCATAAATCGCAATATGGATATAGCCATCCTAACGGAAACCAAGAGAAAGGGAAACGGAAGTGAAAAAAATAAAGAATATCTGCATTTATTCAGCGGAGTCGACAAAAGCTGCTGGGCTAAAGCCGGGGTATCCATTATGATACACAAAAGATTACAAAGATATATAAAATCATGGGAACCGGTTGACGAACACATTATTAAAATAACAATACAAATTAGAGGAAGGCACATAACAGTGATTGGATTCGAAAGATTGCAGGATTGCACCGAAAGAGGACGCTAAGGTCCAAGAGAAAGATAAATTCGAACAGGATATAATTGATCAAATTCCAAATTATCATGAAATTATTATAGCGGGGGATCCTAATGGTAGAGTAGACAGACAACTAAATAGCCAAATAGTTGGAAGGCACGGGGAAGAGGTAGTCAATGATAATGGTGAAAGGCTGAAAAAGCTTTGTGACTAACATAATCTAAAGATTACGAACACCTTTTTCGTACATAAGAACATCCACAAGTATACTTGGTACCAACACACGAGAGGTCGGAAGTCAATTATAAACTACGTGATTGTCAAACAGGGCGCAAAAATTAAGGTCCAGGATGTACGGGTCATGAGAGGGGCTGATTGCGGAAGCGATCACTGCCTAGTATAGGCGAAGATAATATATAGGACAAAATCAAAATAAATCACAAGAATGTCACGAGGAAGAACGAGAAGATGTAAAAAGTTTTGACATGGAAAGTTTTGAACACGACAGTACGTTTCTATACCAAAGACGATTAGAACAGAAATTGGTGCAACAACAAAGGAGTACAGAAACTGAATATGAACATATTACACAATGTATAAAGGAATCTGCGATGAAATCTTTATGGACGACGGATCTGAAGAGCAAACCATATTGGTGGGTTAGAGAAATAGAAGAACGAATAACAGAAAAGAGACAAATATATCAAAAGCTTTTCCAGTACGGGAGACCCGGAGATCAAAGAGAGATAAAAGCAACTAAATAGGAAACTGAAACAAGAAGTGGCTCAAAAAGTGCGAATACGTCGGCGTCTACCAAAATATAGGCGGTACTAAGAGTTCAGAGGCATGGAAGACCGTCAAATCGCTAAGACCCTCATCAAGAACTGGATTCACTAATAATAACGTCTCCAAGGAAGGATGGGTAGATCATTTTACAAAATTGTTAACAGAAACAAGGCCACAGTATGTAGAGGAAAATGAACCAAACCACATCGATGGGGAAACCTTCAAACTAGATATGTCCCTCGTAAATGAAGCAATCAAAACAACTAAACTTAGATCCTCAGGATCCTCAGGACATGGTGGAAAACACCCGGTTTTTGTACGATTTGGCCCTGAAAAACTGAAGGTTCTGTTAAAGAAATTATTTCAGCGGTGTCTAAATGGTGCAGATATTCCAAAAGCCTGGCGAACGTCATATATCACAGCCATACATAAAAAGGGATCACGAAATGACCGCATAATTTCAGGGGAATCGCCGCCATCCCTACAATAGGCAGAATATATTCTCGTATACTGAAAACTCTAATAGAAGACCATATTATGTTATTATATTACATTAATACATAAGATAAACAACCTGAATAACAGACTGGATTTCGAACGGGTCGCTCAACAATCGACAACCGTTATCCGTTTATCCCTAAAATAGCGGATGGACAAAAAAGTGTGCACAAATGGGACTGAGAGTGGGAGATGACACGCTCTATGTTTTATACTTTGCTGACGATCAGGTTGTGATAGCACATAATGAATACGATTTTTGGGGTATATGGTCATAAAACTGAAAGAGGGATACGAGAAAGCTGGTCTATCGATGACCATGAGTAAATTGGAATACCTGACAATTGGCACAAACAACCAGAATAATCTTCTCTAAGAAAACGAATTCATAAAAGGAGTAGAAAAGTCAAAATACCAAGGGGTTGTATTTAACAAAGAGGGCATTAGCAGGGATGAGATAACAGAAAGAATAATAAAGGTATAAAAATGATAGGAGCCCTAAATTCAATCCTCTGGGAAAATAATGTAAGGAGAACAACTAAATATCGACTATATGAAAGTATTGTTCAAAGTGTGATAACGTATGGAGCAGAAGTATGGGATATAACAGAAACACAGAAGAGAAAACTAATTGCAACTGAAATGGATTTCATAAGAAGAAGATGTGGAGTGTCATGGAGGGATAGAGTGAGAAACGAGGAGATCCGAAATAGAATGGACAGGGAAAAGAATATTTCAGACAAAGTTGAGGAAAAACAACTGACTTGGTTAGGTCACACGAAAAGAATGGATGAGAATAGATGGCCTAGGGAAGTGTTGGAATGCATACGGCCGGAGAGGAGAAAGAGAGAAAGACCTAGAAGAAGTTGGAGGGATGGAATAGATGAAGCGATGGAAACAAGAAACGTAACCGAGGAACAATCTCTTGATAGGAGAATATGGAAATTGGGGACGGAGAGTATACAGAGTATACATATGTATATGATTGTATTTATTCTGGAAAATAAAAATTCTAAATACAAACGTCACTTTTTATGAGGAGAAAAAAAAGTGAAACCAAAATTTTTACGTAAAATTAAAATTTCCGCATCGACTGTTTATAGAATTTGGTGAGTGTTATATACACACATATGCTTCTCCTCCTCTATTCTGTTTTTATTTAAATTTAATAATAACATTTAATACCAATAATCATTATTATTTTATTAAAAAATATTTTATTTAACAAACAATAAACCATAGGTAAACTCCAAAGGTTTCTTGATTCTCTATAACAGTGGTCGGCAAAGCGTGGCTCGCGAGCCTTATGTGGCTCTTTGCATAGACATTTGCGGCTCTGCAAGCATGAAACACTCCGTCGTCCTTCGTTTAAGCAGCTAAGAGTTTACATATCATCATATTCACATAATCATTAGAGTATTCATAAAATTTGCCAATAAAAAATGTTCGTAAGACATCAATCTATAAAATTATCTACAAAAAGAGATATTACACGCGACAATTGAGTTGGAACTAACTGAGATACAAGCTATTCAAACTAAACAGTGTCACAAAAAATAGTATCACGACAAAATGACAATATTTTTTAGGAATTAGGAGTTTTTTAATAAATTATGAGAATTCATAAACTTGGTTAATTTAGCTTTAA
This sequence comes from Phosphuga atrata, assembly GCA_944588485.1. NCBI lineage: Eukaryota > Metazoa > Arthropoda > Insecta > Coleoptera > Silphidae > Phosphuga > Phosphuga atrata. The sequence goes on along the minus strand of OX155900.1, from coordinate 47,646,411 downwards.
AGTTATATAAAACTCATATAGGTGGTATTAACTCTTATATAACAATCGATGTTTGAAAATTGACTATGACACATATGTAATAATTTCGAAAATTCCTTATATCTCCAAAAATGTTAACAATGTTTAAATGAATAACAAATGTGTAAAAATATTATATAACTTGTTATTCACTGTTATATAAATTTAATCGCTTAACACGACCTTTCGACTGGTGTTAATTTTCAAAGTCATTTTAAAGTCACTTGAAGATGACCTTCAGTCGAAACTCGACTCGTGTTAAGTCTTTAACTTGTTATTCACAGTTATATAATATTTTTACATATTAAGTATGTTTGAAACATAGTGAATTTTTAAACTCAGTGTATCGATTATATATCTCAGCTATCGATTATGAAGTAGTAATGGTCGCAACCATCCTATTCTATTAAATAATGATTATGTCATTTCGAGCAATACCCAGTTCTATGAATATCAGGCGAAGTATAAATGTGATCAGTGGTTTTTCCAAAAACTAATTTACTCCCATCGATACGCATTTTCGATAGTAGTCGAGTTTTAATAACATGTGCTTAAACTAGAATCAAGTATATATGTTACGGTAAAAGCACAAAATCCTCAAATGAAAACATTTACGGGTATGTATACATCTACCAATATGATAGGTAAATGTGAGTTTAAATTTGAGATCAGCTTCATATATGTACTTTTACCGGTAAAAGTACACATTTTCCAACGTATATAGGTTAAAGTTAAAAATAATAAACATAAATAAATTATACTTGTAAATTAATCTTAAAATGTATTTGAAATAATTTTATTATAAATAAAAACAATTAATATATTTTGAACATAATTTATTCTAAAAAATATTATAAGAATACGTTCGTTATACCTTACCCGTTATACCTTATCCGTTATACCTATTCCTTATAATTTTATCCCCTTGTACAATAAATTTCTTTTTTTATTGTAATTCGAAAATCATTATTTATTACGCCTAATTACGAGACCTAATGACGCCCAAAAAAGTAAAAATTAGGTGTTTTTAAAAACCTTTATACTTTTTCCAACATCATTAGGCATATGAACACATTTAGAAATAGTTGGTAAATGTAAGTTGAACTTACATTTACCAACTAAGAAGGTATATGTGTACATATGCCGGCAAATGTGTACATTTTCCGAACTACGTACTTTTACCGTAACATATTCAAAATAAAATTGTGATCGAAGTAACTGTAACGAAGTAATTTAAAAAAAAAACGGTAACGTCTGAGTTACTGATATTTTTTTATCGAAAATATTGGCTCTGTGATACTTTTGTTATCTCGTTTACTTGATAATTTGAATCTTCTAACTTGAAAGTCTGCCGACTCCTGCTCTACAATAACAAATATCAATCTATAAAAATTGTGCAGTTTATTCCGCGTTTTGTGCTATAAAACCCGTTCTTGCGCGTCTCTTCTGCGAGATTTTCTTCATGTCCATATTTCATACGGATCGGTCCCACGAAGTGGAGCAGGTCTGCACGCGTCGTATACCGTTATCCATTGACCGATTTAACCACACCATCCTGACCTACACACGCTATTTACTCCCGCCCTCTTCCATTACACGCTCCAACACTTACAATCATAATCTATTTTTAATAAACAGAATGTTCCATACAGATAAAACTAGGTAAACAAAATTAATTAAACAAGAATAAAAATGTGGGACTAGAGAGACAAGATTAGATAAGCAAGACTAGACAGACAAAAATAGATTGACAAAAATAGATAGACAAGACTAGATAGACAACACTAGATGGACAAGCCTAGATAGACAAGACTAAATAGACAAAGCTAAACTGACAAGACTAGACTTACAAGATTATACTGACAACACTAGACTGACAAGACTATATTGACAAGATTTGACTGACAAGACTAGACCGACAAGACTAGACTGACAAGACTAGACTGACAAAACTAGACTGACAAGATTTGACTGACAAGACTAGACTGACAAAAATATATGGACAAAAAATATATAGACAAGACTAGATAGACAAGACTACATAGACAAAACTAGACTGACAAGACTAGACTGACAAGATTAGACTGAAAAAAATAAACTGACAGGACTAGGCTGCCAATACTAGACTGGCAAGACTAGACTGACAATACTAGACTGTCAAGACTGTAATAATACAAGCAGGGGCGCGTTTAATACATTACTTGTGGCCTTAGGCGCAAGGTAACTATGTGGCCCAAGTCTTCTTCTTCTTGCAGTCCTTCTCCTACCGGAGGTTGGACACCATCATGACTATTCTTATCCTGTTCACCGCTGCTCTGAACAGTTCCGTGCTGCTACAGCTGAACCACTCGCAGGTTCTTCAGCCAGGATACTCTACGCCTACCAATACTCCTGGTTCCTTTAATTTTTCCCTGCATAATAAGTCTTAGAAGACTATATTTGGGGCCTCTCATGACATGGCCTAGATACTCTAGTTTCCTTTTCTTAATGGTCAGCACGACTTCGCATTCCTTTTTTACCTTTTCAAGTACCTGTTTGTTGGTGACTTTATCTTTCCAGGATATTCTAAACATTCTGCGATAACACCACATCTCGAACGCTTCCAACCGTTTTAGTTCAGGTTTCTTTAGGGTCCAGGCTTCAACTCCGTATAGCAGGGTAGAGAACACATAACAGCGTAGTATTCTAATTCGTAATTCTATATTAGTGTCTCTGTTACAAATAAACTTTTTCATTTTCATAAACGCTGATCATGCTATCTCCACTCTTCTTCGTATCTCACCTGCCTGGTCGCTTGTTTTGTCTAGCACGGTTCCAAGATATTTGTAGGAATCTACTCTTTCAATTATGGTATTGTTGATATTTAGTTGCACTTGTTGGTTATGTGCCTTAGAAACTACCATACACTTAGTTTTTGAAAGATTCATTTGAAGTCCATAAGCTTCACATTGGTGGTTTACTCTTTCGAGTATGTGTTGTAGTTCTGCTTCGCTACCTGCCAATAATACCGTATCGTCGGCATATCTGATGTTATTTATTAATGACCCAATTGATGGCCCAAGTCTAGGGAGTCGCAATTCTCAATATGCGAGATTATAGTAAAACCACATTAATAAATAACAATTTGGGACGTAAGAGTATTTTACGAAAATACGAAAAGTAAATTACGTATTTTACGAAACAAATAGGGACGTAAGAGTATTTTACGATACGTGTATCGTACAAAGTTTTACCTACAATATAAATTCATAATTTACTTAGATTTATAAAAAAATAATAATTTGATAAATGTCAAGCATGACTTCATAAATTAATCAATGAAACGTAAACATTTCAATCACGAATTGTTATGACATTTTTCTATTTTGCATCTGTAATGGACTCATAACAGCACTCATATGCGTGCGCTTATGGCTCGCCGAGTGCTGTTATGAGTTAATTTTTTCAAGGTTGGCACTGAAATTCAGAGCTGTCAGTGTCAAATTTTCGACGAAATAGTTTTGAGGTTATCTCATGTGTGGAAATCGAGAATACACAAATTTAATTAATTAATAGTAATAAACGATATAACACATATTTATTCTTTAATTTAAATTCTGTCCATCATTGGTACTATCATTAAAAACGTTTATAGTGAATGTTTCTTGACTAAGAATGTTTCTTGAAACAAGAATGTTTCTTGTCCATTAGAAAACTCCTCGCTACTCTCGTCGTTTTCTAAAATTGGACGACGTGGTAGAAGGGACATACACTACATTCTTTAGGATTGAATCCTCTGTAAGATTCTGTGTGTGTGTCCTTTAGTAAAAACAGTAATGCGATTAATTTTCAATAACAATACAAAATATAACAACAATGCAATGATACTTCTTTAGTTTTTTTTCTTCTGAATATTTTTTTCACTATTAGTCACCGCAAAGTGCCAATTTATTCACAACACTTTGTCAAATTTTGCAGCTTATTGTCGTGAATCGCTAAAAATTGGTTTGACCTTGCTTAGTTGGCTATTTGTGGCCCCCTAAAATCGGAAGCCCTAGGCGCGCGCCTAGTGCGCCTTTACCTAAAAGCCCCGCTGAATACAAGAAAGTAAATGACAGAGAGCGCTCCACCGAAAAGAAGACTAACAAGAGATGGTTTATCAAAAGACAAAGAACGAAGAACTGCTGGTTCATCGACTAGAGATGGAGATGAACAGTACAAACGGTACAACAATGAAGACGAAATGATATATGTGACCATCAAAACATGAGCAATGCAATTCTGCCAACAAGAAATAATCATGCCAGAAAGTAATAGGTCTACGGTGGAGTGAGTATAAAAGCTAAATTTAGTATGATCTGTGTGTCTGCTAGGCGACAGCTTCAAAGAAAAGGACAAAATCCCAGCTTCTCACAAGAAAATCTCAGAGACGTATATATCCTGGCCAAAAAAGCGCTGAGTAAAGTCATCATCTTGACAAAAGGGAATCATCGGAATATACTATTCAAGAAAATTGATAACGACGCTTGGGGCGAGGCTTATGAAATTGCATCGAGAGCTCAAAGTCGGACAGCCAAACCTAAAAATGCCTATGGAATAGATCCAAGAAATAGTGGATGCACATTTCCCCATCTAACAAACATCGATATGGGAACAACCAGCAGTAATTAAAAATTTCGCCTCCGAAATGACAGAGCTCCAGGGCCAGACGGCATTCCTCCTAAAATATTTAAAATCATAGCCAGAAATGTTCCTGAGATTGTTTTAAAGGTCATGGATAATCTACTCAAAAGTGGACATTTCTAGAGCGGTGGAAAAAGGCAAAACTAGTTCTCTTGAGGAAAGGTATCAAACCTCTACAAGAAGCCACCTCATATAGGCGAGTGTGTTTATTAGATGTCTTTGGAAAACTGCTCGAACAGCTATTGCTAAGCAGGATAAAAACGGAACTGAGAGCAAAAGTCTTTCTGAAAGTCTGATCTCTCTAAAAGACAATATGACTGCTGAGAAGGAATATCTACTGTTAATGCCATCAGGAAAATCTGCGAGGTAGCTGAGGAAGCCAGAGAGGGTACACGGAGGACCTGGAAGATCTGCGCCCTGATAACGTTAGACGTAAGAAATCCATTCAACTCAACATATTGGCAAAATATAGATGAGGTGATGTTGCGTGGCTTTCCACAATATCTACTTCGCATGATTCTCAGTTACCTACATCAGTGGTGCACAAACCGTGGGTCGCGACCCCTAGGGGGGTCGCGAGAGAAATTTCCGGGGTCGATGCGAATCTCTATTCAATGCGACAATACAAGTGTGAATGATGGACCAACGACTAATAAACTTAGAAAAACCCAAACAACAATTAATACAGTGACACTGTTTCTACTTCAAAAAATATCGAATGAAATGTGTTATCAGTCTGCAGGACCCGTGAGTCAGACCCGTGATCCGTCTGCAGGACTCATTCATAGCACATCCACTTGTCTGGCGTGTGCTGCCTTGTACCACAATGGGCAGGGGTTTGGCACCCCAAGGAACACTTGGTTTGCCACCCCAAGAACTGCTTCTTATTTTCCGTTGAATGTTGTTTCTCCCGCTTACTTTCAGTTTAGTATTCCTGCAGTGCTGTTTGTAGGTAAGGGCCCTGTCCAGCGTAACTCCGAGGTATTTTGGGTTTGGGCAATGTTCCAGCAGCACTCTGTTCCATGTTACCTGTAGCTTTCTGGAAGCCTGTTTGTATTGCGAAAGTGTAAGGCTCATACTTGGGTCTTTGTTGGGTTTGGCCTAAGCTGGTTTTTACTGTAATAGTGGTTCAGCTCTTCCAGTGCCTCAGTTAGACCCTGTTCTTTCTGACTCTTAGGCGCTCATTCACTAATGAAGATTGGCTCGGAAAACTTAGTTACATGTTTGGCATTTTTTAAACACGATCTGAATTAGAGTTTACATGGAGAGAGTACAAACATTTTATTATTGAGTAGTAAAATTGAAGCTTCTAGAAAGAAGCTGATCTTTGGAAAGAAAAATTTAAAAAAAGCAATACAGATATGTCCCAGTGCTTTTCATAATTTACTAAAGAAAATAATAGATTTCCGGTTATTTAAAAACACTATTTCCCATCATTTGATAAAATTGAACAGTTAATTGACGTTTCAAGCGACGAACACATTCGCATTCAATTTAAATCTCAGATTTGTCAAAAATTTTGGCTATCGATTGGAAACGAATATGCCGATTCAGTTTGCATCTACCTACTTATGTGAGGTATGAGGATGAGGATGTAATGTTTTTTAAAGTATTTTTCTTTAAAAAAAAAATTAGTTTCTTTAACAACTTTTATAGCATTTTTATGATGCAGTCTAAGTTTTCTGCGCTATTTTAAAAAGGGCTGTATTTTAATCAATACCGTCACCAAAACTCCTGTAAAAACGCCCTGTACACGCAAATCTAAAAAAAAAATCAGTTTACATACGTTAACGATTAAAAAACGGCTACTATCAATCTAGGGGTCGCGTCAAAATTTTACACAAAATAGGGGGTCGCCAATGAAAAAAGTTTGCGCACCACTGACCTACATAACCGAAAAATCCACTTGGAATCGGACTGAGAGTGGAAGAGAACAGCGTCCAAAGAGAATAATCCTCCTCAGAAACAGCTGAGGTCCCGAAAGAGCTTCTTGAAGACATCTGAGATGCTTACCGTCTCGCCGGAGAAGGCAAGGCTGGATATATGCAAGAAGTCGACCGAACTACCACCCGGACACAACGAAAGCTGGTTGGTGTGAAAATCCCTAAACAGGTTACGATCAGGAGTTGGAAGATCCCGAGACAATCTGAGGAGATGGGGCTCAGTACATGTGACACGTCTTGACAATGTGGACAAGAACAAACCACAAGACAAATGATTCATTGCCCTTTGTCCTTCCTCTGTACAAGATGAAGGGCACCATCTTGTACAGAGGAAGATCTCATTATTAGCCACTCTGAGCGCCTTGGATGCTGCTCAGTATTGGGCACGTGATATATAATTATACAGTTTTACCCTTATATGTATAGCAACTGTACATTTGTATGTTTCCGACACGAGAAATAAAAAAACATGGATTCAGACAATAAAACAGTTAAACGTGATGTCTATAGTGGGGTTCCGCAGGGCTCAGTCATGGGTCCTACAATGTGGAAAATTCTCTATGATGATGTGCTCAGATTGAAATTACCAGAGGGTGTGAAAACCGTCGTATATGCAGATGATCTGGCATTAGTTGTGTGCGGGAAAACCGAAAAGGGAGTAACCGCTAGAGGAAACATTGTAATGAAGTTGGACGAATGTATGGAAAATAGGCAGCTATAGAGAAACCTGAGAAACCCAGAGGCACTTCTCCTCACTGGAAAGAGGCACATACACCCTATCTCCTGCCAATTAAGAGACGCCAAAATTATACCGAAAGATTCTGTAAAATACCTGGCCGTTGTAATCGACAATAGCCTCTCATTCAAGCAACACATCAAGAAGGCTGCTGATAGGGCTCTCCAAACGGCTGCTACTTTAGAGAGACTCACGCCAAATGCGGGAGGACTTAGAAGCAGCAAAAGGAGGCTATTTTGATTGGTCTTGCAATCCGCTATGCTATATGCAGCTGCGGTCTGGGCAAACAAAATCAGAGTGAAGACACTAAATAACAAGATGGCATCAGTACAACGAAGACTAGCATTGAGAATATGTAGCGCATATAGAACAGTTTCAAGACTGCCTTAGTTATCGTTGGTATACCTCCTATTGACATCTCAATGCAAGCTAGACTCGAAACACATAACTCAAGGTAATGGAACAAAAACAACTTAGAGCGAGGAAAAAATAGCCGCCAAAATTTTGAAGAAATGGCAACGCGACTGGCTCTCAAGTCAGTCTCAGGCGACTGGCTCAAACGACAGTGGACAAGAAACCTAATGAACGATGTAAAGTGCTGGGCAACGAAGAAACCCAGTTACTTAGCGCGCATGGGTACTTTAGGGACTACCTGCACAGGATAGGAAAAGCTAGTGCCTGCCTCTGCGAATATTTTAGAGAAGAAGATGGAGTTGCTCACACCATATTCACCTGTGGTAGGTGACATGCAGAGAGACAACTTCTTGAAAATAGGGTCGACGAAAGAACTATGGTGGACTACATTCTTGTTTCTGAAGAACAATGGCACGAGATTAATAACGCGATCGTAAGTATATGTATATGTCCCAAAAAGAAAATGACGAGGAACGGAAGAGAACTGGAAAACAAGTTGAAACCCTGAACCCCTAATTATGGCTAATGGAAGGGGGATGTAAAGGTAAACTACGATACACCACCACCTCGAAGTTATGCGAAGAGCGGTCCCGAGATGTGTGGGTTCTCTCCAGGAGGACTTCTTGCTCAAGTGCTTGCTACACCAAGATTAGGCAAACAACGTCAAATAGACAAGATTAAAGAGACAAGTTACCTCAATATAATATCTTTGCTGGAATTTCAACAAGAAAAAGATATTGTTGTTTGTGTTGAATAAATTAATTTCAAGAAAAATATTTACTCAGCATTTTTCCAAAAATATTTGTTTAGAATAAATAAAAATGAACTAAAAGTAAGCGAAGATTTAGTAAAACTACGCCGATTCACTTGCAATTGATAGTCGGATCAAGAATATTGAAACAAGGAGGTAATTAAGTCAATTCCGAATCTACATTGTCTATTCGTTGCAGGTTTATTGAAACTTGCCTGAATTGTTATTTACGAATTTATTGAGACATTCCACACATTTTCTACTTTTAATAAAATGACCAGACACGTATATTTCAGGTCAACAAACTGAATAAACACAAACACAGACAAGAAGAATTGGGCAAACACCGCCGATTTAGACATATAAGACTAGGAGATTAAAACTAGGTTCTTAAACTAATGATGACTCTAGACAGACAGAAACTAACTAAACAAGTCTAACAACAGAATAGGCGATTGTTAAAATTAGATTTATTTTATTCCACTCGACTGAATATCAATTGTAACACGTTGACTTACATAAAATGTCAATAGAATTGTAACAGTGCAGTTATAACATTACTATATTACTGTATAAAGGTTATTCGTAATTTATTCTTATTATTTATACTTATTTCTTATTGAAATGGTTTTTTTTATTGAAAATTGCGAAAATTTTTCTCTGCAAAAACCATTTCAATAAGAAATAAGTATAATAAGGTTTTAAATCGGGGAGTTTTATTTTTGTCGTGTGGAATATTTTGTTTAAATATTTTGTTGAAAGATCAGACAATTGAAACAAGAAGAAACAAGAGAATTGCATTGCAAAACTAGACTAGTCAACACAAAACAGTAGACAAAATTCAAGGCTAGATGAAGATCTGCATGTGCCGTCTCCATTCAGGAGGTTCCTCATTCAGGATATTCCTCTTTTTGATTGATTTTGATTTTGGAAACTGCGGCCTTAAATAGGTCAGATGACGTGACATTAAAACGTTTTCGCTAATTCTTAAGCCATGACATTCTTCTCGCTACAATAGATCTGTTTCTGGATTATGAGTCGAAGAATCACATATTTTGGACCTCTCATGATTTAGAGATATTGCAATTTTCTTATTTTTCACGTCCTGTAGGATCTCTCTGCCTTTCTCCATTCTTATCAGAATCGCCACATTGGTTGCAACTCTGTCTATGATACTCTCACCATCCTACGATAGGTCCACATCTGGAAGGCTTCTAGTTTCCTCTCGCAATACACGTTGAGGTTCCAAGCTTCTAGAACCAGAGCAAAAGGACTGGGTATACGTTAACAGTTGTGTATTCGAGTTCTCATGTCAAGGCTCAGATCATGGCTACAGAGCAGCTTTTCAATCTTCACAAAGGATGCATTTTTTCCTTGTTATTTATTTTCGTAAAAAGAAATACAAAATTAAGTAATGCCTCCTTAGGAGCATAGGGCGGAAATAAACTCCCCCATCGCCGTTGATCCTTTTCCAGTCGCTTGATCTCTCGCCACGTTCCTGTTGATCCAGACTCGTTGATGATGGATCTCATCCATGTAATTCGCGGGCGGCCAGTGCGGCGCGTACTTTGAGGGTTCCATTCGAAGGCCATTTATGCAATGTGTGCCCCAACCATTGCCATTTCCTCCGTCGGACCTCGGTTGCTACCGGCTGGCTGGATGCCAATGCCAGCAGATTCACAGTGGAAATCAAGTTGGTCCAGAAGTTGCAACACACTCTCCTCAGACACTTGTTTACATAAACCTGGAGTCTTCTCGATATCGAGTATGTGACTCTGCAGGTATCACAACCGTAGGATAAGAATGCTTTCGCGGTTTCGTTGAAGATGTACAGCTGAGTACGCCTCGAGATGTTGCATGACTGCCAATTATTAATGTTGAGTGAGTTGCGTGAGTGCCGTTGGTGACAATTATGGATTTGGTCTTCTTAACATTGAGTGTCAGCCTATATTCTCGACTAGCTGTGATGACAGTATTCAACATATTCTTCAGAATCTTGCATGTTTTCGGCGAAAAGTACAGCAACGTTAACTCGTATGCCACCGGCATTTTTTTCGAGGAGTTAAGATTTCTTCTGAATAGATGTTAACCCTTTCACCAATTTCATTTATTTTGTTCATCAGATCCCTTCTATGATTTTTGGCCTTATTATGTCTAAAAAATATCAGTTATAGCTAAACTTACTTTTTTTGTATGGGGAATACTTGTAAGAAATATAGTCCCATTGGTATTCTTTATTGGGATGTATGTGTCTCCATGGGTTAGTATGAATGTAACTATTTCTTTTTTTTTAAATTGTATTTCTTCTAATTCAGTAGGATATTATATTTATGAATGGTAAGGCCTAAAGCACATCTTATACAGAGCAACCTTGCACATTATACACAGTAGTGTACTGTAACTTGCATTATTGTTCGTTTGTCCTCCTCCAGAGTGTATTGTCTTTTAAGAGATAACAGTCGAGTCAGGTGGTCGCAGACGAGATTTCGCTCTCTCTGCTCCCACCCATCGAAGAGTCAAGACGTACTTGACCTAACCTGAACAGTTCGCACATCTTCTTGTGGAACTACCTTTAACTGGGAATTGATCTCTAATTTAGGCATGTTTCATTGTTTTGGATGGTCGTCCAGCAGATTTCTTACATTTGATTGCACTTGCTTGTTTGCCCACAGCCATCAACTGTTCTGCTAGAGGGAGAACAAATTGTAACAGTGGCTTTTTTGTTCTTCGTTGCATAGAATTGACACATTGACAACAGATGTCATAAACAATTTATAGAAAACCTTTTTCCGCAATTTTTTGCGATTTTGTATCAGAATCATAACTACCGACTTTTTGATCCGATAAGTACTACTCCTACTCCTCCCATTATTTTAATATAGAGCACAATAGGGAATATGCATCAATTTTGTTTATTTGCTTAATTCAATTTTTACTTCGTTTTAACATAGTAAAAAATATATATACTGTTGAAAGTGGTTTAATTAATTTTTTTTTAATATATAAAATACCGATTAAAATTGACCTGTTTATATGGTCCCCCGCGAATAGTCGCGTGCTTTGGATGACGTCACAGCTCTCGTTGTCATTCAGTGTTGTTTACTATTTGCATAGGCAGTTAAGGATTTTCAGTTTGAATCGCTATTTTGATATTGGGAAAAGTTAAAAAACATTTTATAGATATTGTCTAGTACCGGAATGCAAAAACACTATTATAAGTACACCAGATAAACTGTTGGATAAAGTCCCAATCGAAGTGTATAGTCCACCCCACCCACATCTTTTTCGCATGTGCTACAAAATATGCTTTCATATATCTATTTTTGGTGGATTGTCCGATTTTACTTTAAAAAACCACTTTCAGTCATTGTTCTTGATCATTTATAATGTCACTATATACCAAAATCGCACTAGGTATTGGAAAATACTACAGAAATATTGCATAGCAAAACAGCACAGTGAATATCGACGCCGATCAATATCACAACGTGCACGTCACAGTCCTGGTTTCGGTTCGACCAATGGTGATTCGTTTGGCACATTTGAATTTCGCTCGAATATTTTGGACTTTTTGATTTTAATTTTTGGAATTAAATACAAACTGAATAAGAAAATAATGGTATAGGTGTAATGTGAAGATCATAAAGTATCGGGGATAAAAAAATCAAGTAAATCTAAATCTCTTGCATATTCCCTATTGTTCCTGGTTATGGTCCTTTTCCTCACCATCCTTTTCTTTCTAGTTGTGCTTACCTATTACATCACTATTCGTACAATTTGGGATCCAAAGAACCTTCCTTGCTATCTGCCACATTACGGATAATGTGTCCACATTATTACACAAGAACTAAGAATAATTTTTCTTCAATTTCCCATCAAACTTTGGCATAAATTTGCGCGAAAGAATTAAAATTCCTACAGCAGGAAAAGGAATATTGTCCATCCGTCTAACACTTGTATAGAAGCGATCAAATGCTAAAGTGGCTCGTGAATCCCTAATTGTGGAGATAAGTGACGATACAACCTATTCCCCTATGGTAGTAGTGACTTTTCCTACAGTATCGTCTCTTCCAGAATAAATATTCGCATCGTTTCCATATTTTGATTCCACGCTTGATGGGTTTCAAAGGGAGATATTGCTTCAGATTTGAGCGGCCTTTGAATTTGGCCATTGATTCGTCAATGCTCTGGAATGCACTGTCTTCTCTGCATTTTTGAAATGTATGTTTCGGGCAAGAAACCACCTCATCAATGTAGTATGTTCTAGGAGCATTAGTCCGTTTTTCTGGGTTATTGAAATATATCTTAAAGAGAAGTAGTTGGGCGCGATTCCGACCAATAGCAGTTTTTATAGCCTCATTTCCTAAGGATGCATTTTTTGAACAGTAGTCGGTGAAGTTAGGAACTCTATTGTAAGTCATGACAAGCATAATTCCTAACAAAAGCATAATTCCACCGGCGTCTGTATTAGGGACATCTATTTCACTTTTGTTAACTTTCCTCAGTATTTCCAATATTTCTCAGTCGGGAATTGGTACATTCGGCAATGAATATCATCAAACTACGTGGAAAAATTTGCAAAAACACTTCAAGCTCATCCGATTGACGACCGATTTTTCCATTCAGGATAGCACATGGCCTTGATGCTGTAACTTTGAATCGAGGTCTAAATGAATTTGGAACCGCATTCCAGGAAGTATTTCAAGGGTGGAAATGGGTTCAGCATCTATGGATACCTCGTTGGAATCGATGCATAAATCTTTAGAACTTTGAGCATCTTCGGAATTTTGAGAGCTGTTGCTGTCTGGTTCGAAGTTTTCATCTTCCAAAGACTCATCAGATAATACAAATGAGTCTTCGTCACAAAAGTTTTCCGAATATATTTTTTTAGTTCGTCCTCAGTGAGGGTTTTTTTCCCGTCCATTCTATAAAAAAATGATACCTATAACATATCAATGGGATAAATGAGTCCCATTATAAAATTTCAAGGTGATTTTTCTGTAAAGTCTTTATTATTCAGAATATTTTACAGAATTAAATCTGTATATTTAATTCTGTAAAATGTTACGCGTTTTCTTACCTTTTTGCTTATTGAGAATGCCCATCAATCTATTTTATCTAAATAACTTTGGTAGAACGCACAGAAACACAGACAACTGTCAAGATGAAAAACTGCGGAATGACTAAACATAATTGCAGGAAACAGAATGTAGGGGGGTGCAAGCACATGGTTATGTCTATTTTATAAAATACCAGTGGGACAATGTTTTATGAACATTTACAGTGAATTAAATCCCCCCGAAATATATTATCTGGTGCTTGGGACGTATGTGTCCCGTTGGTAGCGAAAGGGTTAAAGAGGAGTCGTAAGAAAACATACCCTTGTCTGACTCCTCGCTTGATCTTCACTTCTCGGACGCGAAAGAATGCATTTTGGTTTAGGTACAGTTTTCCTATTATTTGCATATCTTGTGTCGAGGTCTTTTCGTTCCAGTGCTCCTATTAGTTGTTTGTGTCTCGCTTTATGAAATGCTAGATGATACATGTTTTGTGTTTAAATTAGCATAAATGTAATAAATAGTTTTAATTGCAGAAAGTAGGAAACTTTCATGGAGAGTTACCGCGGTTTGTTAGGAATGAATCACTGCATAATACAGTTTTTTTTTGTTTCTATTCTACTTCTTTATCTGTTTTGTTTAATTCTTTTTAAATTATCGGAGAAGTGTGTCATAAGGTAGATGACTTTCTAATTGATGAAAATCTGCATTTGGTCTGTTTTGTCAACACAGAAAAAGGAATTAATCGGACACTTTGTATACAAAATCAACCACACGAATATAATAAAACAGATTGGTAAACTTTCTCCTTTTTTTAATAAAGATTGTGGTATCCAAGCAAAAACCTTTGAATAATTAGTAATCTCCATATAACAAATATCATATAATTATTGCTTGTAGTTTAAGTGAAATGGATAATAAAAATCAAAAAATAGATAATGGAGAAGTTCTGTAGAACATAATGGTAGAAGATAATGGAAAAGTACAAAAACTTAATTATTTGCCCTAAATTGTATAGTCTGCGTACAATAAATAATTATAAAATTCAAGCAAGACGTTTTTAAATAGTCTATTAAAATGCAATTACTAAATCGTTTGACTACAAATGGCATTAGGTTTAGGTAAATATTAAGTTTTTTTACGATTATTTAGTATATTCCCCTACAAACTAGGTTGGATACATATACATATAAAGGGTGGCACATGTAATTTTTTACTCAATCAGCCACCGCTCCATTTTTTTAAATACATGAAGGTCCACTGAATATTAGACACGTTTCTGTATTATTTGTTGGTAGTGTTCCGTCTGGGCGCCTGAAGCAGAGGCTGGGGGCTTGATAGTTTTGGAGTTCTTTAAATTTCTTGTAGTAGTTTTTGGTGTTGTTTTTCTTGAAGTCTTGTTCAATTTCAAACAGTCTAATTTGTTGAAATTTGTCTCTTACTACTTTCTCTACTCTGATGATACTCTGATGATTTTTTATGTTTGTTTTTGACTTTTGAGTAATTTTTGCCATTTCATTTTTGATTTATGAGAGTTCCATGAATTCCAGGCGTTGGTTCTTAGTTCTATTGCTTTGTCACATATATCATTCCACCATTGATGTTTTCGTTTTCTGGATGGCATACCGACTGATTGAGATGTCTGGCGTATCGTGTTTTGAGGTTATCGTTATTAAGTTATAGTTATAAATTGCTAAGATCTCCGAATATAGCTTAAAAAATTCTGGATCAATTCGTTGTGTTATGGTCATTTTCACTTTAGGTTTATTAGGCTAAAACTTTCTTTTCACCAGTGACAAGTGATGATCCGAATCTATGATTCCTTTCTTTACTTTAACATTCATGATCACTCTCTGATTTTTTTTAGTGATTGCAACGCGTTACAACGTGATCAATCTGAAATTCTCACTAGCTATTTATTTAGAGATCTGCAGGTTTTTTCTTGCTGGGAAGTTCCAGAAAGTGCGTTGACATTAATTTTAAGTTACATGTTTGACAGTACTCTATCAATCTTTCTCCATTTTTGTTTGTTATGTTATGTGCCTTTAGTTCTTTTAGTTTGCCAGTTCGAAGTAACGTGTTGATGTTCATCGTGCCTAAGTGTTGTTTGCGTCCTGGCCGAAGAGATTTGGGGAAGCTCCGACACATTCTCGCATGATGTTCTCGGTCCCCGATGACTATAATCCGATGACTGAGATTTTCAAGCCCATTTGCAAGGGCCCTGGGTAGATGCGTTGTTGTCTGATTCCATCATGCTAATTAGTTAAAAGTAGTGTGGAGATCATACGTGGGTAATCTCAATGTTGCAACTAAGGTATTAAGAGGTTGTCTCAAGCTATTTTCTGACATTTTGACTCTTACATTTCTATGGTCACTAAGACTGTTATTGTATTATTGATTATTATAATTTCGTTAAGTAAACATGTTATTGAATTTTGGTGAAACCATACTAATTATAGATACAATCATATCAACTTATTAAAGACAAAAAGTAGCTTGAATATCTTATTAAGACTCTTATCTCTTATTAAGACTATGACAAATCTCATGTTTTTGTGTTTGAACACCTCGTGCATGACTATCTTTCTAGACAAATGTCAAATCAAAACTAAAACCTCGCCCGTCATGCACGAGGTGTTCTAGTAAATGTAAGTGTATTCCAATGTATGATTTAAAAAAGCAAAGCTGCACTGATGAGAGATAAATCTCCAAATGAATCTGCAGATGGCTATTCACTTAATTTAAATAGAAAGAAATGATCTTAAAAACACTGTTATTTGTCTAGTGCTGTTAGTGACATGAAAATGTACTGGTACTAATTATAACATGCAAATATCTGTTGTATAATTTAATATCGTGCGTGGTATTCGCAAGGAAAATAGTTGTTTCAAAATGAGATTTGTCATAGCCTTAATAAGACTTAATATTATAGCGCTACTAACACGATGAATATATATATATATATATATATATATATATATATATATATATATATATATATATAAATATATATAGAAGCTATATGTCGTCTTTAATAAGTTTAAACGAGTTATTGATTGGGGAAGATTATTATTATTTAAATCAACGTCGACATATAAATAAAATCTTAATATAAATGATTATAATATAACCATGAATGACATATTTAATCTTAATCATAATAATCGCAATAGGAGGCGAATCTCTAAAATCTAAATAAAACATTTATTTTATATTCAAGATTTGAACTTGTAACTTTTTAAACAAACAATTTTTATGTAAAATATTTAATTTAAAAATACTTTGTAGCTGCATGGCTTGTGTGGCTACTGAATACTAATTACTTATTATCTCACTAATCTGACCTTGCAGAAATACTTTTCGGCAATTTATTTGTAAGTTTATTGTGCTCAATACAATGTACCTAAGCGTTATAGAAGTGTTTTTTTACGTTAATTATTTCTTGTTTTCTAATTTGAAATTCCTAATAAATCGTCTAAGCAAAGTCCACAATATTTAAAAAACAAACAGCGAACTACATTTGAACCAATTATGAATAAAGAAATAACGTAATCAAATCAATATTGTACCTCCGTTCCAAAATATGTGTCCGATTTAGGAATTTATTTGCTCCAAATTTCATAAAAAAATATGCAAAGGTTATCGTTTATTTTCTTAACAAAACTATAACATAAAATAGAAAACATTTTCTCTCTGCAAGTTTAGTACCTTTAAGAGAACATGTTCGACGATATTTTTCGACCCATCTTGCAATTGTCCTGCAATTCTCACTGTGTACCATTTGTACCGGACCATTTATAGTATCAATTTTCCGATGTATGCATGATATCCGATTGTTTGGTTTGTACACGATACTACAAATGGTCCGATGACGAGGAATTGCAGAAGAACTCACGAACAAAAGTGAGGTTTCTCGTTTTACCTAAGGAGTGAGGTTCCACAAATTATAACTATCTTATGTTACTTTACTAGTACATAAACCTATGGCCTTCAGCCCCTGACATATTAGATCTTGACCTTTCTCGTTACTCGCTTTGACGTAGCGAAAGGCTCACACAATGCATCTTGAGCGCTGTGTTCTAAAGAGTAATATCATATTTATTTATTAAGTATGAAAGAATACATTGCCGGCTCTCCGCTCTCGCACTGAGCTGTCGCTAAAGAGTAACAGCAGATGTCTGTGTTCCTCCCTTGATTTAATTAGTAAAGCTGTCCCAAAGTGGATGTTATTATCACTGCATAATCTAACTTTTTACACCCCTTCTATGTGTTCCCCAAGGTGTACCCATATCTCCCTTACTTTACAACTCGTTCTGTCACGACATCTTTAATAAAACATCTTTAATTTTGGACGAGACAATCTCGTAAACCTTCCATACATTCTCCAATATGCTAACGACGTAGCCTTCATTTCACATGACAAATCTCTACCAAAAGCAATCCAACTTACATCTCTTACAAATGATACCATCAATTGGTTCAACAAATAGTCGGTCCAGATGAACAGGGTATTAAATCAAAAAAGCCTGAAGAGCGATTTGAAATTTTGAAATCAATATATTTCCATTTCTGTAAATAATTAGTTAACTTCTCTTATAATATCTTTTAAACTATTGATTAACGTTTATAGATAACGGTTTTGTTTACTTCATGACTTTGTCAATTTTGCTATTACTGAGAAAAAAAAAGAAATTCTGCTGGCAAGAATATAATGAGTTAATACCCTGTTCATCCAAACCAACGAAATGAAGACCTAACCCTTCCAAATGTCAACTCCTTTTCCCTGAAACGGAACAACAAATTATCTTCCAGAAAACATCCGTCTTGTTCACTTATGGAAGCTGTTGATGAACATGATTTACTCCCACAACTTCTGTAATGTCCAGGCCCGACCTAAAATCGCTAACCCTTTATACTTTTAATATAATAAAGATTAATTATTATAGAAAACATTTCAAAATCAACACATAAGTTTTAACATTTTTAACATTTAACAAAATAATAACTATAAACGGTCAAGTTCCTGACGTGCTACCGATGACGGTGAATGTCCAAGTTTGTGACCCGTAAGTAGCTACTGGTAGGATACACTGATTGTATAATTCAGTTTTGAGGTTTAGGGGTATGTCCATATTCAAGATCTTTTATTTTGGCATATGCCGCCCAGGTTTGCCGTATTCTCTCATTTATTTCGAGTTCTTGGTTAGCCTTGCCTATAGTTAGTGTTAGCCTATAGTTAGCCTTGCCTATAGTTAGGTATTTGTCCTAGGTATTTGTACGCAGTTACTTTCCCGATTCTGTTGTCTCCTAGGGTAATTTCTCGATCGTCATCTACGTTTGATGTCATGTACTTTGTTTTGTAAAAATTGATTTCTAGGCCTATGCGCTTCGTGACCCTGTAGATGTCATCGATAAGTGTGCCAATTCTTCTCTGCTTTCGGATATCACTACTATGTCATCGGCAAACATTAAGTGGTTGAGTTTCTCCCCGTTGATATTAATGTCTCTGTTTTGGAGGTCGATTGTTTTTAGTGCGTCCTCCAGAATTAGTGTGAAGAGCTTGGGTGACATAGGGTCTCCTTGGCGCACTCCTCTGTTGCCAGTTTGTCAGATTTTTCGTGTAGCTGAATTTGCAGAGTTGCGTTTCGGTAAATGTTGTTAATCAGGTTTGCGTATCTGTGGTCTATTCTGGCGTGTTTCAGGGCTTGCTGTAATGCCCATATTTCGACCGTGTCGAAAGCCTTACTAAAATCTATGAATGCTAGCCATAAAGGTATATTATATTCCACAACCTTCTCGATTAGTATTCTCATCGTTTGCAGGTGTTCTCTAGTACTGTAGAGTACTCAGAGTACCCTTCCTGTAGACCTTACCAGTTACAGTACCAGTACCCTTACTGTAGAGTACCCTTCTTAAACCCAGCCTGCTCTTTTGGCTGGTAATAGTCTAACTTTGGTGTCAGACAGTTGGTTAGTATTTTCGCGAATAATTTGTATATTTGGGATAGCCGGCTGATCGGTCTATAATTTTCTAGGTTCTCGGTGTCTCCCTTTTTGTGAATGATTATCACGAGGGCGTTTGTCCAGTCCTGTGGTATGTCCTCCTTTTCCAGGCATTTGTTGTACACTAATTCTAGTTGGTGTTCTAATATATCAATCAAGCCATGTACTTCTCCGTACATGACCGCAATGAGTTCATCAATACTGGACGTACACTCTTTGTGTTATAATTATTGTATCGCGTTAAAGAAATCCAAATCAAGAACATTGGAAACTGGACTGTTTGGTGGTTAATAAATCATTCTTATGTTCTACCCATCTTCAGTACCAGCGTGAACAAATTCCCATCATCAACACTGCAATGTGGCTTAGCTTTATCTTGCTGGATTTTGATTGGCATGGTTCTACTACCTTCTCCTTTATTCTTCTTTTAGCCTGTTTTCGTCCACTGCTGAACTTCCAAAGGTTTCCATATCGATCTTTCCTGGGCTACTTTCATCCAGCTTCCTCCCGCGTGGCATCGGATGTCGCCTCTCCACCTTGCCTGAGGCCTACCAACACACCTCTCCAAAAATAGTGATAGAATGTTAGTCCACTTCATGTTGTCTCTCGCTATGTGACCCGCTCATCGCCACTTAAGACGCATCACTCCCTGCACCACATCCACGACCCCTTTTCTCCTCCTGATTTCTTCATTTCGAATTTTGTCCCTGAGGCTGATTCCCAGCATCGCACACTCCATCGCTAGCTGGCAGACTCGAAGTCGATTTGCTCTGTACATTCTTAGAGTTAGTTAGTCATGAACCCATACTTTACGCCCGGCAAAATGTTTGAGTCATAAACCTTCCTATTGAGGTTTATGGGGATGTGTGGTTATTTTAGAATGTAGGTGAGCCTGCCAAACGCCGCCCAGGTCAAGTCGATATGTCTGGTGCTTTCGGTTGTCTGATTGTTCTTTCCCAACTTGGTGTTGTTTCAGTTATACAGTCTCCAGTTATACATTCTCATCGACTTTCTCTAGAGTATGATTACCGATGATTAACATTATATTGCTCGGACTCATGATTTTAGTTTTCTGAAGATTCGTTTTCAGCCCCACCGCTTGGGAGACTTCTTCGAGTTCACGTAGATATGGGTCGCTGCTGGTAAGTACAATATCGTCGGCAAAGCGTAGATGATTAAGACGGCTTCCTTCGATGTCGACTCTCTTTCGCACCCAAGGATGATTTTTAAATACGTTCTCCAAGGCTTGGGTAAAAAGTTTGGGTGAGATGGTATCGCCTTGTCGGACGCCCATAACCCAATCCTCTCCCATAACCCAATCCTCTTCAAGCTTGACATATAAGGTAGCATGGTTCTACATAGTTCTCTGCAATGGTTCTTCTACTATTGCCCATACTGTTAGATGGGAGGACAGTAGAATAGAAGCATAAGATAAGGTATCTGGGTATCTCACTAGATAGCAAACTCCTGTGGAATAAACACGTTAAGGCAGCGGAAGGTAAAGCCAAACGCACTCTAATGGTGTGCAGAAATCTGGCAGGAAAAACGTGGGGTTGTAACCCCACAATCTTACGATGGATGTACATCATGATAGTGAAACCTGCGATCACTTATGGGGCAGTTGCGTGGGGAAGTAGAACCAAGATGGCCTCTATGAGGAAACGCCTTATGAAGATTCAAAGACTGGCGTGTGTCTGCAGATCCAGCAGCAATGGAGCTGCTGCTGGATCTGTCCGCTGCACCTTGTGGTGGAAAGGGCTGCCAGATCGGCGATTGTAAGGTTCAGCAAGGAAGGAATAGGCAGAGGTAAAATAATCGGGAGTAGAGACAGAAACCGCCTCGCTGCCAAGATCCCCTGGCTGGAACCACCAAAAGACGAAATAGTATGCAAATACCACTTAGTAAAGCCGATTGGAGCGATGAATCCTCAGCATACCACATAGAGCAAAATGCTATCAAGTGGTATACAGATGGTTCGAGGACAAAGGAAGGTACTGTGCAGGAGTGTTTGGACCTCGTACCAAATACTTCGAATCCATGGAAACCTTCCCAAGTATCTTCCAAGCAGAGGTACACGCAATCGAAAGATGTGCACAGTTTAATCTCGACAGGAATTATCCCAAAAAACGAATTGCTATCTTGTCAGACAGCCAAGCACCATCACCAGGCTCATACATACACCAGCTCATACACCATCAGATCTAAACTGGTATGGGAATGTGTGGGAAAACTAAACAAGCTTTGCAAAAGCAATAAAGTAACGCTATACTGGGTACCAGAACACACTGGTATAGACGGAAATGAAGAAGCCGATCACCTAGCAAACAAGGGATCCAGTAGTCCCTTTATAGGTCCGGAACCCTTTTTCGGCATGAGTGTGAACACCATCCACATAAGTTTAGATGAAGAAATGAGAAAAAAATGGATGAAAATCTGGAAATAACTTCCAGGGTTAAGGCAGTCCAAAGTGATGCTGGGATCTTTTAACCAGAAAAGAATAAAAGCTTGCCTGAAACTAAACAGGAACAAGCTTAGAATTCTGACAGGAGTCCGGACGGGACACTGCAGACTTAGAAAACACCTCAAGACTCTAGGCCTAGAGGATGATGACGGATGCAGATTCTGTGGTTCAACAGGGTAAACCCTCATACATCTGCTAAAAGACTGCGGAGCACTGCAGATTCTGAAATTTCTAAAGGAATCAGGATTAGAGGACGCGCTCTAAATGAGTAAGTACACCAAAGCTTAGAGGAAGAGGGTGGGGTACAATAGATCTATAAAGATCGCAGTACAAGTCGTCACCACCATATCTACAATCTACAATCTGCAATGGTTCTACTACCAATAATAGGCCATTTTTCTTCGATGGGCGTCGTCACTAAAGTATCACGTTGACGAGTTTCTTTTTGCTGGTTCTTCCACCACAATAACTAATTTTCCATTAAAATCAGTTTTGCGATTCCTTGCGGTCGTGCAACAGCGGCAAGGAACATAACTTCGGTAAATTTGTTACTTTTATAAAATCGAATTAGTATTACCTCGATACTTTTCGCCACTCATCACATACCCAAAATATTCTAGTTTCCTCCTTTTGATGGTGGTAAGAATCTCGGTAGATTTACTCAGACTTTGGAGTGTTACTAAGTTGGATACTTTTTCCGTCCATGGAACTTTTAATATTTTTCTGTAGGTCCACATCTCAAAGGCTTTAAGTCGTCTTTCTTCGTACTTGTTTATCGTCCAGGCTTCCATATCGTACAGCAAGGTGGAGAAGACACAACATCTGACAAGTCGGATTCTTAAAGTTAACTTCAGACCTCTACAGCAAAAGACCCTGCTCATGTTTCTAAATGCTACCCGAGCCTTTTATTTTACTTCAGTTGGACTATTCACGCTGTTAGTTATTATCATCATCATCAACCAGCTCGTTCGGTCCACTGCTGGACATAGGCCTCCTCCATAGCACTCCATCGTCTTCTGTCTTGAGTTTCGTGGATCCAATTGTTTACGATCCTTTTTAGGTCATCGCTTCAATGTGTCAGTGGTCTCCCTCTGCTGCGCTTATCAGCTCTTGGTCTCCACTCTAATTTTTTCTTCGTCCATCTTTCGTCCTTCATACGATCGATCACGTCTGCCACTTTAGTTTTTCTCCGTAGGTCCTAATTGGCGGAATGGTGGTGTAGGGTTATTCCGATGGTGTAGGGTTAGTTATTATGCTGCCTAGATATTTTGTGCACTTGCTTAATATTTCACCACCAACTATTATGCTAGCAATTATATTAGATTGCTTGCTTATTACTAATACATTTGTCTTTTTGCATTTAATCTGAGTCTGGCCATTTCGCATTTGTCGACGACTGCATCTAGCATCCGCTGCAAATCTTCCCGAGTGGAGACCAACAATACTGTATCGTCTGCGTAGTGAAGCTTGTTTATGATTTCGCCTGTTGCGAAAAAAAAAATCTATTTGGTGGCTTCTTTTAAGCTACTGGAAACTCTATTTACAACACCTTCTTTTAAGAGGCGATCCATAGTTCCTAAAGTTAATCTTGGTGAGAGTGGAATTTCCCGAACTTTAAAGAATAATTCACAGTTTTTACATTTTCTTCCTGAATTTCCTTTTTTCTTGTATTCTACATTATAGCATGCTTTTGCTCTATTCCATCCGTGAAAATCCGCACTGATGCGCTTAATGGCACCATATTCTAGTTTACCATTGTGGAAGCATTTGAGTAGATTGTAAAACTCCTTGCCGCTGGTTGCTTTAAATAAATTGTCGGCGGATAAAAAACCAAACTAACAATTTTTACAAATTTTACTCGTTCACTTCAAACAATATTTTGACGAATGCCAAACTTGCCAAAAAAAGGCAACTACTAGATTCACAATTTCCATGCTTAATTTAAATAATTAACTGCTGATACATTTAAATTCATTATTTCAAAAGTTCATTAAAAACACATAAATCGGACACTTATTTTTGAACAGAGAATGTAAATAATTTGATTTCATTATAGATATAGAAATTGCAAAGTTTTTACAAGCACAGTGCAGGTTATCCCTAACAGGGTGAAGTGAATGAATTATGGATATACATTGTAAACTGGTGGTAACTTGTTGCACTGCGACCTTTATAGATCTAGTACTGCATTATAGATAATCCACACAGCTCTTGTTCATACTAATCAGTCCGGTTTAGTCTTCTTCAATCTACCTAATCTTATTATTTATTTATTAATTACCGTAAGTAATGTTTGTCTATTTTGCTGCGAGTTTTATTTTCTCAAGATTGCAAATAGTATTATTATCTATTAACCCAAATTGCGTTTAACATTGTTTCTAAATAGAAGACAAACACGTATTTGGTTTATAATATATTACAGATTTCTTACGTACGTGTCGAAAATACAAGGACATTAACGGCACTGATGCACCTGAAACGCGTTTAAATTGTTCGGGGCTGTGAGAAAACTGAACCAACGGGATTTTGAAAAACTGTTAAGTTTTTGTTGATAGTTGAAAGTTGCACATACGAATTGCACATACGAAAGGATAATAAGCAAAGATCTAACAAGACCTGGTAAGAATAAATAAGACAAAAGATATAACAAGACAAGATATTAGCATATAACAAGACAAGATATTAGCATATAGCAAGACAAGATATTAGAAAATAAGGCAAGATAATGTTTTTACTTAAATTTAAAAAAAATAGAGTTAATTAATTTATTAATTATAGCTATTAATAGATTGAGTCATTTGAGATGATATAAAACTAGATATTTAAGAAAATCGGTCTTGTTTTCTATGAAATTTGAATGAAGACAGGTGTTAGCTGTAGGCTTTAGGTCGTCGTATACAGCACACTAGAAATTGCACCTCGGGTGATAATAAATCAAACCAAGTTCGGTCCATCCCACCGTGATGCAAGTCCTACAATCAGAACTGAATAGATTATTTAGAAAACAAAACTGCACGTAGGTGAAAGTTTCCGAAGAACTAAAAGATCACAGAACATGTAATTTCTCGATTAATTAAAAAAATGGATTTAAGACTATATTTAAATTTCAAATGGAATTAACACTAGAATCAATAATTGAATCAATAGTAGTTAGAAGAAGAATTGAATCAATAGTAGTTACATCAGGAATTGAATGTATATTTACTAGCTAGATCAAGAATTTAATCGGTAGTTAGATATCAGTAGTTATATCAGTAATTAAAACATGAATTGAATTAATAATATTTACCGTCAACTGGGGATACTTTGGCCCAGGTTTTTCATTGTTTTTACAAAATCTTTTTAAAATAGGCTTTAGAAAGCTTAAATTCCAATGCAGCTATATTGAGTGGTTTAAGGGACACTGAATCTATATATAAATGCTTTAATTATATTATATTTTAAATATTTTGAAAACTTTATAATTTAAAAAAAAAGTGCGCCAATGTTATCTTGGCTTAGAGATACTTTGACCCACTCAAAGAATTGCTGCATTTCAGCTTCCATAGATGGATTGAAATGATGGTCAAAGTATTGCTTATTCGATGTTAGTTCAATCGATTCTCTACTGATTAATTAATACACTAGGTCTCAAAAGTCACATATTAAATAAAAAATTAAAGAGGATTCAGGCAAATAAAGTGAAAGTCAGTATTCAAGAAATCAAATTCAGTGGTACACTTGGTTCTTCAGCTCTGGAACCCTGTACTGGTTGCGCTTGGATTCTATTGTTTTTTTTTTGTTTGAAATAGAATGTCCTTCCAGGCATAGAAAGATCGGTCTGACTGTTGAAGCAATCGCCAGCAGTTCATATCCTTTTCAAAGCAATCTACTTCTACTTCATTTTCCCTAATTTGAATTATTTTTCCGGTTTTATTCACTTTGCCCCAGTGGAGTTACACTACAATGGGGCTACATTGTACCACTACAACATAATCATTTTCCTTCTGTCGAAAGAGTTGTTGACGAGGTGGTGACTGCTGAATCGGCTCATCTATGCTTCCATCCATTGATTCGCATTCAAATTCGAAATGGAGCGACATATCTAATTCCTCATCTTCTGAAGAAGAACTAGATGAAATTTTATTCACTTTTCTTTTCGGATTTCTATTGACACCTTAGAAGAGCTAGATGGGAGGTCATCACTTACTTTACCAAAAGCTCTCCCCTTTTCGTGAAACATTTTCAAGGAAAGACTGTGCTATGAGGTCCAGATTCAAATCGCTTGATGGAAGACGGCAGAGCACTTTCTCCCTATTCAAGGGGTTGATGTCACATTTTTCGAAACCGGATACAAGATTCTTCCCCATTTTCTTCCAAACTTTCTTTAGAACAGACGAAAACATGTCATTGGGAATAGTGCTGTATTTTAATCCGGTCTTGAATTCTTTCAGTCAGCTAATATTTTTATACAGGATCTTTTCATCGGTCCAAAATAAGCTACGTCTAACGGGCAATGTGAGTCCCATTAGTGGAAAGACATATAAATCGAACATTATTTTCTTCGCAAGTCTCAATGACTTTCGGATGAATGTGTGAAGTCAACTATTATAGTAACAATTCCTCCTTTTGCACCGTATACTAGCTAGGAATGTACTTTCAAAGCAGTCTCAAAATAATGTCGTGTCGAACCATCCACTCTTCGATCTATTATAACATGCACCTTCTGGACCATTCTGGACCCACGTTGACCAAATCAGCTTTGTATACTGTATAAGGCGGGAGGAGTTCTCCCGCTGCGCTCCCGCAAAATATTACACTCATTAGCAATCGTTTCGATATATTTGGAGCAACGTTTGCAAATAACTTTCTTTTAACATACAGAGGTCACATACATACATCATAACCATTAAGTAACCATTCTAGTTAGATAAAGAATTGAATCAATATTAGTTATACTTGCTGCAGCGACCCCGTGGAGTGATCACGCGGCGTTCACGTGATAGTTCGTAGTGGCATTTTAAAAAGCCTGATTTGCACTGCTTTGCCAAATTTTATATTAAGAAAAAAAAAGCTTCTTGAAAAAAGCTGATTTATGGCTAAAATGTAATCATTAATTTTAACTAAGGCAGAAACACTGAAAACTCGAGAGCACGTGGCATACAACCGTGGTATACAAACGTGGTATACAAACGTGGTATACAAACTGGTCGACTGGTTTAAAATTTCGGCTGCATGATCTACGCTTCAAAAGCGTTTGCACTGACCAATAGGGAATCATCCCCGGAAAATCACGTGAAGATCACCCAAATTTATTACACCATCGGGTGCGGCAACTATAGATAAGAAGTAGATTCAATATCTAGATCAAGAATTGCATAAGTCAATACATAAGTCAAGCATTGAATCAACGCTAGTAACTTTAATAATTGAAACATTACTACTTAGATCAATTGTCTCAATTTTCTACAATGAACGTCTAAAGGTAAATGAGGAAGTGAAGTATCTAGGAATAATCCTGGATGCCAAATTGACTTGGAAGCAACACCTCAATAAAGGTACCTAACTGTAAAATGGCGTTAATGATGACCAAAAGAATATTTGGCAAATCATGGGGGTCTAAAATCAAGGATGGTACACTGGTTGTATATTATGGTAGTTAGACTTATTCTCACATATGGCTCCACGTTATGGTGTGCCAAACTGAAACAAAAACAGTCCATAAAGAAACTCTGAAGATGTTCAAAAATTGGTCTGCTTAGCAATTACAGGATCGTTGAGAACCGCCCCAACTGCAGCTCTGGAGGTCATGATAGGCCGTTTTTCCCTGGATATCATGGATGAGGCAAGGATAGAAATCTTTAGATGCAGATGCAATGGTACTTGGAAGGCTCTGGCGAGTTCAGGACACACCACGACAACAAATCTAAGATCAGAACCTCAATATTGAAAGAGACTCAATGCTAAAAAAGCTATCATTCGATACCATTCAAAACACAACTACGTGTGCAACTGGTATGGAAGCAGATTACAATTGTGACAGGCCTACTCACAGAACACTGCACTCTTCGAGAACATCTGCTCAGAATGGGGATCTGGAAAGATGAACCACAATGCAGACTATGAGAATGAAACCTGCCGCCCATATAATTTTCCACTGCAAAGCAATTGAACATAGGAGACACACGTTTAACATTACAGTTACACCAGCCCTAATTCAGGGGACCTGTATTGGGACCTAAACCTATTTGCATGAAAATAATTTGGGGAAATACAATAAGCCAATACCTAGTGTTCATGTACCTAGTACCTGTACCTATAATCCCATTGATTCTAGTTCTAAGAACGGACCAGCAAAAGGTTGTATGGTTTTAACGTTTTTTTTAAATCTCTTTATAATAATTTCATTTAAAAAATTGCAAATTGTTTTGTACTGAATAACACACGCAAGTACACATTAAAATGGACGTTTTCTTTCTTTTTCTACACGAAACTTTGCTGTTCATTTAAAATGTAAACGTGTCAAAGATAAATGTTTCCGTAAAAATGTAAATTTTATTTGCATAATAATTAATGTGTTCAATTTTTTTTAATAGATTGTAAATATTTGCACAGATAATTAAGAAATTTAGAACTATTTTTTGCTTACCAATTTTTAAGTAAATATTTACACAGATAACTCAAAACGTTAGGAATTTAGAGCAAGCAAGTAAAACAGAAATTCCTCCTGCTTGTTGCGATTATTATTTTGGTGTTGTATTTTACCGAATCAACTCTCCCCTCCCTCTACAAGGTTTAAAAATATTTATCTATTTTACGTCTATAATTAAGTCATTGGTTCGTACTCATATTGGTTCGTTAATGGCTCGCCGAGTGCGATACAAGTTTCTCATTTTTTTTTTTAGAAATTGCATAAAAGGGCGCAAAATGGAAAACATAGTATAAAAAACAAAACGCGTTTTTCGTCCATTAGAAAACTCCTCGCTATACTCGCCGTTTTCTAAACATTGACACGTGCTGAAAAATCGCGCTTATTGAAGTCGTTCTTTAATATACCATTAAACTTTTGCTTAAAACTGTTTAAAAACATCGAAAATCGATAGAGAAAAGATATCCCTAAATATAAGACAGTTAAAATATGAGTTCCTAATATTAATATTTAAAGGTGGCTCATCGCAATTTTCTATTTCGCATTTAAATAACATGGGAAATTTTGTTTTTGAGCCTTCGAATTTTATACCTCGCTAACAGATCAACAAATAGGAAACTTTGCACTATGTAATTTCATAGGAAATTGAACGCTCTATAAAAAAATATCTCATTAAAGATTTGCGTTAGTTGAGTCATTTCAATGATACAGAGCATCAAATGTTGTCCTGTTGGCTTTGTATTATTGAAACGGCTCAACTTACGCACACCTTTAATAACGATGCTTTAGCTAACAGATTTGTTAAGCAAATTTTTACAGAAATGGGTTAAATACATCTTTAAAGCATTCAGATAGATATTGTTTCAGTGCACACATGTCGTAAGTGAAAGATTAACAATGACAAGTCACAAAACACAATTTTATTGTTTAAATTTTTTTTATATATTTTGTTAACTGCATAAAAATATTTTAGCTGCAAATGTAGTAAGCGCACTTAACTGTAAAATTTCGTTTTTTACACTTACCACATCTGTGAGCTAAGGCATCGATAAGATCTTTTTTGTAAAATGTTAAATTTCCTATAAAATCACATAGTGTTATTTCCCCTATGTCAATCTCTCAGCGAGTTATAAAATTCCAAAATACACTAATCTTGCCTGACTAGTATTGTCCGTCTAGACGACTTTTTTTATTTAGTATCTTTGTGATTACAAGCTATTTCGATATTATCTTATAGGTACCTGTATCAAGTATAGAATGTATTAAGAATTTAGTAGATAATCTATTTACATACTTACATTATGTACTTAAATATAATACATTGAAACTTGAAATATTGGATATTAACAATATAACCCCCTATATTTGATATTTTCACGTTGTGCTACAATTAAATAATCCTCTATAGCGTCCTTGATAGATTCAAAATATTCTGATAGATTCTCTATCTATAACACCAGCTAGTCAAAACACAATAGCCGAGTAGGCTTTAAATATGTATAATAAGTACGGTGCCAGACGGAATGAAGACTACGATAATTGAATTTTTAAATAAAATAAAACAGGCCGTGTTAAATACTACGACAATTCAATTCGGGCAGCTATTTGGTTAAGTTTTGAAATTTGATTTGAAATTTGGAACAATTTTCGACTAATCTGTATTGTCTGTCTAGTCTTGCCTGTCTAATCTTGTCTGTCTAGTCTAGTCTGTCTAGTCTTGTCTGTCTAGTCTTGTCTGTCTAGTCTTGTCTGTCTAGTCTTGTCTGTCTAGTCTTGTCTGTCTAGTCTTGTCTGTCTAGTCTTGTCTGTCTAGTCTTGTCTGTCTAGTCTTCTCTGTCTAGTCTTGTCTGTCTAGTCTGGTCTGTCTAGTCTTGTCTGTCTAGTTTTGTCTGTCTAGTCTTGTCTTGTCTGTCTAGTCTTGTGTGTCTAGTTTTGTCTGTCTAGTCTTGTCTATCTAGTCTTGTCTGTCTAGTCTTGTCTGTCTAGTCTTGTCTGTCTAGTCTTGTCTGTCTAGTCTTGTCTGTCTAGTCTTGTCTGTCTAGTCTTGTCTGTCTAGTCTTGTCTGTCTAGTCTTGTCTCTCTAGTCTTGTCTGTCTAGTCTTGTCTGTCTAGTCTTGTCTGTCTAGTCTTGTCTGTCTAGTCTTGTCGGTCTAGTCTTGTCCGTCTAGTCTTGTCTGTCTAGTCTTGTCTGTCTAGTCTTGTCTGTCTAGTCTTGTCTGTCTAGTCTTGTCTGTCTAGTCTTGTCTGTCTAGTCTTGTCTGTCTAGTCTTGTCTGTCTAGTCTTGTCTGTCTAGTCTTGTCTGTCTAGTCTTGTCTGTCTAGTCTTGTCTGTCTAGTCTTGTCTGTCTAGTCTTGTTTGTCTAGTATTGTCTGTCTAGTCTTGTCTGTCTAGTCTTGTCTGTCTAGTCTTGTCTGTCTAGTCTTGTCTGTCTAGTCTTGTCTGTCTAGTCTTGTCTGTCTAGTCTTGTCTGTCTAGTCTTCTCTGTCTAGTCTTGTCTGCCTAGTCTTGTCTGTCTAGTCTTGTCTGTCAAGTCTTATCTGTCAAGTCTTTTCTGTCTAGTCTTGTCGGTCTAGTCTTGTCTTTCTAGCCTTCCATATCTAGTCTTGTCTGTGTCTAGTCTTGTAGGTCTTGTCTTGTCTGTCTATTCTTGTATGTTTAGTCTTGTTAGTCTAATCCTTTTTATTAAGTCTTATTTAGTGTAAGTATAAGATTTAGTTTTCAGTGTTTTAGTTTATAATATTTCCGGCAATTAACCATGGTTAGTTAATTCGTCCAAAAATACCATCGTAATTAGAATTTAATTTGTTATTAATAGTTTTAAAAAATGCAATTAGAACACAAAATATCAATTTTTGTTGTGTGGTCTTCTATTTTTGTCCTTATAGTTTGATTAGGTTTCAACAAATTTGTTCAATAAAATCGAATTTTATTCAAGGGTTGCAATTTTAAATAAAAAAAATATATATTTGTTAATTAATTTAATAACAGATGTGACATATTAACAGTTTTATAATATGTGTATATACATAACAATTTAAACGTTTCTTTTAAAAAACTAAAATTTTGCAATAAAATTTAAAAATTCAAAATTATTCATAAAATAGTTCAATAAACTTCTAAAAAACTAACACAAATGTTCTCAAATTTTAATTTTTGTGTTTAATTTAATTTTTTTAATGGTTTGTCAAAGTTTTTAATGTTTGGTATTAATATCAATTTAAACTTTTCTTTAAACTTTTACAATGAAACAAATATAAAAATTCAGAATTGTTAAAAAAATAGTTGAATAAAAGTTAATAAAAGAAAAGTATAATAAATATCAAAACATATAAACAATTGTAAATTTTCACATGAAAAATAATAAAAAGCAAATTGCAAATAAAAGTTGATTTTTTGTTGCCAATTGTTGCATTTATTGTATGATAAGCATAGCCATAAATAAGTATTATTATTATTAATAGATGATTTTTTAATTATATCCAATTTATTCAATTAATAATTAAAGATTCAATTATACTTAAAAATTGAATAATACTTAATAATTCAAAAATACTTGAAATACAATATATTAATACAATAATAAGATTCGTGGTAAAACCATCCGGAAAACACACAAGCAAATTTTTCAATTTAGAAGTACAATAACAATTAACAAAATAAAAAATACTTGAAATAAAATAAAATTATCAATAAAAAACAAAATAAATTTACCTTTATGCAGAAGACATCTTCTCTAAAAAGTATCCCTTAAACTTAAAAAAAAATCCAAAAGCAAAAATTCCACAAAAAAAACGTAACGTATTATCACTATAAGTTAACGTAGCGGAACGCGTTCCGTCTATTCGGCAAGGTAACAGCGCGAACGAGTCCGTAAAACCGACAGCTGGAGAATGCCGTCTTTCACGTCTTCCACGGCGTTCACGTCTTCGCAGCGCGTTGTCTCCGTTCCCAATTCCTACCCGGCTGCCCCACTATAATGTAAATGAGGATATGTAGGTTTGCCGAAGACATACACAATTAACTGGGTTACAAACATTTTATTCAATCGAAGACTATTATATTATTACAAGCATTTGCTTTACAGATGGATTATACATACTCTTGTCGTCCTTGCAAATGTTTTGATAAGACTAGATAAGTCTAAATGAACTAAAACTGATAAAACTAAACAGATGAGACAAGAGAAACCACACATACCATGATCACATCAGACCATAAGAGATCAAACGAGATCAAACAAGACTGGACAAAACCATGCAAGATCAAACAAAACTGGACAAGAAAACGCAAGAACAAACAGACTAGACAAAATCAGGCAAGTTCAAATCAGACCAAATCAGACAAGACTATACAAGAAGAGGCAAAACCAGACAAGACCAGACAAAAGCAAACCAGATCAAACAGGGGCTGATAAGACTACACAATACAATACCATACTAGACTAGACAACACCAGACAAGACTAGGCAATACAAGACCAGGCAAGACCATACAATACCAGACAAGACCCGGCAAGGGCAGACAAGAGCAGAAAAGACCAGACAATACCAGACAAGACTCAACAAGAACAGAAAAAAACATACAAGATAAGACAAAACCAGTTAAGATTAGACCTGACCAGACAATACCAGACAAGACCAGACAAGGCCGTTTTTAGCACAAAAAAAGAATTATTAGGATAATTACAGGAATAAATTCAATGTATCGTGTAAATGTATCGTGTAAACCTAAATTTGTAGAATTAAATATTTTAACCCTTCCATCTATTTACCTTTGGGAGACAGCGTGTCATATCTTTAAAAATAAATTTAAGTTCTCTACAAATAAAGATATACGTAACGTTAATATAAAAACGCGTCCAAACTACGTAGTCAGAAGAACAATCTTACGCTTTGCAGTACAGTGCCCAATAGGCTGGGGGTCAAAATATTTAATAAGTTATCTACAGAAATCAAAGAACAAAAATCATACAAAGCCTTTCGAAAATTAACGAAAGAGTTCCTAATTAAAAAATGTTTTTATTCAATAGATGAATTTCTTGTACAGGCTTAAATCATTCAACAACAATTAGTGCTTTTTCTTTTATTTAAAGTTATAATGTAATTTATTTATTTACTTTTTTTTTCTTTTGTGTAAATGTTCCTTCTTTTGTATTATTACTTATAACTTTGTGACTTATCTTTTTTGTATAACTATACATCGGAAGATTAATAAATGATTTGATTTGATTTGACCAGACAATACCAGATCAGACCAGACAAGACCAGACAGGACCAGACAAGACCAGATCAGACCAGACAAGACCAGACAGGACCAGAAAAGACCAGACAAGGTTTTATACTAAATCACCAGTTGTTTAATTTTGTAAAATTCCCATTTATTTTAATAATTATTTATCGTTAATTTTGCTTACCTTGCCGGAACTAATTATGGACCCAAACATCTGTTGGGTTATCCAAAGATATACATAAATACAGACAATACAAATAACAAAACAAACTACTCGTCTTTCCTAATTTCTTAGGATTGGTCGGACAAATCTAATAAAACTAGACAGACAAGATTAGTCACAAAACAGACAGGATTAGTGATACTAGACTAGACATACAAGACTAATCAGACATGTCTAGATAGTGAAAGCTACCTACAATACTAGACAAATGCAAACTAAACCAACAATACTAAACTTAAGGACTTAGAAATTAATCTTCTTTTCTTTGTTTGTTCCAGTATTCTAAACTAAACACCAAGTTATTGTTCGTATTGCCTTATAAGCTAGAACATGTGCGTTTGATATTTAAATAAACCTGGAACAATAGACGGTGCAAGATAAATTAGATCGCATTAACAGTCGCCTACTAAATTTAATAAGTGTGGAAATAAAATAATCGGCCAATAAACCGAACGCTGTTAGCCTAGTCTGTATACGATTTAAAAGTCAACTAACTTTGCCCATTATTTGCGCCAAACTGAGCGTGAAAACAAAACGAAAGATCGTATGTTTCAGTAGCGCAGAACAGACTAGTTTAATATGTTGTATATAATTATGTTCGTTTTGTCTTGTCTGTCTATTCTTCTGTCAAGTCTTGTCTGTTTAATGTTGTCTGTCTTAGGAGCCCGGAAAATAAGAGAACGACAAATTAGTAGTTGTGTCCCTCAGAGTATAAACAATCTAGCTTACCATAATCCCCCTTTATGGGGGCTACCATAATCGGTTTCGCGGATGATATTGCACTAGTCCTAACAGCGAGAACAGAAGTAGAGCTGATGCAAACAGCAAACCATGCAATAGAAATAGTATATGCAATAATATATGCAATAGTAGTGAATGAAATCGAAGAGCCTTGGCGCAACTCAGGCCCGTGAAATTTAAATTAATTAATTGTAGAATTTTTAAAATAAAAAATAGCCCGTGGAAGTGGTGATAATAATACCGAAAGAAAAAATCAAATACCTCGGAATAGTTATAGACAAAGCGTTGTTCTTCGCGGCGCATATAACTGAAGGGGCAGGAAAGGGAATGAGGACAATGGCAGGCATACAGCAACTAATGCCAAACGTAGGGAGAGCAAAGAACAGCTCACGTATAGTACTTAGCTCCGTAGTTCAGTCTGTTATGTTGTATGACGTTCCATTATGGGGTAAAGAACTACAGAAAGAACGAAATCTCCACAAACTCGCAGTCATCCAGAGGAAAATGGATGCAGCGTTTACCGTACGGTTTCGAGAGAGGCCACTAAAGTTATTTCAGGAAAACTCCCAATAGACCTGCTAGAAAAGGAGCGCAAAAGCAGCACGACTCTAATTATAGCAAGAAAGAAAAACAACTTGCCAGAGAAGAACTCATTGACAAAAGGCAAAGAAGATGGATGTTAAGTGAAAAAGGACAGTGGACCCAACTGCTAATATCGGACATACCCTCCTGGATAAATAGAAAATATGGGGAAACTAGTTACCATCTTACTCAGGTACTAACCGGCCACGGTTGCTTTAGGGATTACCTCCACAACATCAGACGATTTATGTGTAAACTGTGGAGAAAAAGACACACGTCAGTCACACCATCTTCCACTGTTGGAGATGGAAACGGAAAGGGAAGAAGCTGAAAGGATCATGGCAGAATATATTGGCTCCAGAACAATAAACCATATATTCTGCAGGAAAAAGCAAACTGGCACACCATACAGGGGCTAATTCACAATTATATCAGAAAAATAAAATGACGATGAGATGGGAGCCCACAACAGATTTTCACAAATATGAAGTAGACTAATTATATAAGTCATCCGTCACTCCGAGGTTATGCGGGAAGCGGGTCCAGAAGGGCCACTTGCCTGGTCCGGTTATTTTTCCACCAGCTACGCCCCCCAGATAAAAAAAAGTGTTGTTTGTCTAGTATTGTCTGTCTGAACTTGCCTGTTTAGTATTGTCTGTCTATTCTTATCTGTCTAGTTTTGTCTATCTAGTTTTGTTTGTCTAGTCTTGCCTGTCTAGTCTTGTCTGTCTAGTCTTGTCAGTCTAGTCTTGTCTGTCTAGTCTTGTCCGTTTAGTCGTGTCTGTCTTGTCTTGTCTATCTAGCCTTGTCTGTCTAGTTTTGTCTATCTAGTCTTGTCTAACTAGCCTTGTCTGTCTAGTCTTGTCTGTCTACTTTTGTCTGTCTAGTCTTCTCTGTCTAGTCTTCTCTGTCTAGTCTTGTCTGTCTATTCTTGTCTGCCTAGCATTGTCTGACGACAGGTTCCGATGGAAAAGATGTTGGAGGTGGTAGCCGCACTGTTCCCAACTCATGAAGAGCTGAGCTAGAAGCAATCCAACGTAACGGAGGTAATCCCATTTAAAGAAAATGAATTGCTAAGAGCCAGCCAATGTATTCATGCCAGTATTCATAATGGTAGAGCGCCAGGACTAGATGGACTCCCACCTGAGGCTCTAAAAGCCGCAGTGGATAAGTTCCCAACATATATCTTAAACGTAATGATCCATATAGATAGCGATGGCATCTTTCTCGACGACTGGAAAAATGCCAAGCTGGTTCTAATTAAGAAAGGTGATAAATCACCACAGAAACCTTTGTCATATAGGCCCCTCTGCCTCTTAGATGTTTCGGGCAAACTCTTGGAACACCTGATACTTTTCAGACTAAAACTAGTACTTAGGTCAGGTAAACAACTATCAGAAAAGCAATATGGCTTCCGAGAGGGAAAATCAACTGTAGACGCTATAACAAAAGTCATTGAAGTAGCCAAAAAATCGCAAGCGAACACACAGAGAACTAGAAAGCTATGTGTCCTTATCACTCTTGACGTAAGCAATGCTTTCAACTCAGCTGCCTGACAAAAATTCTTGAGGAGGTCTCAGCAAGAGGTATCTCACTATACCTGCTACGTCTGGTACGAAGTTACCTACGTAACAAGACAAATTAAGACAAGTCTTGTGCTGCAAGAAAACAAGAAATTAGTGAAGCTTGATGTCTGTAATGTGGTGTCACAGGGCTCTGTTTTGGAACCACCACTATGGAATATCCTTTACGACGGAGTCCTCAGACTAAAGCTACCGGAGGGTGTGGACATCGTGGGCTTCGCTGATGACTTGGCACTTGTAGTGTCGGGGAAGACGGAAATGGAAACTATGTCGAGAGCAAACAGGGTCATTGACAATGGATGGGACAAATGGATGGAACTCAAAAAACTGAAGGTGGCACCAGAAAAGACAGAAGCAGTATTGCTAATTAGACTAAAAAAAACGAAACTCATCACGTTCAAAATAAAAAGAGAAAGAATAACCCCAAAGGATTCGCTGAAATATCTAGATGTAACCTTTGATAAGAGCCTATCCTTTAATCGCCATATCACCACAGTGGCAGCCAAAGCACTGAAAACTGCAGCAGCGTTATTTAAACTAATGCCCAACGTTGGAGGACCCAGCGGTAGTAAGCGATAACTTTTTTGCTCGCTGCTTCACTCCACAATGCTCTACGCAGCCCCGATTTGGGGAAATGCTTTGAGAAAACATGTGATTAGATAAAACTTGGTAACCGTTCAAAGGAAAATGAATAAGCTGTTCCGTTAAGTCGGAGTTCATTTTGAGCATCATCTTTCAAAGGCATCTAGCTCAGCGCCACCAGGATTGAGGATCTTCGCCCACATCTTGCCGAGTTTTTACGAAAGGGTAAAGTCTAGTCATGTCTGCCTGCTTTGCCTGTGTAGTCTTGTCTGTCTATTCTTTTCTGTGTAGTCTTGTCTGTGTAGTCTTGCCTGACTAGTATTGTCTGTCTCGTCTTGTTTGTCTAATGTTGTCTGTCTAGTCAGAATCAGAATCAGTTTATTTCATTATTAAAGAATTAAGTACATAAAAGAGACATAAATGCTAAATGAAATTTGTCTAGAAAATGGCCATTGAAAACGATAAATGGCACCAATAAAATTACATAAATATCACAATTTAGAACAGCACAAGTTAAAACATTACAAAAATTATTATATTGGAACATAACCTACTTAATTAAAATATTGCAATATACATACGAAATAAAAAACACAAAGTTATAATACATGTTAAAAGTTTATATACTAAAATAAACAACAAATAGCACATCACTTAACATATTAAAATTCATAAATATATTAAAACTAGCAAAAAAATATTTATTTTAAGGAAGAATTCATTTATATTGTTGGGGTCCATATTAACCAGAAGGTTAAAAAGTTCCTTTTTCAAAGTCCTCAAATTATCAATCTTCTTGACAAATTTATGAAGGTGGTTATATATTTTTAGCATGCTGTAAGGGAGGATTTGTTCAGTCAGTGAATGTTTTGGGAGCTCGTATGTTTCCTTATAGAACCGGGTGACACGTTCAGTAGGCTTCGCGTAACTATCGAATAGGTGTTTATACTTGGCTAGGAAGAGGACGCTTTCAAATACATAGACACCAGTGCATGTTAAAATGTTAGCCCTGCTGAAATGACCTCTGCATGAAGCCTTAAAGGGCAGATTGAGTATAATGTGCAAAACTTGTTTCTGGACACGAAAAACACTATTAATGTGCGTTCCATTTCCCCAGAATATGATGCCAAACCTAAGATGGGAGTGAAAGTTAGCATAGTAGACCAACCTCAGAATAGGTGGATCAACGTATTTGCTAAGGATTCTGATGGCGTATACTGTCTTATTCAGTTTGCTCAGTAATTTATTGGTGTGGCTTAACCAGTCCAGTGTATCCTCAAAATAAATCCCCAGCAGCATTACATTCGGTTGTATTCGAATGATCTCATTATCAATCCTTATCTCATTAGGGTAAGAATCAGTGGTACGCTTAGTTCGGAAGATAGCTATATTGGTCTTCTCCTTATTTAATACTAATCTGTTTTGCGTAAACCAAAACATCATAGACACCATGGCAAGGTTAACACTCTGAGTGATATCCGCCGCAGATGTGTTTGTTAACAAAACGGTCGTATCATCTGCGTAATTTATAATCGTATTCTGGGTGCCTAAGGGTGAATTAGGTAAGTCGTTAATGTATAGTGTAAATAATAATGGGCCAATGGTGCTTCCCTGCGGAACATCCATGTTAACCCATCTTGGAAGGGATTTAACAACACCATTCGGGGTTACATGCGTAGTCATGTGAACGCGGTCGGACAAAAAAGATCTTATCCAATCCAGAGCCACTCCTCTAATTCCGTATCTAAGGAGTTTCTGGAATAGGATATCGTAGTCAACCAGGTCGTACGCCTTGGAGAAATCCATAAGCAAACCAACAGGAATCTTCTTACCTTCAAGATTTTTACTAATTTCACTTACAAATTCAAAACAGGCGGTGTCTGTATATTTGCCTTTAATAAAGCCATGTTGTTGTTTGCTAATTAATTCGTGTATATTTGTAAATGACAAAATCCGGGGGCAAACCAGTTTTTCGAAGATCTTCGAGAAGGTGGATAGTACGCTGATTGGTCTGTAGTTATCAAAATCAGTTAAATCACCAGATTTATGGATAAGCATAATTAGCGCAACTTTTAACAAATCCGGAAATGTGCCATATATAAATGAGTTGTTAATTATATATTCCAGTGGCTCGAGTATGTGTACAAGTACTTTTTTATGACAACACAAGGAATTTCGTCCTGGCCAGCACTCTTGGTATGCTTTAAGTTGGTTATGACATCAAAAAGCTCCTCCTTAGTAGTTGGTTTTAGGAAAATCGACGCATTATTTTCTACCATTTGATTTACAAATGGTATCCCAGGTAGTGTGTCCGACATACTCATAGGTTTAGTGCCAAAGTAATCGTTAATTTTTGTAAGCATTTCGTGTGAAGGCTGGTTGTTGTCGCCATATCTAGGTTGTTTCGTTTTCATCTCGATTGACAATTTCCCAAGTTGTTTTTTGGATATTCGTAGATTCATGCAACAATTTGTTAAAATTGTGTGTTTTGACGCTTCTCAACAGCTTGCTATACCTCCTTCGCAGGTTGTTATATATCCACTTATATCGGAAATCGAAGTGAGCTATTACCTGTATTAATTCCAGATGCTTTTTGATATTCATTAATGTAGGATTAGAGAAGATGCAGGGCGATCTTGGTTTGATGTTACGGAGCAGCGGAAAAGCCTCGTTAAACTTGGAGTAGAATATTTTAATGAAAACTTCCCATTGATTACTGACACTGCCACTGTCAATTTTAAAAACCTCCTCCCAAGAGACATTCTCCATTAAATCGCTGTGGTGACTTATATTCATCTCATTATACACTCTTACAAGTTTATGTCGAGTTACGTCAATTTCCGCTTTTATTACAAGCAACTGCGCACAATGATCCGTTATTAAAAAATCCATTGATTTAAACATATATTTCAATTTAAAATGCACAATAATATTGTCTAGACACGAACCTGATCCCGGATGGCTCACATCGTTCGCTAGAATCACAGCGTTAAACGAATTCAGAAGAGATAGAAACTGCTGGTTTAA
Source organism: Phosphuga atrata (assembly GCA_944588485.1). Classification (NCBI taxonomy): domain Eukaryota; kingdom Metazoa; phylum Arthropoda; class Insecta; order Coleoptera; family Silphidae; genus Phosphuga; species Phosphuga atrata. Next base: position 47,605,772 of record OX155900.1, on the reverse strand, counting down.
AGAGTTGATTTTTAAAATATCTATGTTAAAATCACCTGCCAGAATAAATAATTTTCCCTCGTTAGCCAATACTAATAACAATTGATGTAATTTTTCAATAAAAATTCGTACTCTTGTTAATGGGGCTCTATAGATAGCGATAATTATAACATCTTCATTGTTTATTGTAGTTACTATCCCTGTACATTCAAAGATTCAAAGATAAGATTCTACGGCAATATGACTTAAATCTAGATGAACTTTACTTGGCGTACCATCTTTACAATAGATAGCAACACCACCATGTAGTCCTTCCGGTCTGCAGAAGTCTTGTCTGTCTAGTCTTGTCTGTCTAGTCTTGTCTGTCTAGTCTTGTCCGTCTAGTCTTGTCTGTCTAGTCTTGTCTGTCTAGTCTTGTCTGTCTAGTCTTGTCTGTCTAGTCTTGTCTGCCTAGTCTTGTCTGTCTAGTCTTGTCTGTCTAGTCTTGTCTGTCTAGTCTTGTCTGTCTAGTCTTGTCTGTCTAGTCTTGTCTGTCTAGTCTTGTCTGTCTAGTCTTGTCTGTCTAGTCTTGTCTGTCTAGTCTTGTCTGTCTAGTCTTGTCTGTCTAGTCTTGTCTGTCTAGTCTTGTCTGTCTAGTCTTGTCTGTCTAGTCTTGTCTGTCTAGTCTTGTCTGTCTAGTCTTGTCTGTCTAGTCTTGTCTGTCTAGTCTTGTCTGTCTAGTCTTGTCTGTCTGTCCTCCTCGGTGGTGTAGTTGACAACATACCCGCCTTTCAATGCGGGAGACCCGGGTTCGAATCCTGGTCGGGGAGGCGACAACTAGGGCGGTTTTCAGTAACCGTCCGGGCTGCCCACCCTGAATGAATGCAATATATGCGATACCGGGGTGGCGCATACTAAAAGCCAAGGTGGAATAGGGGATTTGGTGAGAGCTTACCCTGAACCACTTTTAAAAAGTCTTGTCTGTCTAGTCTTGTCTGTCTAGTCTTGTCTGTCTAGTCTTGTCTGTCTAGTCTTGTCTGTCTAGTCTTGTCTGTCTAGTCTTGTCTGTCTAGTCTTGTCTGTCTTGTCTGGTCTAGTCTTGTCTGTCTAGTCTTGTCTGTCTAGTATTGTCTGTCTAGTCTTGTCTGTCTAGTCTTGTCTGTCTAGTCTTGTCTGTCTAGTCTTGTCTGCCTCGTCTTGTCTGTCTAGTCTTGTCTGTCTAGTCTTGTCTGTCTAGTCTTGTCTGTCTAGTCTTGTCTGTCTATTCTTGTCTATCTAGTCTTGTCTGTCTAGTCTTGTCTGTCTAGTCTTGTGTGTCTAGTCTTGTCTGTCTAGTCTTGTCTGTCTAGTCTTGTCTGTCTAGTCTTGTCTCTCTAGTCTTGTCTGTCTAGTATTGTCTGTCTAGTCTTGTCTGTCTAGTCTTGTCTGTCTAGTCTTGTCTGTCTAGTCTTGTCTGTCTAGTCTTGTCTGTCTAGTCTTGTCTGTCTAGTCTTGTCTGTCTAGTCTTGTCTGTCTAGTCCTGTCTGTCTAGTCTTGTCTGTCTAGTCTTGTCTGTCTAGTCTTGTCTGTCTAGTCTTGTCTGTCTAGTCTTGTCTGTCTAGTCTTTTCTGTCTAGTCTTGTCTGTCTAGTCTTGTCTGTCTAGTCTTGTCTGTCTAGTCTTGTCTGTCTAGTCTTGTCTGTCTTGTCTGGTCTAGTCTTGTCTGTCTAGTCTTGTCTGTCTAGTCTTGTCTGTCTAGTCTTGTCTGTCTAGTCTTGTCTGTCTAGTCTTGTCTGTCTAGTCTTGTCTGTCTAGTCTTGTCTGCCTCGTCTTGTCTGTCTAGTCTTGTCTGTCTAGTCTTGTCTGTCTAGTCTTGTCTGTCTAGTCTTGTCTGTCTAGTCTTGTCTGTCTAGTCTTGTCTGTCTAGTCTTCTTTGTCTAGTCTTGTCTGTCTAGTCTTGTCTGCCTAGTCTTGGCTGTCTAGTCTTGTTTGTCTAGTCTTGTCTGTCTAGTCTTGTCTGTCTAATCTTGTCTGTCTAGTCTTCTCTGTCTAGTGTTGTCTGTCTAGTCTTGTCTGTCTAGTCTTGTCTGTCTAGTCTTGTCTGTCTAGTCTTGTCTGTCTAGTCTTGTCTGTCTAGTCTTGTCTGTCTAGTCTTGTCTGTCTAGTCTTGTCTGTCTAGTCTTGTCTGTCTAGTCTTGTCTGTCTAGTGTTGTCTGTCTAGTCTTGTCTGTCTAGTCTTGTCTGTCTAGTCTTGTCTGTCCAGTCTTGTCTGTCTAGTCTTGTCTGTCTAGTCTTGTCTGTCTAGTTTTGTCTGTCTAGTCTTGTCTGTCTAGTTTTGTCTGTCTAGTATTGTATGTCTAGTATTCTCTGACTAATCTTGTCTGTCTAGTCTTCTCTGTCTAGTTTTGTCTGACTGGTCTCGTCTGCCTAGTCCTGTCTGTCTAGTCTTTTCTGTCTAGTTTTGTCTGTCTAGTCTTGTTTATCTCGTCTTGTCTCTCTAGTCTTATCTGTCAAGTCTTGACTGTCTAGTCTTGTCTGTCTAGTTTTGTTTGTCTAGTCTTGTCTGTCTAGTTTAGTCTATCTAGTCTTGTCTGTCTTGTCAGTTTAGTCGTGTCTGACTAGTCAATCAGTCAATAAATTTATTTCATTAAATATAAGCACATGTAAAAATACAAAAATCTAAATGTCTAGTCTGTTAAATGAAACCGTTTGTTATTTTGATCGTGTGACAATTAATTTCAATAGATTTTTATTAATTTTAATAAGGAATGGAGTTGATTGTGCTTACAAATAAGGAAAATATAAATGATTATCGTAATTATTATTGTAAATGAAATAAATGGAGAAAGTAGCGAACAATCTCCTTTCAAAATTGCAAACGAGAAAAGCTGGGTAATTTATTATTTATTTCTGATCTAGATTTTTAATTTCATAAATTGTTTCCTGCTTCTACCATTGAAGTAAACTAGATAGACGCAAACGGGACCAGGCAGAGTAGATTAAACCTATCGGACTAGACAAAAAAGACTAGGCAGAGAAGAGTAGACAGATAAAACTAACAGATTATATAAACAAAACTAGACAGAGAAAACTAGACAAGACTAGACAGGCATGATTGGATAGATAAGACAAGACTAGACACAAAACTAGACAGACAAGACTAGACATGCAGGAATAGACAGGCAAGACTAGGCCAACAAGATTAGACAAACAAGAGTAGACAAACAGGATTAAACAGACAAGACTAGACAGACAAGTATAGACAGATTAGACTAGACATTTGTCAAATTGGACAAATTATTACTAGACAGGCAAAAGTAGACAGACGACTATATACGCAAGACTAGACAAACAAGACTATATAAGCAAGGCTATACATACAAGACTAGACAGACAAGACTAAATAGGCAAACTAGACCAGTGATTCTCAACGACTGTGCCGCGGAACTTTTAAGTGCCACCAAATTCTAGATGTGTAGCCTCAAATTTTAGAAATGCAAACAATAAAAATTATTTGGTATGAACTTTGATACAGCATACTTGTATAGTTTTACTGCAAATCTGGATTAAACCCAAACAAAACTATTTACTAGCAGAGTTTTCGGCTAAAACGTAGTTCGATGCATGTAAGCCGTGGTAGAAATTAGAACTAACGTACAAAAGACAATATTTTACTGATTTCGCGGTTTTAACCTAGGTTAGGCCATAGGTTACATTGGGTAATATAAGAACAAATAAATCCAGATCATATATCACGCGGTAGCGCGACCTGTCGATCCAAAATAAGAAAAAATAATTCAAATGATTTACCTTGAGGGACTACCTCCATACATGCGCTATAATCCGAGTTTCCTATTTATTCAATTTTGCCTCATAAAGTCATGTAACAATTTAATTCCTTGCATACGGATCAGTAGGGAAAGATGATTCCTTCTAAATCCTCCTCCTCCTCAAACCTCCTCTGACCTTGACCCCTAACCTAACCTTGACCTTGACCCCTTGACCCCTAACCTAACCTTGACCTTGACCCCATGACCCCCTAACCTTGACCTTGACCCCTAACCTAACCTTGACCTTGACCTTGGAACTTTCGGTTTCGACTTCTGGTTTCCGGTTTCGACTTCCGGTTTCGACTTCCGGTTTCCGGTTTCAACTTCCGGTTTCGACTTCCGGTTTCGACTTCCTGTTTCCGGTCTCGACTTCCGGCCGCCATTTTCGGAACTTCCAGATGCGCGGGAAAATTCAAAAAATAGACGCGAGGCGGAGAAATTCAAAATTAGATCCTGTTGAGACAAATGAGGTGTGAAAAGTTGGTTGCATACATCAACGGGACTAAACACATGAGACTAGACAGACGAAGCTAAATACATGAAACTAGATACATGGAACTAGATAGACGAGGCTAGATACATGAGACTAGATACACGGAGCTAGATACATGAGACTAGATACACGGGGCTTATGTAAAATTTCTTAAACTTGTCTGTGATTTAGATCGTATTAATTATTTAATATAAATAAAAAAGTATTTCAGCAATTAGGTTTAATTTTGAGTGAGAAATGGAATATATTGTTTCTTTTTCAGTTTACGTAATCAGTTTAGTATTTGAAGCTTTTAAATGTATGAGAATGAAATAATATCTAATAATGTTTATTACAACTTCCACGATAGAAAATGTTTATGTAACCACACGTCTAGATAGGAGCGAACGTCTAGCACTGATAACAATCATGTCTCAACCTGTTTCAACCTGTCTCGACCTGTCTGTAAACATATGTGAAACAAATAAATTATTCCGTGTTTAATTTTATAAACGTAATAAGATTTTAATTTAAATAAAGTTTCAGGATTCGGTTAAGCAGAGCCGGATGTTTGTGCATGCCAGTGTAATCAATTTCTTCGTTTTTGTTTTTCGTATTTGTGTTTCGTTCAATCTACTGGCTCTGCGATAAGACGCAACCGGATGTTTGTCAGACATAATTTCTTATCAGCGGTGCGCGAGCTGAGAAAATAATAAAATCATAATTTAACAATGTATATCGTTTTTCTTAACCATTTTATTGTTGGGTTTAATCGACAACTCCTTATCTCGTCTGATCTTCTGAACGTAGGTTCCGCCGACCAGCTGATTTTGCAGAAATAGTTCAATATCTGTTATCATCACGCCAAACAGAGTGTGAGGTCTATGTGACCCCACGCTAAACAGGGTGTGAGGTCTATGTGACCCCACGCTAAACAGGGTGTGAGGTCTATGTGACCCCACGCTAAACAGGGTGTGAGGTCTATGTGACCCCACGCTAAACAGGGTGTGAGGTCTATGTGACCCCACGCTAAACAGGGTGTGAGGTCTATGTGACCCCACGCCAAACAGGGTGTGAGGTCTATGTGACCCCACGCTAAACAGGGTGTGAGGTCTATGTGACCCCACGCTAAACAGGGTGTGAGGTCTATGTGACCCCACGCTAAACAGGGTGTGAGGTCTATGTGACCCCACGCTAAACAGGGTGTGAGGTCTATGTAACCCCACGCTAAACTCCGTCCACTTTCCGTCCACCCCATCCATTTTCCGTCCCCTTTTCATTCTTTCAGCTTTAATCTCATTGGGTTAGTTGGGTTAGCATTGGGTTAGGTTAGCATTAGGTTAGGTTACGGGGGGTTGGCAATGAAGTGGTGGGGTCACTAGTTGGATTAGGTTAGGTTAGGTTAGGTTAGTTGAGTTAACATTAGGGTAGGTTAGCATTCGATTAGTTGGGATAGGTTAGGAATGAAGCGCGCCTCATTCCTAACCTATCCCAACTAATCTAATGCTAACCTACCCTAATGTTAACTCAACTAACCTAACCTAACCTAACCTAATCCAACTAGTGACCCCACCACTTCATTGCCAACCCCCCGTAACCTAACCTAATGCTAACCTAACCCAATGCTAACCCAACTAACCCAATGAGATTAAAGCTGAAAGAATGAAAAGGGGACGGAAAATGGATGGGGTGGACGGAAAGTGGACGGAGTTTAGCGTGGGGTTACATAGACCTCACACCCTGTTTAGCGTGGGGTCACATAGACCTCACACCCTGTTTAGCGTGGGGTCACATAGACCTCACACCCTGTTTAGCGTGGGGTCACATAGACCTCACACCCTGTTTAGCGTGGGGTCACATAGACCTCACACCCTGTTTGGCGTGGGGTCACATAGACCTCACACCCTGTTTAGCGTGGGGTCACATAGACCTCACATCCTGTTTAGCGTGGGGTCACATAGACCTCACACCCTGTTTAGCGTGGGGTCACATAGACCTCACACCCTGTTTGGCGTGGGGTCACATAGACCTCACACCCTGTTTAGCGTGGGGTCACATAGACCTCACACCCTGTTTAGCGTGGGGTCACATAGACCTCACACCCTGTTTAGCGTGGGGTCACATAGACCTCACACCCTGTTTAGCGTGGGGTCACATAGACCTCACACCCTGTTTGGCGTGATGATAACAGATATTGAACTATTTCTGCAAAATCAGCTGGTCGGCGGAACCTACGTTCAGAAGATCAGACGAGATAAGGAGTTGTCGATTAAACCCAACAATAAAATGGTTAAGAAAAACGATATACATTGTTAAATTATGATTTTATTATTTTCTCAGCTCGCGCACCGCTGATAAGAAATTATGTCTGACAAACATCCGGTTGCGTCTTATCGCAGAGCCAGTAGATTGAACGAAACACAAATACGAAAAACAAAAACGAAGAAATTGATTACACTGGCATGCACAAACATCCGGCTCTGCTTAACCGAATCCTGAAACTTTATTTAAATTAAAATCTTATTACGTTTATAAAATTAAACACGGAATAATTTATTTGTTTCACATATGTTTACAGACAGGTCGAGACAGGTTGAAACAGGTTGAGACAGGATTGTTATCAGTGCTAGACGTTCGCTCCTATCTAGACGTGTGGTTACATAAACATTTTCTATCGTGGAAGTTGTAATAAAAATTATTAGATATTATTTCATTCTCATACATTTAAAAGCTTCAAATACTAAACTGATTACGTAAACTGAAAAAGAAACAATATATTCCATTTCTCACTCAAAATTAAACCTAATTGCTGAAATACTTTTTTATTTATATTAAATAATTAATACGATCTAAATCACAGACAAGTTTAAGAAATTTTACATAAGCCCCGTGTATCTAGTCTCATGTATCTAGCTCCGTGTATCTAGTCTCATGTATCTAGCCTCGTCTATCTAGTTCCATGTATCTAGTTTCATGTATTTAGCTTCGTCTGTCTAGTCTCATGTGTTTAGTCCCGTTGATGTATGCAACCAACTTTTCACACCTCATTTGTCTCAACAGGATCTAATTTTGAATTTCTCCGCCTCGCGTCTATTTTTTTAATTTTCCCGCGCATCTGGAAGTTCCGAAAATGGCGGCCGGAAGTCGAGACCGGAAACAGGAAGTCGAAACCGGAAGTCGAAACCGGAAGTTGAAACCGGAAACCGGAAGTCGAAACCGGAAGTCGAAACCGGAAACCGGAAGTCGAAACCGAAAGTTTCAAGGTCAAGGTCAAGGTCAAGGTTAGGTTAGGGGTCAAGGTCAAGGTTAGGGGGTCAAGGGGTCAAGGTCAAGGTTAGGTTAGGGGTCAAGGGGTCAAGGTCAAGGTTAGGTTAGGGGTCAAGGTCAGAGGAGGTTTGAGGAGGAGGAGGATTTAGAAGGAATCATCTTTCCCTACTCGGATCAATAAAACAGTGATTTATTCACTGTGCAATAAAAGTCTCCATGGCAATGCATCAAAATAACTCACTTACGTGCTCCGTAAACATAATCCTAAATGTTCGTTGATGTTTTCTTTTTTGATCGCCAATCACACAACTTATTATACCAACATTTTTTTTGTACAAATCCCATGATTTTTGCCGGAATAATCGTTCCGCGTCACCACCTAACAATAATTCTTCGGATGTAGGTATACAGTTACGATTAATAAAACACAAATTAATTAAAGATACAAAGATATTTAGATAATCTAAGGAAAATTTTGACGCACGAATCAACAATTTTATCGTTGCCATGAGAACACAATCATGACCAATTTTTCTTTGAATTGTTTCTTGTTAAAACAAAAGCAAAATTTAATGAAAGTTTGTATTTCACTCGCGGATAAAGTTAAGGTTTAACTCGCGAATTTAAATTGAATTTATCAATCCGCTCGTTAAAACTTTTATATCGTTTCATATTAAATTATTATTAAACTCTTGTTATTGTCAGTGTGCTGCCAAATTTTGATGTTGTTGAAAGGGTACCGCAAGAGAAAAAATGTTGAGAATCACTGAACTAGACAGACAGGACTAGACAAACTAGATACACAAGACTATACAGACAAGACTAGACAGAAAAAGCTAGTCTGGCAATAGTAGACAGATAAGATAAGAGAGACAAGACTAGACAGACAGTACTAGAAAGTCTGTTGTATTTTAATTATTATTTAAATTCCATAACAATGTAAATATGAATTTGAATTTTTATTTGTGTATCTAGACAACCAACACACCATGCGTTAGTTGGTTGTTTGTGTCGCGGTGGTGGCGCTAAAGGGCAGTACATTTTGACGTTTTCAGTTGACAGTTTGTAGTAAACAGTGAACGTTAAACTTACGTTTTTGTGCTTGGAATTTGTGATAAAAACACAACAAAATGGGCAAGGGATTTAATAATTACATGTGCAAGAAGTTCTTCCATCCAGCTTCGCGTGATAACCTGAAACGAGTAAGTAAATAAACATAAAATTGTTTATATTACATGGTGTTCATGGTTTACTTGATTCACAGAATGATTAGTTTGTTGTGCATTATTAGTGATTAGCTTATTATTAGTGAGTATTATAAAGCCATTTTCCTGCCCTTATTCTTTTGCTAATTTGGATACTTCTGTCGTTGCTTCTGTTTACTGTGGCTTCTACATATTTGTAGCTGTTTAGCCGTTATACTGTGCTATTTGTATCTGTGTCTTTTGGTCTTCTTCATGCATATATGCACTATGCATGTACTTTGTTTTCTTTTCACTGTTAGTTAATCTTCTTATGCGTGCCCCTTTGATGATTGTTGCCATAGTTTTGTCTATGTTCTTTTTACTTGTTGCTACCAGTGCAAGGTCATCTGCGTAACCAATTATCTGTGTTTCGTTTTGTATTAATGATTTGTTATTTCCCACTTTCCTTATTATGCCTTCTAACAGATGTTGATTGAATGAAATACTGTTGATAGTCCTTCTCCTTGTCTTACTCCTTTTCCTATGCTCACCTTATGTCACTTAGCCTGTACATTATTAATCACACAAATGTTATATTGGATGCAGTGGTGGCCTAGTAGTCAAGGTGTCAAATTACCAAGCCATAAGTCCCAGGTTCAAATACCGGGGGCACAAATATGGAAATAAGCTACCGTCCTCCTGTGCATGGCTCTGGCAAGGGCATCACAGTAATATGCTAAGAAAACCTCCCTTAAAATAGTGGCTTACCAATCCACATTATAAACTGTAAGGGCTCCCTCTACTTGTGTCTAAGATCTAGACACCAACCACAAGTGTAGGTAGCGGTAGAAGGATAAAGTCCACCAGGACTGTAGCACCACTGGAAGAAATTGAGACAAATCTAATCAAGACTATTATGGACATTGTCGATAATAATATAACCATTCAGCTAAATTTTCTCTCTTTATTTATTAACGTTTTTCATTTAGGTATGGATGGCAGAACAGAAAGCCGAAGCCTACAAGAAAAAGCAGGAAGAACTGCGACAGCAGTACGAGAAAGAACAGGATCTCCATGATAATAAGGCAATGCTCAGCAAGGACAGCAAAGATAAGCTGAGCATCAATTTCATGTATGAACCTCCACCAGGTGTGAAGAAGGAGCGAGAACGTGAGGATGATGAACCTGAATACAAATTTGAATGGCAGAGGAAGTACAACGCTCCAAGAGAGAGTTATTGTAAGGGCGATCAGGAAATTAGAGATCAACCATTCGGTATACAAGTTAGGAACGTGAGGTGTATCAAGTGTCATAAATGGGGACATATTAATACAGGTAGGATTACATTTATTTAATGATTTAATTATTTTTCTAGTTCTTAATGTAATATCTATCTAATTTTCTATATATTTCTCTATCTATCAATATTATCTATCTAATTTTCTTTATTTTATCTATTGAGTTCTATATCTATTTTCTATCTAGTCCTATATATATATATATATATATATATATATATATATATACATATATATATATATACATATATATATACATATATATATATATATATATATATATAATGGATGGATATATATATATATATATATATATATATACATACATATATATTAACTATCCAGTTTTCTCTATATTATCTATCGAGTTCTATATCTACTTTCTATCTAGTTCTCTATATATTATCTATCCAGTTCTCTATATATTATCTATACAGTCCTCTAATTATTATCCATATTGTTCTATATATATATTATCTATCTAGTTCTCTGTATATTATCTATCTAGATCTCTATATATTTTCTATCTAGATCTCTATACTCGGACCGGCGAGAGAATGCAGCTGTACTGCGCTGAGGTATAGGGGCGAGGGTCGCGCCGAACTGTGCGCGCCAAATTAAGTCCTTTCAAGTCCTTTATTGACTTCATTTCTACTTACATTTTTACTTTTTACTTACCGAATAGATTATTTTCAAACAGAAACACTTGTATTATTATATAGTTTGACTTAAGAAACTTACGCTAGTTACGTTTTTCAAACACGTGCGGACAACTAAACACCGCGAGCTCAGAATAATGTGGGGGTATGCGCAGAACAATGCTAAACTCGTCGAGACGAGATGCATTCTCCCGCCGGCCCGAGTATATATTCCCAGGGTCACAAGTATGGAAATAAGCCACCATCCTCCTGTGCATGGCTCTGGCAAAGCCATCACAGTAATCTGATTCAAAATCTCCCCTGAATAGTGGCTCACTACCAACGTTATGGCTCCTCTACACTATGGCCCATCTTGAGCCACTGTGAGCCATCACCATTGTGTAGAGGGGTAGATGGCCTGTAGTGGCCTAAGTAGTGGATGATGGAGATAGTGATGGCCATGGATGGCGTTGGGAGTGGTCCGACTACACACATCAAAGGAGGCCAGTATGCGCAAGTAAGCTGCGCAGTGGCATGTCCACATCATGGGCCATCATTATTTCCTTTATTGCACGCTTATCAGTGCCTGCTGCTTGTTGTCATGATAACACTGATTTCAGAAATTATTATTATTTAATTATAATGAAATATTTAGTATATTGAGATATTAGTTTATTGAAATATTAGTTTTTTGAAATAATTAGTTTTCTATAACAAAAAATAGCTGTTTATTATTAATCATGGCAAAATCGAAAAAAGAAATAAATCGGGTTCCAGAAGAGATATTTAAGTTTCATGAGTTCTATCAAAAGGAGTCTTGCATTTGGAACCCGAAAGCGGTAATAATTATACGTGTTGGCCAAACACAAAACCACCGCCTCGATTTCCTCGACCTCCGTACTAGTTACTAGGCAACTTCTTATGAGAAATTATAAATTTCAACTTTATTAAATTTGAATATTAACTTTACAATTTCAATTCAAAATTTGAAATTAATTTTTAACAACAATGTTTGAACCACTATGGCCCATTCATGCACATCTAGAATGGTCCATCTAGATGGACCACTGTGTGGATGGTCATGATAATGGTGTCCATCATGATGGCCCACAATGAGCCATAGTGTAGAGGAGCCATTAAAAACTGTTAGGGCCCCCTATACTTGTGTAGGAGGAGGAGGTCAAGGTCCAGTAGGACTGTGGTGCTATGGGAAGATGAAGATCTTTATATATTATGTATCTATATCCCTATATATTATTTATCTATATCCCTATATATTATCTATCTAGTTCTCTAATCGTGATATCTCTTCTTCCAGAAATTTTAAATATTTGAATTCACATCTTTCTTTTTTTGTTGTAGATAAGGAATGTCCGATGTACAGTTTGTCAATGAGCGCAGCAAGGTCGCTGGAAGCCGGTCCGATTCTGGACCAAAACTCGTTGGTTCTGCAGATGTTGGACGAAGGACTTGCTTTGAAGAAACAACACATCAACAATGCTAATTCTGCTAATTTATTGATCGACGAGGAAGATCCGAATGCCGAAACCACTTTCCTCAATTCCCTGACGACTAAACAGAAAAAAGCATTATTAAAGTATGTAAATTATAAGACTTATACAGGATTAAGCAGTTTATTCAGATAGGCAAGACTTTATATGTGAATTAGATTAAATGGGTAGATAGGCCTAAATGTAGACAATTAGGCCTAGATTAGGATTAGAAAGGTAGGTCAGATCTGGACACCTATTCTGAAAAAGTTAGCATAAAAGCTTGGGTTATGCTCACACTGCAACAAGAAAGGAGATTTGTGCTCATTTTGGGAAAGGATCCTACAGATTTATAAGAAAAAATCTACTCAATGGAATTCCTCAAAAGAAACAGAAGAAACACACTATGAAAACTTGCACAAACAAAATGCTGTAATAAAGTTTATATAGTCGAGGCCTAGGCCAGAATTAGGTAGATAGGCCATGTCTAGAGAGATTGGCCTGATCTATACTCGGGCCGGCGAGAGAATGCTTCTCGTCTCGATGAGCTTAGCATTGTTCTGCAAGTATAGACAGATTGGCCAGGTCTAGAAAGATGGGTCTAGCCAGACTAGTAGAAATAGATAGATAGGCCTAAACAGCCAAGACTAAATTGACAATTAAATCTTTTTTTGTTTTGTAGGAAATTGGAGAAAATTGAGAGAAGAGAATTGAAGAAGAAGAAGGAGAAGAAACGCAGAGATTCTTCTGATTCAGAAGATGAGAGGAAAACTAAGCACAGAAAGAGAAAATACTCTTTCAACGAGCGTAAAAGGAAATGAGTTTTGTAATAGGTAACAAATGTATTTGAAAAATTATATAATTTAAATGTATTTTAACCAAATGTGTTTTATATAAATTGTTGTAAATTGTAGTTAAGCTATCAACTACATAGTTGATATATTTGCATTCTATATACTTTTATTAATTTGATTGTTTTTGGATTAATTATAATTTTTCCTAAATTTCCTTGAAATTCACTGTTTAAAAAAATTCAGAACCTTTAGATCCTTTGCCCGTTTTGAACTTAATTTGCTTTTTAAATACAGTTGCTACGTTACCATTGATACATGTAACAGAACAGAAACAAACATTTAAATCAATTGAACCCGTCATTTCGGAAAGGGCACGAGTCACACTTTTTTGAACTATCACTTTTTTACGCCATTTTATTGAAGCGTTTTGCATTTCCATGCAAAAAGAGTAGATGAGTATACACCACAAGTCAACTTAAAAAGCAATGAAAAGGGCACGAGGACATCCTTCCTGGACTTATACCCCTTTCAAGTGAAACGAAACGCATCTGTCAGATATGACATTACATCACTTTATCGTAAGCTTGCCAAAAATGCTTTTAGACCTAGAAAAAGAGTCTCTGGTGGCAGGAATTGTGAAAACTAAAAACATAATAAAATAAAAAAAGCTTAAATTGCTGGAAAATGATGATTAACTAACTAAAATTTTTGGACAAATTCCTTTTTCGAAATGATAACTTGATCATTTCGAAAAAGGCATATGTCCAAAAATTTTAATTCAAAATATCTTTATGAAAATTGTTCTTTTTAATAAATAAATATTCCAAAAAGCGTGTATGTTTTTTATTTAACAACCTCTATATTCAGTTTCTTCAGCATCAATGACTTTAACACAAAATATATTTTTGTTGATTCTGAAAAGTTTTAATTCAACGACGCATGCCTTTTTCGAAATGACGGGTTCAATTCAATAATAGAAAAGGTAGAAGGTAGGTAGAAAGGGTCCAGCTGCAGTTTAGCACTGAAACTAGACATGTGCACGCCGGTATACCTGGTATTACAAGAAGCGAATGTTTATCAAGTTGCAGTAGAGGCAGCAGTGAGAGTAGCGCTTTTTGAAAGGAAAGTGTCTATGTTAAGACGGCTACACACGATCCGGAAGGTCTGGCAGTTCGAACTGAACAGTCCGCCAGAAGGCCGGTAACCTGAACATGACCCAGACGTTTACCCAAAGAAGCGACTGCTAAACCGAAAAGTGCTAAGACGTCGTCGTTAGTGGGAGCCATGATGATAACTGACAAATATTTCAGAATCGGCTGAACGTTTTGAGGGTCGTCAGTCCATCCAGGCGGACTGTTCAGTTCGAACTGGCAGGCCTGCCGGATCGTGTGTCGTAGAGCCGCCTTTATGGAATGAAAGGGTGGTAATAGAAGTTTTCAAAAGTATAAAAAAGGAAGGTTTTGGAGGGATCACAGCAACAAAATGGGGAAATGAATGAAAAAAATGTATAAGCGAGTAGGGTGAGCGAAAGTGGAGGTGGAGAGGATGAAAGAGAAAGGCGTGAGGTATGAAAAATTGATGACCAAATGCGTGAAGTGATATGGCGTGAGGTTTGAAAAAATGTGTGTAAAAATTGGGAGCTTTGCCTGGACGAGCCAGGTAGCGGGTGGCCCATAATGCGTGCGATTTTAGGCGGAAGGGAGTGATAGTGGGAGAAGTTTCAGGGAGTGAGAAAAGTTAAGTCGAGCGAAGAATTTTTCCTTTTTTTATTCGTAAGTCGGATATCTTGGGTAACCTTTTCATTTCCATCCAGACCTCCAGGCACACACGCAAGTGTAAGGCTGTTGTGCTGTGCCAGACGTTCTGAAGGCACTCCCAAACTCTCCTATATATTGTAGTAAATTATATGACATATTAGGACGTTTATCGCAGCCTGACTGTCCGTGAAAATATAGATGTTTCTACTTCTGTAGTCCATTCTTAAATTTTTCCGGACTCGTGTATCGATTGCCAGAATTTCCGCCCGGAAGACCGTAGTGTATTTCTCCAGTGGGACCGTTATGCTGCACCTGCGAGACAGACCATAAACTCCAGCGCCAGCTCCACTGTCCTTCCTGGAGCCGTCATAAGCCCATAAACCTAGGTGCTAATTTAAATTGGCGTTATTTAAATACACATTTGTCTTCTGGTACAAATGCGTCAACACTCGCACCCGGGACCTCAAAACAATCTAGATTTGTAGATGTAAGTTTATGTAGATGTAATTTGAAAGAATTGTTCTGAAAGGAAAGAAAACAATTTAGAATTTGGCGACTAATTATCAAAGAATTAGTCTGGAGAGCCTGAATTTGTAAATTTAACTTCGTCCTTATTTGAATTATTTGGAGACCTTATTATTCAATCAATTCGGTAAAGTTTAATATTATAATAAATTTAAGATTTAATGTTAGGACTAGGAAAAAAATCGTTACATTATGTAAGCAAGGAGGAAAGCTATATGCGTTATTCATAGATATCAAAGCGGCATATGACTCAGTAAACTCAGTAAAAGGAATTAGCTGGTGGCTAGTGAAGGCAGTCTCAGACTTATACGGGATTACAAGCTGCTGGGTAACAATGAGGGAGATAATGTCAGAGAGATTCTGGTCTATGACAAGGTTCTCCACTTAGCCCGGTACTATTCCAGGTGTTCATGTGTGATTTAGAAAAAGCTTTAAAAAATGAGCAGACAGGAAGGGTGGTAATAGGCAGGAGGAAAGTGTGGTCGCTAGCATACGCGGATGACATTGTTTTGTTAGCAGGAACGAAAGGGTAAGATATTTTGAGAAAAGAAGCTTAAGTGTGAATGTAGAGAAGACTAAGTAGAGGTTTTTAAAAAGAAAGCAGAGAAGAAAGAGGGAAACGGAAAGAGTAGGGCGAGAGGGTATAGAACAGGTCAGCAGTTTCAAATACTTAGGATTTATGTTTTGCAGTAATGGGTCCAATAATGAGCACATTAAGTTTGTATGCAAGAAAGCATGGATGACTGTTAACAGGTTTTGGAATGCATGGAAAGAAAAATTTGAATTTGAAAAAATTTGAGATTCGTGGCACAAGTGGTAGTGTGGAAGGCGTATGTTCGGAAATTTCGATGCTTGTGGGGGTGGTCTGAAATATATTCCCATTGGTATTTTTTATTGGGATGTATGTGTTCCCATGGGTTAGTATGAATGTAAATATTGTTTTTTCAAAATTTTATTTCTTCTAATTCCAGTATGATCTTATGTTTTGAATGGTAAGGCGTAAAGCACATCTTACACAGAGCAACTTTGCACATTGTACACAAGGTTTTGGTTCGCGTTTCTTTTCTCTTTCCTGAACAGTCGCACATCTTATTCTGGAGCTGCCTTCAACTGGGAGGTGATCTCCAACATTGAGCATAAATTTCATTGTTTTGGATGGACGTCCAGCAGATTTCTTACGGTTGATTGCACGTGCTTGTTTGCCCACAGCCATCAACTGTTCTGCTAGAGGCACAACAAATTGTAACAGTGGCTATTTTGTTATTCGTTGTTCTTTCAATAGAATTTACATATTGACAACAGGTGCCATAAACAATTTATAAATAGTATATTTTGTAAAACTAACAGCGGGCGGAAAGTTGTTAATTTCACGCGAGAGTCAATTTTGACACATTCACTCGAGAGGGCAATTGACAATATCGTCATTTTATTTTTGTTTATTTGTTGTTTTTTTTTAATGTAACCTAGCACTATTGACGCTATATTTGCGTGCGTTACCCAGGTTATGTGGAAAGACAATGCGAAGTGGCATTTCTCGTATTAAAAAACGTGCGTCACGAATTAATTCGCACGCATGAGAAATTAAAAAAACCTTTTTCCACCATTTTTACGATTACATTTTGTTACACAATTATTACACACATTATTACACAAGAATTGAGAATCACTTTTCTTCAATTTCCCATCAAACTTTGGTATAAATTTTCGCGAAAGAATACAAGTTCCTACAGGAGGAAAGGGAATGTTATCTATCAGTCTAACACTTGTAAAGAAGCGATAAAATGCTAAAGTGACTCGTGAATCCAGAATTGTAGAGATAAGTGCCGATACAACCTTTTCCCTTAAGGTAGTAGTGACTTTTCCTACAGTATCGTGTCTTCCAGAATAAATATTCAGATCATATATATATATCCCGTATCCGCATCGCATCGTTCCCATATTTTGATTCCATGCTTGGTGGATTTCAAAGGGCTTCAGACTTGTGCGGCCTTTGAATTTGGCCATTGATTCGTCAATGCTCTGAAATGCACCGTCTTTCCTGCATTTTTGAAATGTATAATTCAGGCAAGAAACCACATCATCAATGTAGTATGTTTTAGGATCATCAGTCCCTTTTTCTGGGTAATTGAAATATATCTTAGAGAGAAGTACAGTATAATCTTGATAATCCGGCGATTCTTTAATCGGACACGTTTAGTAATCCGGCTCTCTGGGAAAACACGTGTCTTTTCTTTACGCTGCCCGCACCGGATATAAACCTCACGCACCGAAGAAATTTTGGTCACAAACCACAACACACCCTTCTTTTAATTCTGAAAACTTGATTCACGATTCTGACCAAGCTAACTCCACTCTACTACAATTGCCTTACTATCTCTTCTAAGTTTGTACATATCTTTTGTATGTACAGGTTTACCTATATTGATACATATTTTATTATTTCAGAACTAGAATTGTAAATAAAATATGTAAAATTGTTTTCGTTTAATATTGATAATCCGGCGGTTGTCTGGTCCCATAGTGTCGGATTATCGAGATTATATTCTAGTTGAGCACGATTCCGCGCAATTGCAGTTTTTATAAACTCATTTACTAAGGATGCATGCTTTGAAAAAAACCAGTAGTCGGTGAAGTTAGGAACTCTATTGTAAGTCATAACAAGAGTAATTCCTAATAAAAGCATAATTTCACCGGCAACTGTATTAGGGATATCAATTTTCTTTTTGTTGGCTTTCCTCAGAATTTCCAGTCGGGAATTGGTACATTCGGCAATAAATATCAAACTACGTAGAAAAACTTGCAAACACACTTCAAGTTCATCCGATTGACGACAGTTAGCACATGGCCTTGATGTTGTAACTTTGAATCGAGGTCTAAATGAATTTGGAACCGCATTCCAGGAAGTCACTTCAGGGGTAGAAACGGGTTCAGTACCTATTGGTACCTCGTTAGAGTCGTCGGATGAATATTTGATTTTCGGAACTTTGAGAGCTGTCGCTGTATGGTTCGAAGTTTTCATCTTCCAAAGAGTCATCAGATGATGCAAATGGGTCTTCGTTACAAAAGTTTTCCCAATATTTTTAAGTTTGTCCTCTATGAGTGGTCTTTTTCCGTCCATTATTTTAAAAAATATACAGGGTGGGGCACATAAAGTGTTACATAGCAATAACAGTCAAACTATTGATTATATTCAAAAAAGTTTCAGACAAATGTTTTAGGGATCGAGAGGGCCGTCATACTGGACCACTCTATTTTTTATCGGTGGAGGCGCTGAAGCTACGTCAAGGTCACCTCCACTTTTTTAAATGGAATCATGTATTTCTTTTTCGATAATATTGTTGCCGATTTTAAGACGAATTCAACGACCTGGAACACAAGGTCAAAGGAACGAATGAAAAATGCCCATAAGAATTAAAAAGGCACATGAAGTGTTACAGAGCAATAACACACAATTTATTAATAATATCCAAAAATGTTTCATATTAAAGTTTAAGTGTTCGAGAAGGCCGTCATACTGGGCCACACTATTTTTTTATCGGTGGAGGCGCTGAAGCTACGTCAAGGTCAACTCCACTTTTTTAAATGGAATCATGTATTTCTTTTCGATAATATTATTGCCGATTTTACGACGAATTCAACGACCTGCAACACAAGGTCATTCTAGTCATGCAAAGTATGAAAATAGTCGAAAATATCGCAAAATATCGGAATAATCACTTTCAAAGGATCGACTATCCTTGGTTTTCTGTTGACATATCAGTTAGTCACGGTTTACCTTCTAATGTGAGAACATTGAATCGCGAATGTGAACGAATTTCAAGAACCTTTTGATATGTTGATGGTGTTGGGCGAATGCCGTAAAAATTACAGAAACGCCCGAGATTTGTATGCGGCTCGTTATTCGGATAGGCGACAAAAATCGCACATGGCTTTTAAGCGTTTAGCTGACAATTTCTGTCGCTTCGGTACAATGAAACAAGCACGAGTGAAACGTCCACCGATTACTAATGAAAATAATGCGGCTGCTATGTTAGCTTTTGTTGCACTAAATCCACATTCGAGCAGCAGGCAAATGGAAAGAGAGTGGAATTAGTCGGCGATCTGTGTTAAGGATCTTGCATAAACACAAGTTCTAGCTACAAAAGTATAGCTACAAAATACCAATGTCCCATTATAAAAATTCAAGGTGATTTTTCTGTAAACGATATAATCTTTTTGCTTATTGAGAATGTCCAACAAACTATTTTGTCTAAAAAACGTTGGTAGAACGCACAGAAACACAGTTACATAGCCGTCTTTAGATATTTGTCTGGCCGTCAAAATGAAAAACTGCGGAATGACTAACATAATGGCAGGAAACAGAAAATAGGAGAGGTGTAACCATATGGTTTTCCCTATTTTATGAAAATACTAATGGGTCAATGCTTTATGAACATTTACAGTGAATTAAATCCCACCAAAATTTATTTGGTGCTTGGGACATATGAGTGCCGTTGGTTGCGAAAGAGTTATGTAGGATATCTAGGGAAAGTTGAGTCCGCGGTTTTGCTTAGTTTTGTTATATAGAAGTATGTTTTTGTTTGGAAGTATCTGTAGTGTATTGATAATGCCAATAAAGGTAATAACAATAAAAGATGTAAGCAATTCATTATATTTTTAACAGTATTAAGAAATATTTTATAAGTAGAAAATAAAACGGAGTTTTTTTATATAAAAGCAATAAATACGTTAACAAAAAAAATATAAAAAAAGTTTATTGCACAATGGTAAGGCAATGATTACGAAATGTTGTTTTTACATATAAAAACAGTACCTTCACCTAAAAAGTTTATTTAATAAAAACCTCTAAAATGGTTAAAAAGTTTATAGTATTACATGGTCCATTGACGGAATGGCAAGTGTTTGATATCAATTTCAATATTAAAACTCTGGAATGTTTCAAATTATATAAAAAAAAAACTTTTTTGCAAAATCACATGACAAAACGCCTTCGGCTGATTAAATTATCTACTTATAAACTATGCAGGCACGGTTGGAGGCAGTCCGGAACCGCCAGCCATCTCGAACACTTTCAGTGCGACTTCCGCTGCCAACTTCTCAGTCTCCTCTTTGGTCGCAGCTTCGGCGTAAACCCGGACTATGTCCTCAGTCCCAGACGCTCGGACAAACGATCTGCCTTTGTTGTATTTCGCCACTAGCGTATTAATCTCCTCTTGTAAACCCGCCGGCGTCACACAAACTCTCTCTGCATCCCTTGTCGTAATCACATTACGATCCTAAAAAATAGACAACAATAGTATATTACGTAACGAGAGTTATAAAAAGCATATATTACGCACTCGCGGAATTACGCACTCCCCGCCACGAGTGTCGTGCGTAACTGTTCCGCTCGTACGTAATGTGCCTTTGTACTATAGTTGTGTACTATACTTTATCTACGACCACACTAATTTGTTTCTGTTAAGAAAAATATGTTTTATGTAACAAATTTAAGTCTCATTGGGTTATGTATTATACATTATTTAACATTATAATAAACAAACAGTTGTATTTTCATATATAACTGTTACTCGACATTATTTAACTTGATAAAAATGAAAAGAAATACATTCTTAATGGTTACATACCTTATTATTTAGTACTTATATTAAACTGGGTTAAACTGGAATAAGAGTGCTCATAGATATAGGCAACCTAATGTACGCAATGTCAATTTACGTTAGTTTGAATTGTTGCACGGGGGGAGCTGAACGTATGAGCAGCTCTCAACGAATCGTAAACCAAACACATGTGTGTGTTATCAATCATAACTCATAACATTAATCGCGGACTGTTACATACGTGTGTGTTATGATGTATTTACATAGTCCACGAACTGTACAATAATGGGCATTTACAATAGTGGTCGTAGATAAACGATAATAAGATTTCAATGAAAGTTTTTGATTTATGTTTAGCTTGTTGGTAAATGTTTTGGCAAGGTTTTCTTTCAGTTTTAATTAAAAAAAAATTCTAGCGCGAATAAATTTAAGGAATTTGAAACTTAAAACGAAGTCCTTCAATGGATTGACAGTAGATGATGCAATTTTTCTAAGTTTTAATCATTTAGGAAAACTTACATCGACGACAACTTTCATCAGTTTGTTTGGCAAATCGGTGTAGGCAGATTCCCAGTCGTGGACGTCCCATCCTTTATCGTGCAAAATGGTCTCGACTAGTAACATATCTGAGATTGCATCTCCCACAGTCTCATTAATTAAGTCTATTAAAACTAAAAATCTTTCTATTGCTGTCTTTTGTGCATCTGATATGCTGAAACAAACATAAATTAGTTATCTATATGAACTACTGTTTAGTATTAGAAGCTACAAAGGCCTACTATTACATAGCCATTTTTGTTAACTGGTCTTCTCTAGATTGTCTTATCTATACTCGGACCGACGAGAGAATGCAGCTGTACTGCGCCGAGGTATGAGGGGCGAGGGACGTGCCGAACTTGGCGCAGGTTAGTTTGCCATTCCGCGGTGCCGGTAGCTCCATTGTTGATGTAACCTTTGTAAAGGTGAATACTGTGGGAAAGATCGTGTCGTGGGAGGTGCTACCGGAAGAAACGTTGAGCGACCATAAATACCTGACAAGGGGAACTTCAGACTTCTGGATCGGCTACCGCCATCTTATACACATTGACGCAACGCGAATCTGTATACTCGATGTGGAAAATTTCGAAGAGAGAAAATTGTAATTTTCTCGGAAATAGTAAGTGCGGAAATAGTACGCCTACGACGCCTAGTGACTGCTTTATGTTGTAATAATAATGTCTTAATGGACTACTAAAAGTGTACAAAGTTTGAAGAAAATTCATGATCCAGACGTCTGAAGTTCCCCTTGTGAGATACGAAATACGAGACAAAGATCAGTACAGCAAGGAGTGCAACCGATGGAGAACGACTGCGCTAGACGAGGGAAAGTTCGTGGAAGCCTTTCGAGAGACCAATAAGAAACCGGACAATGCAGACGAGCTGGTCGACCTGGTGACTAACGTGTGCAACAAGTGTCTTTCAAGGAAAAGAGGATACAGGCATAACAGGTGCACCTACTGGTGGACGAGCGAAATAGGCAAACAAAGAAGAACCTGCGCCCAGGCAAGAAGGCGAGCGACGAGAGGGAGAAAAAACCAGAACATGGAATACGTCGAGCTAGCGCTGGCCGAAAAGAAAAAGCTGCGGATATTCATCGCGCGGACCAATGAAGCCAATATCGCGAGTTAATGGTTCAAATAATATTACAAACTAGCATTATTATCGCTGTAAAGATTACTGCGTATAATTTATATGCAAAATAGCGTAATCTTCCGTCAATCCAATTTTGCAATTCGTAATTCTATGCAGTCTACGTTCCAAGCATGAGCGTACGCAAGGTGGAGCAAATTTTTGTTTTCGAATTTTTTTAAAAAACAGATCCAGACTATGGCAAAAAGCAATTACAAAAACTATTCCCATGTATAAACGAAAAAGGTATAAAGAATATTTTTTATTACTCATGCGTTAAAAATATTATCTGGCGCACATTTTTTAGTACGAGAAACATTACATACATACATGGTTGTATTTCCACGTAACTTGGGTAACGCACGCAAATAGTCAATATCGCTAGGTTACATTAAAAAAAACAATTAAAATATTAACAATTAAATAAAATAAACACAGACATGACCCCAATATCAAAAAAGTGACGTGAAATTTCTTCATTGCAAAATAAAAATTAAAGAAAACGTTTTAAAATGAGTGTTGATTCTATTGTGATACCGAAGACTGAGGAGAGTTATTATGACGAATCCACACCACCGGAGACAATTGAAAAGCAAATTCTTCATTCGTTGTTCTATTTTTTTTGGATGGCACCTGGATTCCAAACTTGTAAGATACATCCCCTCGCATGAGTAATAAAAAATATTGTTTGTAACACGGGCGGTATTGTCAATTGCCCTCGCGATGGAATGTGCGCACTCACTTTGTTCGTGCGCCCAATTTCGCTCTCGTGTCAAATTGACAACCTACCGCTCTAGTTACAAAATATACTATTGTGCATTTTTTTCATAATCTCGCATAGGCAGTGTTTCACTCCAAAAGAGTTCAGAAAAAGATAATACATAGTTCTAGGCGTAATTCGCGATTAGTTCAACTGCAAAGGAAGGCTGGTGTTCAAAGTCTCGAGCGGCATTTTGAACAAGCAAGTAAAAATGCTACTTACTCTTCTTCGCGGATTCAAAATGAAATCTCAAGTCTTGGATCATAGACATACACATTATCCGATATGAGAAGCAAATCGTCTGCAAATAGTAGGTTTTTCTCCATCCACTGTTAGCCTTTTATTTCTCCAGTTCATCCGTCGAAATATATATTGAGAGTGTGAAAAGTTTTGGAGAGATTATATCCTCCTTACTAACTTGTGACATTCACGAGTTCACAAGTTGTGGCATTCACATGGAGGTTCAGTATTTGGTTGTATCTCTCTTCTATTAGACAGCTAATCAATGCTTGCTCTGCTACCCACCATTCTACAGAGTCGAACGCTTTCTCATAATCAACGAACGTTAGAACAACGTTGGCTTTTTGTATTCCTTACACTTCTCAATGACGGTTTTAAGAGATGGTAATTTGTGCTGTATTCTGGCCGAAAGCCAGCGTGTTGGAAGTACTTTAGTTTCTTCTGCATCTAGAGTGCATACTATACCTTGGTCATAAAATATCTTTGAGCTACGAAAAACAAACCGTGGAAGTGGAACGTAGAGTAGACAAGCTCGGGCAGCATTTTTCGCAAACAAACATACACTACGTGGTAAATTACCACTGCACCTCAAAGTCAGAGTTTTCGAGCATTGTGTCATGTCCGTGTTCACCTATGGCACAGAGATCCTGACGCTCACCAAAAAAATAGCAAAGAAGTTCAAAGTGGCGCAAGGAGGTATGGAGAGAGAGAGAGTAATGCGCGTAATAACACTACGAGACCCAAAACGTAACGACTGGATTCGAAACAAAACTAAAGTGATAGACGTGATGGACACATCACGTGATGGACAGGACACATCGCCAGAATGGACGCGACACGCTGTACCAGGAGGGTTTTAGAGTGGAGACCCCAGAGCTGATACCCGAAGACGAGGCTGAGCACTAAACCGTTGAGTAGACGACTTCAGACAACACGGAGGACGTGAATGGATGAGACGGGCACAGGACCACCACGAAGGGAGAAGAAGGGGAGAGTCCTATATCCAAGAATTCGAAGCAAAACTAAAGTGAGTGACGTGATGGGCACCATAGCAAATAGGAAATGGGCACGAGCAGGACACATCACCAAAATGGACGCGACACGCTGGACCAGGAGGGTTTTAGAGTGGAGACCCAGAGCTGACACCCGAAGATGAGGCCGACCTCCAAACCGTTGGGTAGACGACGTCAGACAACACGGAGAACGTGACTGGACGAGACAGACACAGGACCGTCAGGAAGGGAGAAGAAGTGGAGAAGCCTATATCCAAGAATGGAACACGGCATGATGGAACACGCCAAAGAGGCCGCCTTTATGATGATGATTAAGAGATGAAATCATCAATGAAGCAATAGATGCATCTGTCTAAAGAATAGATTTCGATTGGTATTCGATTCTACGACCAGAAAAATCGTATTATAAGTGGACGGAAATCTGCGAAGACGTAGATAGGGACGTCTGGGGGTTTGTTTACAGAATCGTGACGGACAAGCTAAAAAAGCCGCACCTACAGCTGGACTAAGAATTCAAGAAAAGGATGGTGGAAAGCCTTTTTGGGACGTACGAAAAAAATGAATGGTTGCGAGCGTGGCAATACGACGCTCTGGAAATATCGTCTGAGGAACAGAGAAGAGGCAGTGGTGAAAATGAAATCCAAAAAAGCGCCGGGCCCTGATGGTTTACCAGCGGAAATCTTAAAGCTCGTGTGCGAGCGCTTTCACGAAACCATGCGGCACGTACTAAACAAAGAGCTAAAACACGCAACGTTCCCGAAATAAACCTCCGACAAGTCCAGACGCCGATATGCATGTTGTACAATTTTGGTAACCTGGTAAACAGGATCTCAAACGAATTGACAGGGAAAGCGGCACTCTCAGCAAGACAACACGGGTTTAGGAAGGGAAATTCCACAGTCACGGCCGCAAAGCACATTCTAAATCTGGCGGAGGAAGAAAGAAGAAGATCTCTAAAAACCAGAAAACTTTTCGCTCTCGTGAAGATAAATGTGAAGTATTCATTCAATTCGGCACCGTGGAGGATTATAGTCGCATAGTGGCACGCAGGAAGATGTCTGAATACCTGGTCGGCCTGACAATGAGTTATTTCTGCGACAGGCGGCTGCCGGTGGAGGGGCATGACGATATAGAAGTAACGGCCGGAGTCCCCCCCAAAGATCAGTTTTGGGACCGCTTTTGTGGAACTCATGTGGCCTTACCGGAAGGTGCGGAAGCCGTCGCCTATGCGGACGATCTGGCCCTAGTTATCAAAGCAAAGCGAGAGGAGGAGTTGGAAGAAAAAACCAACGCAGCACTAGACACGATCCAAGACTGGATGAGCGCAAAGCACCTGGAAATAACACCGGACAAAGCCGAAGCGGTGCTGTTAATTGGAAGGAAGAAATATGGCCCGGTGGAATTCGTGCTCGAAAGAAGAACTATACGCCCGGAGAAGCATGTAAAATACCTGGGAATAGTTTTCGACGAAAAGCTAACCTTCGGGAGGCACGTAGAGGAGGCAAGTGCTAAAGCAAACAACCTCCTGAGGATACTACCGAGAACCGTAGGGGCGTCAGAAAATAAGAGAAGAGTGCTGCATCCGTTGTGAATAACATCGAACTGAAAGGGTGTGGTGGTGGCTCAGATAGCTAAGCACTTGGCTCTTGACTTAGACAGCGTGGGTTCGAATCCCATACAAAACTAAAGCAGCAAAAATTAAAAACTAATGGCTGCTCTCAACTGCCCTAACACCTTCTCTGGAAATTAGTCGTTCGGATTCGACGTTAAACCGCTAGGACCCCCATATTCAAATCTTAGTGCTGAGGCTGGATATGTGGCATAGAATAGAGGCGGTGCCCAGCAGTGGGACAAAAAAAAGGCTGATGTGTGTGTATGGGGCATCGGTATGGGCAGAGGCGTAGCGTGGGGGGGGGCTACGGGGGACATGGCCCCGGGCGGCACATGAAAACGACAATCTTTGGCGGCAAGGCGGTAGGCGCCCCAACTTTTTTAATACAATACAATAGAGGCCACACCCTCTGAATACATCATACTCGTACTTGATACGTTACGTCACGATTTAAACGCCCACTAAAAATACATTGACCAATGACAACCCTTAAAGTACCTCCCTACAAGAAAACGGGACTGATCCGAGGTTTTACCTAACTAATACGATTAACGGACTTTATTAACGGAATTAGATTAACGGAAAATCATCAATCAATTTTGAAATATCAAACTAAAAACACGCGAAAATATTGCTCCCTAAACCTAGTTATTTTATTGTGTTATAGTTATTTTAGTGTAGTGTACGAGTAGATAATTTTGTTAATGTAATTACTTACTGACCAATTAAAAAAATAGTTTGGTATTTGCTTTATAACTACTATCTACGGAGACATCGTCGAGCAAGTACTATGGAGGAAAGGTAGATAAATATTTTATTTGGGTTGATGTGGAGTTAGGTTAAGTTGTAATTAATGCAATTATTAGATAAAAAGTTGACAAAAAAAAGTGGTCAGGTTAAGTTGTATTAGAGACAATAAATCATAAACTGTCGATCCAAAATATGGAGAATTGTTGAAATTTATCCAGTTTCTATAATAAATTGGTCAGGTTAAGTTGTCCTAGAGACAATAAATCAAGAACTATCGCACGGGAGTGCGAACTCTCGATCCAAAATAAGAAAAAACTCCCAAATCTATTTTAACAGACTGAAATTGTAAGAGACAACAAAGATTCAGATTTTAAAAACTGTTTTTTACCACTGCGCTACGATTTTACTGAGCATGCGCCAATTTACTTATACTCCACATCTACCTTTATTTATTTTGTTTTTTCGGTTTCTTTCGTTGTTCTCGATAGATATTATATAATGGAGACGGATACCTACTTTTTTATTTTTTCTCTTGTAGCACATCTAACTAAATATGAAAAGGGGAAAAGAAAGTGGAGCATGGTATAGAAATAAGAAGAAAGCGAAGGAGGAGTGTATTAGAAAAAATGAAGGGGCTATATTAAAGTTTGTGAAAGTTTCGGAGACGCCACAGTGTACGCCAGAGTCACCAGAGTCTACATCAGGGCCTTCAGATGGTAGTTTTTTCAGGGTCTAGTGCCGTTCGAATCCAAAAAGTAGCTCATGTAGTACAAATATTCGATACCCATGATTTGCTACAACCTTCAATTGATTGTTCGAATTTGTCAGATTCAAGTACTTCTGCTGTGATTGCTGAAATTTCGAAACCAGAACGAAATGTAACCGCACATATTGAATCCGATTTTGATATCAACGACATTGGGAAATGGCCTGAAAATATAAATTCAAACATAAGGCTGCTATTGATACAGAGAGGTCCTGAAGTCGTTCAACATATGAATACAGACTTCTCAGTAGAGTCAACAGTACCACGTACGGTTCAGTCAGACGCAGACTCTGTTACAGCAAAAGAATTGTCCAGGAGGCGGCTGACGCGAGATTGGTTTTACCGCACATTGCCAAACGGCGAGAAACTTTTACGCTCTTGGATAGCATATTCTCCTTCTAAAGCATCATTGTTCTGCTTCTGTTGTCGTTTGTTTCAGAACGCAAATTTACATTCACCAAATGCGCCGAAATTTTACTCCTGCGACGGATTTAATACTTGGTGGAAATTGAATCCCAAAGTTGCCAATAATGAATCAAGTGATCAAGATAACCAATTTTTTTGCAAATGGAAGGAGATAGAAACGAGGCCTCGAAAAGGACAGACAATTGATAAGAAAGAACAAGAAGTAGTGGCAAGAGAAACTAATGAATGATATGAAATTCTAACCAGAATGTTTGATATCATACATAATTTCTGGCAAAACAAAATTTGGCGTTACGTGGCCACAGGGAAGACGACACCAGTGCCAACAGAGGCAACTTTTTAGAATTGGTGCATCTACTGGCAAAGTACGATCCCGTTTTTAATGAGCATTTAGCAAAAATAAAAATGGGCCAGAAAATTTCTCTTACTTATATGTCACCTGAAATTCAAAACGAGTTAATTGAAGTTTTAGGAAATAAAGTTCGCCAAGAAATTATAGCTCGTGTTCAAAAGGCCAAGTATTATTCCATGATTTTTGACAGCACCCCGGATATCTCCCACAAAGATCAAACAAGCCAAGTACTACGATATGCGATGATTGAAAACCAGGAGGTGCGAGTAGAGGAATCTTTTATAGATTTCATTGAAACGAAAAGCAAAACTGCGGAAGGTATTAGTGACATGATACTAAGCAAACTCGAGGCCAATGGGGTCGACATTATGAACTGTAGAGGGCAAGCATACGTTAATGCTGCTACGATGGCTGGATGCCACACATGTGTACAACTGCGAATAAAGGATATCAATCCTAATGCCGAATTTGTTCCCTGTTCGAACCATTCACTAAACCTAGTTTGCCTACATGCGGCTTCAGTGGAGCTAAATTCGGTGACTTTCTTTGGTACGCTAGAACGCTGCTACGCTTTTTTTTCTATGTCGACGCACCGGTGGGAAGTTCTTCTTGTAGCGACAGGAAAAAGTTTGAAGAGGGTTCAGGACACCTGTTGGAGCGCTAGAGGCGATGCTGTAAATTTCATTAGAGATCATTACAAAGAAACTTTAACTGCACTAGAAAATCTGACGGAAATGGACGAAAGCTTGAACACACGGACGGAAGCGGAAAGTTTATTAGTGGCGATGGAATCATTTTCGTTTTTTATGTTACTTAGGCCTCTGGCAACCGATACTGCGTGAAGTCAATGATGCTCAAAACTATTTACAGAAAAAAATGCTGAAACTGCTGAAATTGAAGAAAGATTCCAACAATTGCAGAATCTGGCACAAAAATACGCCTTTTTAAGAGCCTCGGTGATATTGGGCGTCGAGAAACTTAATCTAGATCAAGCCCCTCATGACATAAATAGAGAAGAGTTCAAACTTGAACGCGTACGTCTACGAGCTTTCGTAGGTGCAACAGACCCAGACTATAAAAAAGAGATCATTAACTCCGGCTCACTGGGTTTATTAAAATATATTATTGAGTCTAAACTTGAAGATTGCTTACCAAACATTGTCATAATGTTGAGAATATTCTTAACAGCTCCCATAAGCAATGCCAGTTGCGAGAGAAGCTTCTCTAAACTAAAGTTAATTAAAAATTATCTAAGATCGACTATGTCCACATTTAGACTATCCAATTTAGTTATATTGACAATCAAACATGACGTACATATTGACATTGATAATTGCGTAACAGATTTTGCTTTGAGAAAAACTCGAAGAGTAAATTTTTTAATAATTAAAGAATTTAAAAAACCTTTTTTATTTTTACCAATTTTCATGACTAATGATTAAAATAGGGGGCGGAGAATTTCCAGTCGGCCCCGGGCGGCGAAAACCCACGCTACGCCACTGGGTATGGATCAGCTGCACCAAGGTCCAGAAGCATTGGGAAGCCCCGAAAAGGGCTCAAAGGAAGATCGCTTAAGGGTAGTCTGCGCTCTAGAACGGTCGGGATTGATGCGGTGCGGGTACTGACAAGGCTGATTCCAATGGAGCTACTTGAAGAAGAGAGAGCCAGAATTGCAGAGCGCACGCACGGCTAGGGGGCGAATGTAGCAAGGGTGGTGAAAGAAGAAGAAAGGCGGAAAACTATACAAAAGTGGCAAAAGGATAGAACTAAATGGACCTACAGGCTGATACCAGACGTTAAGCCCTGGCTGGAAAGGAAACATGGGCAGCTGAGCTATCACCTGACAATGGTGCTGACGGGCCATGGCTATTTCCAGAGCTACCGGAAAAGAATAGGCAAGACGACCGCGGAGAACTGCCCGTACTGCAACATGGAACCGGAGACGGATGAGCATACGTTGTTCACCTGCGACAAGTGGGCAGGACAGAGGACGAAGCTTGAAGTGTTAAGGGGCGGGGTACTGGATCCCCGGGCGCTAACTGAGTTGATGCTGGAAAGCGAGGACAGGTGGAATGACGTCGGCGGCATCATCAAGATAATGCAGCAGAAGAAGAAAGACGAGAGGGAATGGCAAAAGGAAATACAGAGTGTTCGCGCCAATTTGAATACATCCATATTTCAATCGAAATTTAAATCGATTTCGGCTTCTATCGAAAAAAGGGGACAGGTGTGCCGACCTGGGCCGACATCTTTATTTATTAAAATCGATTATGTATCAATCCCGCCGGCAATTTATATATTATATATTTCCGGCAGTATGCTTAAAGCGCTGAAAGTGAGACCACGCAAATAAAAGTGCAAAACCGACATTGTGCACGTATTGTTAATTTAAAAATGTCAAGTAAAATCTATAACGGGTGGTGCGATCACGGTCCAAAATGTAGCATCGGGTTTCCCGTCCGGAGCGACACAATTTAAGGGTATCCCTCCATCTATATCTCGACATCTATTGTTTTTCCTATTTTTCTCCGTTTAAATAGGCGACGGAAGGACGTTCCATCACAGGTCGGAGACGAGAGCTGCCCTAAGGTACGTGACGGGACCATGCCGATTTGATTAAACTACCGCAAATTTTTTTTCGTTAAATACAGTCCAATCACGGAGTAAATATGTAAAACAGGAGCCCACAACTTGATGAATGATTGCAGTGCCAAGTTGTATAGGGCGGGAAAATAGGGGGGAGGTGGTTTTAGTGGGTATACTATCTCCGGAAGAGAATGGAGTCTTACACTACCCAGTTAGAGGGTGCCTATGAAAGGTTTCCCCTTCCTCCGAAAAAAGGTTAGTTTGCGTTAAGAAACATGGGCCAGTTGCGATTTTCAAACACGTGCGGACAACTAAACACTGCGCGCTCGGAATAATGAGGTGGTATGCGCAGAACAATGCTAATCTCGTCGAGATAAGATGCATTCTCTCGCCGGTCCGAGTATAGATAATTTGGCTAGTCTAGATAACAGCTAGATACAGACTTATATTTTCAAAACTAAACTCATGAATATTTAACGAACTAATTCCAACTCATGTTTAGATTCTAATCATCCAGTTAGAACTACCCAAACTTCTATCTATTTTGAATATCATAAACCTTCAATTAAAACCCAGATTACTACAACTAATCCTCCTTTTTCCATGTTTTGTTTTAAGTAGTCTATACTAGTGAATTTTTGTTTGTTAAATAAGCTTTCAAATGTTTAGAGACCTTACCTGGAGGATTTTAAAGCTTCTTTAAGTTTGTCTTTAGCTTGTTTGCTGAAGACCACCGTCCCATGTCCATTGGCTTCGAAGTAAACCCCAACATCATATTCTAGGGCTTTGTGGTGCAAGTGTTTAACTCCAGTCGAAACACAAGCAACAGGCACTTTCTACAAACCAAGAAAAAATCTTTTACTGCCCTACAATTACCATCACTAAATAGTTGTTTAAATGTATAAGAATTAGTTCTAGAGACTAATAAATAATATTTTAGTGACTTACTAATTGTTTGGTGATGTATTCAGTAGAAGCTCCATTGGCATAGGCAGTCTGAATAAGTCCTAAATTGAGATCAATTCCAGTCTCCTGCAATTTCTGCTTCAAATACCCGGCGATCAACGTGGCAATCCTATCCCCGTCCAGCAGATGAAACTTCTCATCATCGTCGACGAAGTAATAAACTATCCTGTCGGCGTCCCCATCCACCGAGACACACCTCCTGTTCTTCTCGACGGGAACCCCGGTGGGAAAAGACTGATTGGACTTGACGTAATCGGCGCCGCACATGTAGTTCAACTTGCCGCTGCCGATCACCGCGTCGTTGTAGTTCTGGATGGTGATGCAGTCGCCAAGGCGCTCCTGGAAGAGTTTGATCTTCTTGGCGCCGACGCCGTTTGCGCCGTCGTAGGAAAGGATATGTCTGTAGTTGCCGTTGGAGTAGTCGTCGCCGCGGAGCTTCTTGAAGGCGGTGATGAGTTTAGTATAATAGCCTTCCTCGGTCGGGGATCCGTACTCTTGGCGGGTGTTGCGGCAAGTTACGAAGTAGTGGAGTTGCGGGGTGGTTACTATGCCGAAATCGATGGGGCGGCCGGTGAGGGCCAATACGCCGTCCATCAAGGATTTGGCTAAACTCGGACTACTTGGTCTATAAAGAGAGCGAAGTTTTTTTAGTTTACTTCATAACAATTACAAGATTAGGCGGCTAATATTGAGACGTGACTGGGCATGCAGCACCAGACTAGACCCTTAATAATCTAATCTGAGTATGTAGACTAAACTTTGAATAATCTAGTCTGATTGTTAGACTAGACTTCAAGGTTTCATCTAGTCTATAGTTTTAAAAGTGTGTAGACTAGACTTGGTCTTCCAAATCCCATCTAGACTAGACTTTAATAAGCTAATCTAAGTATAGAGATTAGACTTGGTCCTCAAGGTTTCATCTAGGTTAGACTACTAATAAGTATAATATAAGCAAAGTAGACAATATAATTGAGACATGCAAAAATAGGTAGTAAGTATAGCCTGTCTAATTTTATCTTTCCAGTCTTGTTTACCTATTCTCTACTGTTGTCTGTTTAGTCTACTCTAGTCCAATTTATCTAATCGATTTTATTTAGTCCTGTTTCATATTCCTGTTCAAGAAGTCCTATTTCAGATTCCTGTTCGAGTAGTCTTGTTTCATATTCTTGTTCAACTAGTTTAATCTTATTAAACATAAATACCCAAAGAATGGAATTTTAATAGACTACCTTGAACCAAACTTTTCTTTCACTTCAACTTTCACTTTTACATATATTATAACACATTCTGTTACTATACCGTATCGATTTCGTTTAAAAATTATGCAAATCAAACAAATTATTAGGAAATAATTCACGACTTACCTGGTGTCTTTTCCTATGTAGATTTCCACCCGGTTGGTCATATCGATGTTGTACTCTTTTACGATTTCATTGATCGTCTCTTCGAGCTGGTCATCACTAGAAATTATGAAACCACAATGTTAATATTGAAACTGCAATGTAATAATATAACCACAATGTTAATATTGAAACCGCAACGTTAGTAATTAAACCAAAAATGTTAACTATATAAACGCCGATGATTAAACCGCGAGGACAAAATATGAAAAAAGTAATTTGATATGTAGGTAGAAATAGAGCATGAAAGTATAAAATTACTTTATTTACGCGGCAATTCTAGATCACATCCAGCCCCTTCTCTATGTTGGCTATATCAGCTATTACCAAAATTGCCTCCCCCGATACAGTTTTGTATTCGCTACATATGCTGATTGTAGTTTTTCTTTGAATTCTCGCAAGTTTGTAAATAGTGCTTTCTACTGCCATACTTTGATCCCATATTGAGACAGCATATAGCATGGTAGATTGTATGATCGTACCAAGGAGCTTACGTTTGGAGCTTTTAGGCCCACCTACATTGGACATAATTCTGTCCAATTCCGCCGTTACCTTCATGCCTTAAGCTGCTGCCTTCGTGAGGTATGGACCGAAGGAAAGACTCTTGTCTATGACTCCCCTGAGGTATGTGATTTCATTCTTTGGGCTTATATATGTATGTTGCACTTAAACTTTTCTTAAACTTTATTGCGTGGAGTCTCCTTAGGCCGGTTAGTAGCACTGCTTCGGACTTTTCGGGAGCAAGACTAGCGTTGTTTGATATCATCCAATCGATTACTGGCGAATTGTACGGTTTGCCGTTTGCATTAGCATGGACGTTTTTGCTGCGAGCACGAGCGCCAGGTCGTCCGCGAAGCCAATGAGTGTGGCACCCTCCGGAAGTTTCAATCCTAAGATACCATCATTTAGGATGTTTTTAAACTATTAGAGAGATACTGACAAGAATAGACCCAGATTTTAACTCAGCAGACTGGATTCCAAACCATCAGTTTGGTTTTCGTCGGCATCACTCAAATGTTCAACAATGAAACAGAATGGCCTATTAAATAAATACCGCAATTGAAGAAAAAAAATTCTTCGACACTTCAATTGGTTTCACTTCACCTCAACACGGCCAAAGTTTGTGCTAGGAATAATATCATTCGGAAGCTCACTGGCACAACATGGGGCAGCCTGACGTGCTGCGTACGTCGGCCCTTGCTCTCTGTTCTTCCGCTGCCGAGAACACTTCAGGCATTCGACAGGGTCTGACACAAGGGACTATTATATAAAATAAAAAAGGCAATTCCAGCTTTCTCGAACCTACTCAGTTCATACCTACACAACCGACAGTTCAGAACCAGAGTCAATGAAGAAGTATCTCCATCATTTTCGATCAATACTGGGGTCCCACAAGGCAGTGTATTGGGCCTCTACTGTATGTGCTGTACACCTCAGATATCCCCAAAATACCAAACACAGCCATAGGAACATTTGCAAACGACATCGCCACAAAATATTTCCAAGACTACATGCATCTACTGGAAAAATGGTTAAAAAAGTGGAAAGTTAAAATCAATGAAACTAAGTGCAATGCAACATTCATGTTACGAAAAGGTCTCTCTCCAGTTTATTTAAATAATATAGAAATCTCCCAATACTCGACCGTAAAGAACCTAGGACTACATCTAGACAGCAAACTCAATTGGAAGAACTACATCATCAAAAAGAGGAAACAGATTGATCTCAGACATAGAGAACTCTGCTGGCTCATCGACAAAAACCAGTTTAACGCTAAGCAACAAAATACTTTTATATAAAACTATAATCAAATCTCTCTTTTTTTTTAATTACAAAACCCTGGGCACCCTGGGACCGCTTGTAGCATTACATTCAGGGTGTCAGATGTCATAACATTTTAAAAATTCATGTGCTTGCTGTTTCATTCAGTTCTAGGTGGAATTTGGGGGTAGATTTCGGTTGTGTCCCTCTTTTTCCAGTGCCGTTCATCAGCTTCTGACATGATTTTGTTGACCATTCTGTTTATGATGTCCCAATATTCTTATAATTGTAGCATCTGTTGAATTGTATTTCTTGGGGTAAGGTTCAGTATTGCTGCTTCCCCGCCTTCTTTGCCCCACGCGATTACTATGGCAGCATCTTCTGATATGGTTCAATAAGCACTGCATACCCGTAGGGATAGCTTTCTCTGGTAGGCTGCTAGTTTTTCGATGTTGTGTGGTCCAGATTGGAGCACCGTATAGCATTGCAGACTGGGTAACTGTGCTGAGCAGCCGACCTTTGCTGCTCCTCGGACCTCAGACAATGGGTATGAGTTTTTCGAGTGCAGACGTGGTTTTCATTGAACGATCTGTCGCCATTTTAAAGTGTTCTCAGAAGGAGAGACTCTTATCGATAATAAGCCCTAGGTATTTGATGTGGGGTTTAGGTTTAATTTCGGTATCACTTTGTGATGGATATGTGAGTGCTATGTGAATGATATGTGAGCCAGTTTCCTGTATTCGGTCAGCAGAATTGCTTCGGTGTTTGGTGGTTAATTGGTTTTTGGTGGTTTCAACGAAATATGCAAAATATAACATAAATTATTTATTATTATTTTCTAAACCCCCACGAAACTAAACCCTGGCTACGCCCGTGCTATCGTTACTAGTGCACATATTTTCCTAGTTCTTTTGGTGCCTGCTTTGGCCTCTTTAGCGATGTCCATTACGTGGTTTATGGCATTTATGGTTGATTTGCCCTCACAAAAACCGAATTGACTATCCGAGAGGTTTATGACGATCTTAACACATTTTGAGCGGGTATCCTAAGATATGAAACTGTGCTGCGTAGCGGGTGTAATTTTCGAGGCCTTTTTTTATCAAAAGTTGAGTATTTGAACGATTGCACCCTGAGAAAGGACTTCTGATTGCACCCTGAGATACTTTTTTCTAAAAAAAAACTGAAAGGGATGAAATAGGGGATGTATGAGGAACCGATCATTTTTCAAGTTAAGGAGATGAAAATTAATATTTAGGCTTTTGGTAAGAAAGGTAAATTTAGGCTTTTAGTAAGATTTCATCGTTTTTTTGCAATATCATCCCTGAAGGGAGTAAAATAGGGGATGATTTAGGTTCTTTGTAAGCTACAATACAAATTTTTGAAAAGCAAAGTTTGTGAAGGTAAAACTGGCTATATTTTCAAAATTTTGAAGACAAATTTTAGGAGGTTGAGTCAGGATCGCTGATCCTGATGGTGGATGCTCCGGATGGATTCGTAATGGTGGATGCGCAGGTGTACGTAAAGTTGTTGACTGTTGACGGAAGGGCAAACAATTTATAAACAAATAAAATGTTTTGTCGTTTTTAAACTTATGTAATAAAACCAGTCACTAATATTTTTCTAAAGAGTGGAATTTAAAACAACAATCTCCCTTGTGAAGATGCACTTCGCAAAATTGGCACATATGACATGTCAAACTTTTCTTCTTATGCGCGGCACAAACGCGGCACTGTCTCTGGGGTTTGTTTTATGCCGCCTGTAACTAGTTTAACTAATTTATGCTTTCTGGTATCCTTTGACAACCTTCCTGGAGGGTCATCCCTTCTGGGTGTAGCTGATGTACCAGGAACAGGATGCTCTTCATTCACATTTTCCGTAGTCGGTTCGCTTATCCACTCTTTTGCCACATTATGTAAAAATATTTTGTATTTTTTATTACAATGAGGATTTAATGTTTTATACACTCTAAAAGCATTAAATAGTGCACAGTTGACAATAAACATCACAGCTCTCTTTGTCCATTTCTTCGTACGACGTACTATCGAATAATATGATAAATATTGATGCGCGATCTACACCTTTCATAAATTTATTGTAATCCACTACACATATTGGTTTCCAGATTTTTTCTTTTGTTGCCCAATCAATATTATGGCTTTCTACAATATCAGCTGAATGTATAGTCGAAATCATACGCACAGGCCTTTTTGATTGCCAACATTGTAACAAAATGTTTTGTCGCCGACGAAACATAGATTCCCCCCTATTCAATTTCGCGTTTTTTAAACAGAGAGGAAGGCCTCTGTTTATGCGAATAGTGCCACAACTCCGAAATCTATATTGTAGAAGTATTTCATAAGTGTCCACACTATTGTAATAATTGTCCATATATAGGTGATGCCATAAGTTTACATATGGCTGAAGAAGATTCAAAATTGTGTGTTGCAGTCGATTTCCTTCACCACAGTATATTCGGAAATTACATATGTAGCCGGTTTTCGCTTCACAAACCATTCTTATGAGAATACCATATTTCGTTATTTATGAAGCATTGTAGACTTTGAATGCTAGACGACCTCTCCATGGCATGATGCTTTCATTTAAGGACAATTCTCTCTGTGGTTTATAAACTTCTTGAAATTTGGGTAATATGTATGAAATAATGGGGCGGATTTTTTTAAGGCGATCTCTATCATCTTTGTCATCGTTATTGGAAAAATGCCATGAATACCATATTTGCCTAAATCGATCCCTGCTCATTATTTGAGGAAAAATTGGAGTTTCAATTGTTTCATCTGTCGACCAGTATTCATCCCTCGTATCCTTACGAACTCTTCCCATTAGTAGAAGCAATCCGAACATTTTTTTTAGTTCTATCACAGATACATCTTTCCACTTTACGGACATAGCACGATCTCTAAATAAATGTTCATTCTGTGCATGGTAGCGGTTTGTTTCTGTCGCCATATATTCAAATAAATCGTCTCCAATAAATAACTGAACCACATCAATTACATTTTCTGAATTATTTGGCATCACGAAAACCCCACTGTACTAAGAAATCTTCGATAATTGGTCATCACGTATTATCACTTTCGGACCAGTCCAATACTTCACCATCACTTTCTTTGTCGCTAGAAGGTATTGGCAAGGCTTTGTTCTTTCTCGTCACTTTCGCTATCAAATTCGGGAATTTCTGCATCGCTTGAAAATTGCTGACAAATCGTTTCCAGCGGCTCTTTCTCATAAACAAACATTTGGGCATTTTATAAACAAACGTGAGATGAAGAAAAACGTAAAGAAATCTTTGATAATCGTATTCCATCGTTAGCATATTTTATGGCAGCAAAATAAATAAATTTAAATAATATTGGATTCTAAATATGATCCATAATACCATAATACTCATATTTTGTTGTTTAATTCAATTTTGTTACTTTATCACCAACCTAGCTTTTGTTAAAAAATTCAAACTAAAACTTGTTAGAAAGTTTAAAAATAGTGTGACCCATCACTGCTTAAAAGATTCTACTTAAAAAACTAGAATTTGTTTCCTCATTCTCAAACAAAAAACCTGTAACAAAGGTATTAGTGGTGGCGCCTGCAGATTCCGAATACTAAAGTCATTCGATTGCGCATCTCGACACTGCCGACGACTACTAACGCCAGATTCCGCTTTCCCAGTCCGAATGAACATTCGTAACTCGATACGAAATAATTCGACTATGCGCATCTCGGCACTGCCGACGACTACCAACGCCTAACTCCGAATTCCCAGTCCGAATGATCATTCTTAACTAGATACGAATGCACGAACTCCAGCCGAATACTAAAATATTTCGATTATGCGCATCTCGGCACAGCCGACGACTACTAACGGCTGATTTCGATTCTAAACTCCCGAGTGAACATTCGTAACTCATGCGCATGGGTGATAATAGACTATTCGAATGATCCAGAATAATTCGAATGATTCAGCTCTAGTCGTCCGAGTGATCATTCATCACTCGTCCGCACGTGTAGTAATCGAGAACTCGAATGATTTAGAATAATCGAATAGTCGATAATCGTCACTCGATTATGCCCATCTCTAATGGACATCACTATCGTAATCCATTGCAAATAAAATTATTCAATTTGTATATATATTTATGTGCTTTTTTAAAACTTTTAATGAAATATTGTTGCATTGAAATAGTGGTACTACAAACTGATTTATTTTGACGAGATAGGCCGTTTATATACAGATAAATGTAGGGGAGGGTGAGAATAACAAATTGGTTTAAGACCCAAAATATGACAAACAATAAACCTTAAATACTGTGTAAGTTGTAAAATGAAATAATTTAACAAATGTTTATGGAACACAAAGAATGAGTGGTAATATTTTATTGCAGGGCGATATCCGGATTAAATATGCTAAATAATCAATAATCTCGAAAATAAATACTAAATTCATTACTCCTTTATGGCCATATGCCCTTTTTAAGCAGGTAATAATATCTTGTCCCGCTTTTAATGCACGTACTTTTAAACGGGTACTAATACCCGGCCCGCTGATAGACAGCAGTCGGCGAGACGGGTACTAATACACGCACCCGCCTTTAATGTGTTAAGTTCTTCTTTACGACGACTTAGGAGCAGTTGTTCTAGCAGTTTCCCAGCTGCGTCAAGTACACATATTGGGCGGTAGGAACAAGGTTCCTATTGGCTTGTTGTCCTTTTTATGAGAACTAACTTCGCCTGTTTCCATCTATTTGGAAACGTGCCAGTAAGTAAGTTTTTGTTTAGGATAGCAAGCACAAGTTCTGGGGAGGTTTTTGCTATTAGCTTGACGGCTTCTGGGGGCAGGCCATCTGGTCCGACTTGCTTGACGAGTTTAGCTCTATCTTGCGTTGAATCTAACTTGCGGTTATTCCCAGGTTGGTTCAGAATGGATAGGGAATAGCTCTTTGGCAACACTAGGCGTTTGCTCATTGATAGTTGTTGGTTAGTCTGGCGGATTCGCAGGTTCCTCGTAGCTATTTTGTAGGCATCCCCCCAGGTATCTTCGTCGATGCTTTTGCACAGCTTTTGCTTTTTTTATTTCTCTACGTAATTCCTTTTTTGCATCGTGGTATGACCATTGACGGGTCATATCTCCTCTAGGCTTTCATCATGTTTTTTCTTTCGGGCGCAGCGAAGGTACCTTCTTCTTATAGAAAGTCACGTTTTTCTTTTGGTTGCGTTGGCTTCGGTCCCCCAGTAGACGCTTTATCTCCTGTTGTTTTTGTTCTATCCGGCCATGGGAGCTTCACATGCTTTGGTTACTGCTGCTATTAATGTTTCAACTGTGTTAACTTGAGTCTTGTTTAGCGATTTATGTTTTTAGCAACTTTTTCTCCGTTTTTTTTTTTTTGTGTTTTTAATAATTTTTGTATTTTGTCGGTTGTTTATCTTACTTTTAAGGTGTACTTCCATATGGATTTCGATGTAGCGGTGGTTACTTAGCGATTCTATGTCGAAAACCTTCCATATCGGAATTAGCTGTGCAATGTCGCATGGGGCAAAAGTGAGATCTATAATGGAACAAGATTTTCCCCTCTCAAATGTAGCCCTATTTCTCTTATTTTACAGGTAGAGGTCAAGTTCTGCGGCCCATTCCATTATGATATCACCCCTACGATCCATGTTTGCGCAGCCCCAGTACGGCGACTTGGACTCCAAGTCCCCTCCGATTATTTTTTCCTTTTTCTTACTTCTTATGTGCTTGCTAAGTGTATTAAGTGAGGTTGAAAGGTTATTAATTTCCTCATTAGGTGAAAAATAGCTGCTATATATGATGCATTTCTTAAGTTCTATCCATGTATATCCAGGTCCACTGCCTGTGTCGACAACGCTTAGTTTTGGGTTGATCATCAAACCTATCTGGACTTATGGCAACTCTGGGGATGTGCCACCAAATCGAATTTTGCGATCATGGAAAGATGCCAAGCTAAAATATTACGATCAATTGTCAGCGTTCCATGGTACGTAACAAAGCACATGATCCAACAAGGCCTGCAAATTAACCCAGCGAAGAAGGAAAGACGAAAAAAGCATCAAGAAAAAATATAATCACACACAAATCGACTAATAAGTTCGCTTTCCCAATTCCAGGTTCTCACTAGCCTCAAGAGACGCTAGCCAACTAACCTCTAGCGGTACTCAGAGATCCTATCGTTGGATGGACACCTATCACGCCAATTCATATACCATCACTCAACTCATAGAATAAAAAATGTATATATTCTGATTGTTGAAAAAACTTTTTAATAAAAATAAAAATACGAGGGTGCAATTAACAAATACTATAATTCGAATCCCCGTCTAAAGTACTCTAAATATTTTCCCTCAAAATGCTCGAAACCCGCTGACTGCCAGTCACCACTAATCATAAATAGTCCCAAGGGGCCATGTCTGGACTATAAGGTGGATAGTCAATTTCTGTGAACCCACACAGCACAGCAGCCTTTGCAATTGCCGCCGTGTGAACCGATGCATTGTCTTGCAACAGCCGCACACTTCGAGCAAGCTTTCCTCGCCGCTTGTCTTAGTAAGCGGTTTAAAGGTTTACATAAGGTTTATGTAGTAAGCTAGCGTAATAAGAGCTGTTCACAGTAGTATTCCGTTCTTTAAAATCCACCGATATACTCTCACAATGCCATGAAGAAGATTGTTGCCATGATTTTGTTAAGGGATTTTGACACCTTTGCCTTTCTTGTGGGTGCTTCACCCGTTTAACGCCATTCGATTGGGTTTGACCCCCTTTACCCAAGAACTTAATCATACTGCTGTATACAATTTTCAACAATTTGGAAAACGAGAGGAGTACGCATCGTTTCAATTTTTTTAATGTGACAACTATGTCAATCAGAAACATGAAATTTTCACGCTAGACAAATGAAAGTACAGGGTGTTTCAAAAAGAATATACGTATATCGCATGCATATATTTATTAAACTTTAAGACATACGAATATGAAACTTTACACACATATTTATGAACCTCCATCATGCCCTCCATCAGCAACACGAACAATATCACACTGATACTCAAATTCCTCCCATACTCGGGCAAGCATGTCTTTCGTCACTGATGTTATGGCAGTACGGATCCGGTTTTTCAACTCTTCCAGGTTCTGTGGGAGTGGTGGTACATAAACGTTGTCTTTAACGAAACCCCACAGGAAGAAGTCACAGGGTGTCAAATCCGGTGACCGTGGAGCCCAGCTGAGAAATGCTAAGTCGTCAACTCCTTGACGACCAATCCTACGGTTCGTTAGAGTTTCATTCAGATATTCACGCACTTGGCGACTCCAGTGAGGGGGCGTTTGTTGAAAAATGAAGTTGTCTTCGTGCAGCATCGGAAACAACGAGCTTTGTAACATTCTACTGACCGTTAACCGTGTTTCCATCAAAGAAGAATGGGTTGTAAACAGATGATCGAGATATCGCACAAAACACATTGACTTTGGGCGAATCTCGTACATGTTCAATGACTGCATGTGGGTTCTGTAAGCCCCAAATTCGAACATTGTGTTTGTTTACCTGACCATTAAAATGGAAAGTCGCTTCATCACGTTTTGCGAAAGTGTTATCATTGTCAATAGCATCATGAATCTCGTTACAAAATGCCACACGTTTGCGTTTGTCATCAGGACGCAGAGCTTGTAACAGGACGCGAAGCTTCTAGCGGCTATTAATATAAACTAGGCTATGTATTCGTTTCTCCAATAGCCGAGCCGAGGCGCAGCGATCGATAGTTTGGAGAAAATAATACTTTGCAATACGTATATTCTTTTTGAAACACCCTGTATAAAGCATAGGTCACTATCAAAAATTTAACAGCAACTAGTTTGTAAATAGGTCATTATAGAACCGCACTCGTATTATTAAAATTGTTTAATGAAACAAAATTGGTATTCTAAATAATTATTTATAATGTGTTTGATTTTTATTCTTGAATTACTAAAACCAAACCATTTTTCTGAACTAGATTACTCAACCTAGGTAACTTTCTAAATTACCAATACAACAATTATTACCAGTATTACAAGTAATTATTTACCAATACAATAATCATTATAATTAACGAATTTCAGTAACAATAAACGAAAATAAACTGTAGGTTTCATGTTTGTCCATTTATGTTAATAACATTTATAATTACTTACCCAACATTTGCAAATTTAGTGGCCCACTTCTCCCAGCTCTGCTCCAGCATTTCACCATGTGGATCGACTAACTTCACACCATTATCAGGCTCAGGATTATGTGATGCCGTTATCATAACTCCAATCACAGCTGAAAACAATAATGAATGAATAATATTTAATAGATATCTCAACATTTTCTGTTTAAATACATATATTGAAATTACAATTCAACGCTTACAATATATTCTCTGTTATCCGGTACATTCACCGCGTTCGTTTCACCGCGGAATCTTCGCCGCAGAGCAGTTTCACCTCTGCGAAGTTTCACCGCCCACGTTTCACCCTTTGGCAATTTCACCGCATCCAATTCAAAAATACATAATCAAAAATATATGAAAATAAATTGATACAGGTGAAACTGCTCAGCGGTAAAAGTTCTCTTTCTAACTATATTCTCTTAAAATACGTTTAAGTTACTCGATTTTTTTGAATATCTCATTAAGTCGATTGGTAATTCATTATATATTTTTATCCCAGCATAGAACAGATTTTTTTGCACACTAGTTGATTTGCATTTATTACAATATTACCTGATTTTCGTGTTTGTCATCCACACCTAATACCAACTATTTCCAGTTTATCGTTAGTTCTTATGCAACTCGCTGTCTCCTCAAGGTTCCATACAAAGTTCAAATTTTTTTGTTTGCCAAAAATTATTCCTAATATGGAACCTTGAGGAGATAGTAAAGGGTGACAAATTATGAGTGTCCTACTTTTACTTAATAAAATCAAAAAGTAATGACTTATTTACCATAATGTTAACTGTCTAATATTCACTGAGCCTTCAAGTTTTTTTTTTAAATGGAACCGATTGTTTATGTAGAGCAGTGTTCTACACTGGTGTTCCAGGGAACCCTAGGGTTTCACTAAAACATTCAGGGGTTCCGTGAATCAATGCTAAAAAAATAGGAACTTTATTCGGCGCCGGCGCGGCGTTTACAACTAGAGAGGATGCGTTGCGCCGCTCTCTGG
This sequence comes from Phosphuga atrata, assembly GCA_944588485.1. NCBI lineage: Eukaryota > Metazoa > Arthropoda > Insecta > Coleoptera > Silphidae > Phosphuga > Phosphuga atrata. The sequence goes on along the minus strand of OX155900.1, from coordinate 47,561,473 downwards.
AACACATATGTCGATTGGAGTTTCGTATTGGAAACTATTCATTTGCTCAGTCGCTTATATTGGACGAGGACGATGCGCATTGCCCTTATAAATATCTGGTGTAGTAGATTTATTGTTAAATTCCTACAAAGGTAAACGGCGGTAGTAAGTTAATTATTTTATAATAAATTGATTTTTTTTTAACTTGTTCTAAAATTCTTTAGAAATATAATGCAGAATTGGCTTAAAACTGGAAAATTGGTGATATAAATGAGCCAAATAGGTTTTGTGTGGTATGTGAGCAAGTAGTTAAATCCTGCAAAGTTAAAGCGTCATTTGGAAACTAAACATTTGAATGCATTTGAAAAATATGTTCGTGATGATTCTAAAAGCATCTTAATTAGTTAGTTTGCGCGTAGCTAAAGAAGGCGAAGCTCATACGATTGCAGAAAAATTAATTAAACATCGGTGAAAAAATTGCAAGCCAAATTGACCTCGTCCCATTGTCTGATACGATGATATCACGACATATTAAAGATATGTCAGATTACTGCGAAGTGGAACTTGTAAGTCGTTTGAAAAACGCTAAAGATGTATTCACTCTGCAAATGGACGAATCTACAGATGTAGCTGGATTGGCAATTTTGTTAGTTTTCGTGAGATACATACACGAATCTAATTTTCAGGAAGATATGCTTTTTTGCAAAGCTCTGCCAACTCAAACAACAGGTGAAGAAATATTTAATTTACTTAATGCATATTTTGAAAAACATTCAATTTCTTGGAATTTATGTCAGCATATATGCACTGATGGAGCCAAAGCTATGGTTAGTATCATAAAGGGCGTAATAGCACGTATAAAGAAACTAGTTCCAGACATCAAAGCCAGTCATTGCTGTCTTTATCGTCATGCTCTCGCTATTATAAGGGTACCAAAAGTACTGCACGAAGTTCTCAATGAGGCCGTTAAGATGGTTAATTTTATCAAATCCAGACCACTAAATATACTCTGGTATTTACACTGTTGTGCGATAATCTGGGAAGCTTACATAACAATCTCCTTCTTCATACTGAAGTAATATGGTTATCCAGGAGAAAGGTTACGCCAGACTCTGGGAATTGCATGATGAAATTCTAATCTTTTTATCTGAACGTGAATTTTCTGGAAAACTTAATGACACTAATTGGCTTCAAAATCTAGCCTACCTTGCAGATATATTTACGTACATGAGCGAAGTTAATCTTTCACTTCAAGGGCAAAATACTACAGTTTTTAAGGTCAATAGAAAAGTAAACTCAATCAAATCGAAAATCAAGCTTTGGGAGGAATGCATCACCAAAAATATAAATTAAAATGATTTCCTGGCAATCAATAATATCGCATTCGACCAGAATCTAAAAAATCATATTTTGGAACATTTAACGGGATTGCAAAAGACATTTTTCGAATATTTCCCCTCCATTTGCAAAAATTTTAGTTGGATCGAAAATCCTTTTAATGAGTGTTGTGATGTGGATACCTTGAAAATTAAGGAAAGAGAGCAATTTATAGATATATGTACTGACACTATACATGTACTGATACTATATTAAATTTGGTCCGGATGGCATTGGCCCGTTTTGGATAAAATTATGGGAAGAATATCCGGAAATTTCCATACGCGCGGTTAAGGAATTGATGCCTTTCGTAACAACCTATCTCTCTGAGAAATATAAATATTTAATATTTTTTAACAAATGCAGGGGCGAACCTTGTTCATAACATGTAATGCATTCCCTCCTTAATCAAAGTGCTATTAAACAGAGGGTTCCATAAAAAAAATCCTTAAAAAAAGGGTTCCGCGGGATGACAAAGGTTGAAGAACACTGGTGTAGAGCATTTTTTTGGAATGATTGTTTGTGTAGAGCATTTTATTGGAATGAACTCCATTATTCAAACTTATAGGAAAACAGATTAATTTCCAGCGCCGTCACAATTGCAAGATGGGTTGAAAAATATCGTCGAACAGGTTCTCTTAAGGATACTAAACTTGCAGACAGGAAAAAAACTGCTAAATCAGAAGTGAATATTTTGCAAGTTAGGAAGAAAACTGAAGCAAATTCCAATCAATCCGCCGCCCCACGTTTATCGCAGCAAGTTGGCATTTTACGTGAGTCGCTTAGATCAATTTTAAAGAAAGATTTACTCGTTCGGCCTTACAAATGGCAAAACACCCAGAAACTTCTTCCAATAGACCGAAAATCACGTTTAGAATTCAGTCCATGTATTTTGGGGAATGGGGATAATTTTGTCAACAAAATAATTATGAGTGACGAACCACATTTTCAATTGCACGGGGTGAGGAACAAACAAAATTTACGTTACTGGTCTGCTGGAAACCCTCAAGTTATATGCGAAGAAGAGCTACATTCTTAAAAGGTAACTGTATGGTGTGGAATATGCTCAGCTAGAGTATTGGTTACCGTATATTTTTGAAGATGAAATGGGAAACCCAGTAGAAGTCAATAGTGAACGTTATGTAGAGATGCTACAAACGTTCTTAACGGATACCATCGCTCAACTCCGATTTCCAATAAGCGATATTTGGTATCGACAAGATGGTGCAAGGCCTCATGGATCCAACATATCTTTGGGAGTGTTACGAGAGTTCCTTCCTGGTCGTCTGATTTCCCAGCGTGGGGATCAGTTGTTGCCTCCTCGCTCTCCGGATTTATCGGCTTTGGATTATTTCTTATGGAGTCATGTTAAATCAAATGTTTATCAGAGCCGACCTGAAACCCTGGACGACTTAAAACGAAACATTCGACAAGCTATTGATGATATTTCGCCAGAAATGTACCAGTGTGCAATGCATTCATTGCATCGATCTCAGTTATGCACCGAAGCAAACGCAGGCATCTAATTGATGTAATTTTTAAGTATTAATTGTTAATTTAGAATTAAACTTGTTATTAAACTTTAACTGGCTTACCTTACAACTGGCTTTTATAGACTATCACAAAGCGTTAGACTCTGTGGAAACGTGGCCAATCCTGAAAGGACTAGACAATGCGAGAATTGATGAGTTAAGATCGAAGAAGAAATGTTTAGACAAAATACCGGTCAAGAAAGGTATTCAACAGGGGGACACAGTATCCCTAAAATTATTTACATTGGCACTTGAAGGAGTTTTTAAAACTTTGTCGTGGCAAGAAAAGGAAATCAATATTTACGGAACTCGCCTAAATTAACTTCGGTTTGCGGAAGACAATGACCTTATAAGCAACAAACCAGAGAAGCCCAAAACGATGATAGAACAAGCATCTAAAACCGTCGGCCTAAATATGAACCTGGCCAGAACCAAAATAATGAGCAACGAACAAATACAAGTTATTATCAATAACAATATTCTCGAAAATACGTCAGAATATGTATATTTCGGACACAAGGTCACACTTGGGAAACAAAATCAGACCGTGGAAATAACTAGAAGGGTAGGACTGAGCTGGGCTGCATTTGGAGAGCTAGGATTCATTCTGAAGAAAACAGATATCTCTCGAAACCTAAGCGTAAAGTCTACGAAACATGTATCCTGCCAGTAACAACATATGGGCTAGAGACAATGGCAACTATATATATGCAAATAAAATCATAACAACACACAGAACAATAGAAAGAACAACGTTAGCTATTAGTTTAAGAGATAAAATAAGAAATAGGCAGAAGATCCAAGGTCTCAGATGTTATAACGCTCTGCTCAACTCAAATGGCGTTGGGCAGGACACATGGCCCGACAAGATCCAGCCAGATAGACCAACAAAATAATAAACTGGGGACCCAGACAAAGTAAGAGATCTACAGGAAGACCTCAAAAACGGTGGAGAGACGACATCGTCCAAACCGCGGGAAAAACCTGGATAAGAACTGCACAGGACAAACAGACATTGAAGGACCTGGAACAGGCCTACTATCCAGGAGTGGATGGCACTAGGCTGAAGAAGAAGAAGATTAAACTTTAAATTTCCCTCTATAATGTTCAACCAAAAATTTGTTGTCCAACTTATTTTGTGTTTTGATAATTGCAGTATAAAATCAGGACACCCTTAATTTGTCACTCTTGATGTTAGAAACATATAAGAATTAATTGCAAACTATATGCAGTCCCTTGTTTACTGCTTAATCTTGGCTAATCGACTAATTTGCGTCTATATCATTGTACCACAAGTTCCCATTAATAACACTTAACACCAGGCTCTATTTCTAGAATTCGGTGTTTCCTCAAGATTATGTATTAGGTTCTTCTTCTAATATTTCGGAGAATTATTTCTATAAATCTTTAAGATAGAAATAGCATACCAAAATTAGTCAGAAAATAGTAGTTATTCAATAGTATCATATATAGTTTCGTTAGGAAGCAGAAAATTTCGAAGATCTTACACAGCCATCAAATTTGCAGGTCTTTTTTGCTGGGTTTTTCTTAATTTTGCAAGAAATTTTCAACAGATTTTAATAAATTTAGTCTCAAAAGATGCACGGAAAAAAGTACACTTTAAAAATTACTGTTTCAAATAGTAGCAGCGGCCTTATGAATTTGAAACTGCAAAAACTACAAATTGTTTTTTATTAAAATTACAGTTCCCGATATTATTAGTAAGTTTTAAAAATTACAGTGTGCGACTACAATCTTTACAAATTTGTATTTGTAAGGCCGTTGCTACTATTTGAACTGTAATTTTTAAAGTGTACTTTTTTCCGTGTGCGTAAGATACTGTTAAATGATTCTGAAGCAAAATACTACGAAAAGATATAAAATTAGAAGTATAAAATACACTGGACCGCAAATTATCTTTCCAAAAACACTGCCAGAATACAAAGGCCAAAGTTTGTGCTAGGAATAATAATCCGGAAGCTCCCTAGCGCAACATGGGGAGCGCAGTCTGACGTGCTGCGTACATCGGCTCTTGCTCTTTTTTTTACTCCGCTGCCGAGTACGCGGCACCAGCGTAGCACAACTCGGTTCACGCAAGACATGTCAACGTGGCCTTAAACGAGACGTGCAGGATTATAACAGGCTGCCTGCAACCGACACATGTCGAGAAGCTGTACCATTTATCTGGAATTGCCACAGCATGCGCCAGACGCAAAGCAGCATCCGAAACAGAGCGGCAGAAGCAGATCGAAGATAGGCGGCACCCTCTACCCGACCAACAACCAGAAAGGCGTCGACTCAAATCAAGGAACAGCTTTCTCCAACAAACGCAACAACTGCAGACATGCCCAAAACAACGCCGCATAGAACTATGGAAAGAACAACACCCAAACCTGCGGACCGAACCCACAGAGCGGACCCGGACGACTCGGCACTTCCAACTAGGCACCGGATAAGTCGGCACCGGACAACTCGGTACCGGGAAAATTCGGCACCAGACAAATCGGCACCGAGACATTTCAGCACTCTCAGTATTTTTAATTTTCTTTTAACCTCTTATCCTTTTAACCTTTAATAAAGTTATTTATGTTTTATTATTAGTTTTTAATTTAAAGCTGTTTTCATGTCAACATGAATTCTACTGTTGGCTAGAAGGTGCCTAAATAAATAGTTTACAATTTTCTTCATCTATCAAAGGGCGTGCGTTACTTTTTTTAATTATAAAGAGATTATTTTGTTTTTGATATTACCAAAAACCTATGTTACACTAGAAAATTTATATATTGATGACTAGTGCCGATTTGCCCGGTGCCGACTTATCCGGTGCCGAGTTTTCCCGGTGCCGAGATGTCCGGTGCCGAGTCGTCCGGTGCCGACATATCATGTACCGCCCAGAGAGGAGCTGCCACCGGGAAAACTTTTACCACATGCGACGTGGAAATCACTGAACAGACTAACAAGGGTAACTTCAGACGTCTCGAACACGGATTTTCTTCAAACTTTGCACACTTGTACTAGTCCATTAGGATAACATAATGTGTAAGTAGTAAGGCGCACTATTTCGGCATTTACGAGAAAATTGCAATTTTCTCTCCTCGAAATTTTCCACATCGAATATATACATTTGCGTTGCGTCAACGTGTATAAGATGGCGATAGCCAAGTGGTAACCTTCAAGCTTCCTAATTGCTGGATCGGTGGATCGAATCCCATATACATTGTTTTTTTTTTTCAACGCTGGTCATATTTTTGTTATAAATAACAATTCAAAGGTAAAATAATGAATAAATTGCATGCATTTTGATTGAAATTCCAATGTTATTTGGCTGTTTACTGAATTTTATCATTACAAAAATAGTGCTTTGACCTGCACCAGCGGGTTCTAAGGGTTAAGTGGAGGGCAGCAAGCTTGGAAAGCCCAAGTCAATCAACGTAAATATAGGTTTGACAATTAATAACTCCATTTAATAATACAGGAGTAAGAACAGGAGTGACGCGTTGCAAATCGAACAGGATGAGATAGGGAATGCCTGTGGATGACGAGCTGTGTGAATGCGGGGGCCTTCAGAGACAGCCACTTTCTCAGATGTCCCAACATGGGAGGGGCATGCATAATGGAGGACTTAATTGTAGCAAGTGACAGGGCGATACAAGGGGTGCTCACTTTGACTTTGCGCAAATACTATGACGTCACTGGAAAGTTCTTTCTGACAGAAGCCATTAGCTATCCTTGGTTGTTATTGTTTTAAATTTTATTTCGTTTCATTTTGCACAGCTAAAGTCCAAAATAAAACTTTTTTAAATAGTTTATTTTATTTTAAATTATTATTTTTTTAATTTAAATTATATTAAATTATTTTTTCTACCTTTCTAACATATTTATTGAATATTTTGTTTTGAATAGCTTAGGTTATTTGGAAATGGTAAGTTATATTAATACATTGAATTGAAAAATTCACTTTGTTTTTTACCACACTTATATTATGTAAAAATATTATATAACTTATTATTCACAGTTATATAAATTTCTACACATATCACGACTCGAGTTTCGACGTTTGACGGTCATTTTCTTGTCTGTCTAGTCTTGTCTGTCTAGTCTTGTCTGTCTAGTCTTGTCTGTCTAGTCTTGTCTGTCTAGTCTTGTCTGTCTAGTCTTGTCTGTCTAGTCTTGTCTGTCTAGTCTTGTCTGTCTAGTCTTGTCTAGTCTTGTCTGTCTAGTCTTGTCTGTCTAGTCTTGCCTGTCTAGTCTTGTCTTGTCTGTCTAGTCTTGTCTGTCTAGTCTTGTCTGTCTAGTCTTGTCTGTCTAGTCTTGTCTGTCTAGTCTTGTCTGTCTAGTCTTGTCTGTCTAGTCTTGTCTGTCTAGTCTTGTCTGTCTAGTCTTGTCTGTCTAGTCTTGTCTGTCTAGTCTTGTCTGTCTAGTCTTGTCTGTCTAGTCTTGTCTGTCTAGTCTTGTCTGTCTAGTCTTGTCTGTCTAGTCTTGTCTGTCTAGTCTTGTCTGTCTAGTCTTGTCTGTCTAGTCTTGTCTGTCTAGTCTTGTCTGTCTAGTCTTATCTGTCTAGTCTTGCCTGTCTAGTCTTGTCTGTCTAGTCTGGTCTGTCTGGTCTTGCCTGTCTAGTCTTGCCTGTCTAATATTTCGAAATCAAATTAGATAGTCAAGTAAATTGGAATTATTTTCTATTATCTTTGAGATATTTATATTTTAAAGTATTATAGTCTACTTGAAAATAATTTTAAATTATGCCAAATGTTGGATAAATATTCTAAAATTATATTATAAAATCCGGCGTATACGAAATTCATTGTTCCGAATGCAATAGCGTGTACATAGGGCAGACAGGAAGAAGTTTTTCAACACGGTTTTCAGAACATTCTCGCGCTTTTCGTCTGAAAAAAGACACTAGTTCTTTTTCAAACCATTGTCTCGAATTCAATCATAAATTCCCAGAAATAGATAATCTAAAAATCTTGCATAATTGCAACAAAGGCCCGAAACTAAATCTCCTAGAGTCACTAGAAATTTTCAAAAAAACCCGTAATCCCTCAGTTAATCTCCTAAACGAGCAAACTGACCTAATCTTTTCCCAACTTTTTAATCTCACCCAATCTCAAACAGATAAGTCCTCATCTTCGGACAAACACCGCCCTCCCACCCCACCAAAACTATAAGGGTATATATTCAACTTTATCAATTTGTTAAGTCACTTGAAAATGACCGTCAAACGTCGAAACTCGAGTCGTGATATGTGTAGAAATTTATATAACTGTGAATAATAAGTTATATAATATTTTTACATAATATAAGTGTGGTAAAAAACAAAGTGAATTTTTCAATTCAATGTAAGTATGGATTACCACGTAGTAACTGTCGCAACCATCCTATTCGTTATATTAATATTTTATTTAACCAATTGTTTTCTTAATTTTTACAAATTTAATAATAATTTTACTAATCAATTATTTTAGCCATTAATAATGCCAAATAAAAAACAGGGGATACAATGTGCTGTTGGTATATGCAATAATTATGCTAACATGCCCCAAAGGAATGACCTCTCATTTTTTAGGTTTCCTAAAGATAATAAAATAAGAAAAGAGTGGATTATGAAATGCAAAAGAAATGATAAATTTAATCCAGATACATCTTGAATATGCTCTGACCATTTTGAAAAAAACATTATTATTACTCCACAAAGTTCCACAAAGTATCCCAACTCTTAAACTTAATCCTCCTGCCACAACACACTGCCCTGAAAATTCTAATGCAAGACAGTTAAGAATGCAAAAAAATAGACTCTGAAAATAGGTGAGAAATTTTAAATTTGTCTCTTGACCCAAAACAATTTGAAGAATGTGAAGAAATATCAGAAGTAAGTAGTCTTAAAATTATAAAATTTTGTATTTTAATATTAATATATTAATATATTATACTATTTTAAGGGAATTAAAGATTACTGTTGTACTAGAAAATATAGTTTCATTTGTTTTTCTTTTTACAGCCTAATATTAGCTATAAGGAATTATATGAAAATTTTTTGAATACTCATCATCATACAATTATTCGACTAGAAAAATATAAAAAGGAAGCATGCTAAAAATGAGTTAAATTTGAGGTGGCCTTGGTGACCATCCTACTCCTCTCAATTCTCTTGAGCATAGATTGATGATAGATTGAGCTTGTAATTTTAGGTGAGGCTCGTAAGGCTGTCCAAGTGGGCTTAAATACTCTATCCGAAAGCATAGAAGATTTTTTTGTCATAAATCCAGTTCATATATCTTCCAGTTCAAGTTCAGGTAAGATTTTTTACAATGTTATTTTTTGGAAAAGCTCTATATTTTTTTAATTAATTTATTTTTTCTAAAACGATTTTGTGTTGTTTTCTTCAGGATCCTATGATAGCTCGCCAAATAAAAATAATGAATCTTTGCCACATGAGCTTAATGAAGATGGTTTGGAATATCTGGCTGGTTGGATAGCATATAAACATTTTAATGAATTTCCAATGTTTGGTCAATATACCTCAAAATTTAAACCCTTTGACCATAATAACATACTCTAAAAAGCATATACCTATATACATATAAAATTATTTTGTTTATAATTATCATTATAAAATTTTGTATTTCTATTTTCAGGTTTCTCTGATAGATCGCCTACAGGAATTTTATAGAAAAAATAATTATTTTTAAAATCAATCCCCTCATAAAAATATAAGAAGCAAAATTAAAAATGTAGATTTAAGTATTTTGTACCTATTTTTTATTAAAACAATTTGTTTTGCTAATTTACATGTGTCTTTTTATTTTAATCCCAAAATCCTGAGTATACAATCATGTTCTAATTTACAATCTACCCATATAAAAGAATTCTACTTTTTTAAATTACTATTATGATATATAATAAAAAAAATCACTTATAGAAAAATATTATAATCGAATAATACCCTTAAGATATAAGATAATGTTTATATACTATTTTAAAAAAATATGCTTTTTATTTAAGTTATTAAATCCCTTTAACAAAAAATTGAAACTTTCTTTATGTTAATAGTTAGTTTTTATGAACATAATAAATATTTATTTGAGTTTTCTATATTATTTTAATTTAATTGAATAATGAAGATATATTTCTTCTAGAATCTACCTTACTTAGCTTTAAAAATTGAATTGGCGCGTCAGTCTACAATCCAGTGACGTCATTTTCTGAGATCAAAGAAACGCCGCCTAGCCAAGTGAGCATACCTTATGTATTTTAATAACCTTGAGGGCGATAGACGCTGCCAACTATTGGAAAGGAAGGGTCTGAATGTAAACACTGGTGTCTCAGACTTGTAAATGAAATGAATGAATGAATGAGTAGTATAAAATGGCTCAAAACAGCGAAAATCTATTGAAAATTTGATGCATTCAATATTTTGGTTATTTGTAAACTATTTTTTTTATAGAAGACTTTGTAACGAAATATACTAGAAAAACGTTTTCAGCACTTCGATTTCTTTTAGGTAAACTGAAAATTTTCTGAAAAAATGGCAAAAATTTTCATTTTGGGATAAAAAAATCCATTTTCGTTTTTTTACAATTCTCTCAAAAAATTCGATGCAGATTGCAGCGAAATCATTTTTTGCACACTGCAACTACTAAACAGACACAAAAAATGACGTAATTACACGTCAATCATTTGCAAAGATTTAATTTTTCAACGCGAAATTTCAAATTACAAAATAAGCTTAGAGAAAGAAAAAGTCCTAGAGCCGGCCCTGCATATAGTTTTTCTATCCTAGGCTTGTCTATTTAACTTTGAACATGCAATAAAATATGTTTAGTTCTTAACGTTGACTATTCTAGACGTTTGCGTCTAGTCTAACTGTTGTCTCAATCTAATTTATTGATCTAATCTAATCCATTATCGCATTTGAATTTGACAATTCTCACCTTTCTTATATCTGGCTCGAAGAACTGCCAGCAATCCCATCCTGTACATGACATACCCCAATTTGCTCGCCCTAAAAGAAAGTTAAACTAGTGTTAAAGGTCACGCCTCCTAACCTACAAAAATCACAAATTTTTACAAATAGCACAGCTTACTTGGTTCTAAATCCGGCGGTTCCATATTGAATATCGGCCTTCTCGGTTTTCGGGTGCATTTCTCTAGCGAAAGCGTAAACCGTTCTAAAACTTGCCATGTTGGTCGATGCCGCTCGAATCGCACTGGATCCACCACTACCGCTCGCTCCCGTCTACAGACAGAGACAGACAACAACTGCAATGTGTAATAGATCGTTTCCTGACACTTTGAATTCTATTATTAATGAGATGCTTTCACTTCGTGTTATTCACTTTACTTTGCGTTTTTAATTACATTAATTTCATCATTTATTCCAACAAATATTAAAAAAAAAACACAAGGCGCAAAGTTATTTTTAACCGCAACGCGTTGGCCTGCAGATAAATGAAACGGATATGGATCTGACTAGACAGACAAAACTAAATAGACACAACTAGACAGACAGATAAGACTAGACGAACAAGATAAGACTACACAAACAAGACAAGACTAGATAGGGAAGACTAGACAGGCAAGACTAAACAGAGAATATTAGACAGATAAGACAAGACAGGCAAGGCTGGGCAGACAAGACTAGAGAGACAAGACTGGACAGACAAGACCAGACAGCCAAGACTACACATCCAAGACTACACAGCCAAGATTAGGCAGACAAGACTAGACAGACAAGGCTAGACAGACAAGACTATACAGACAAGACGAGACAGACAAGACTAGATAGACAGCCAAGTCTTGAGAGGCAAGACTAGATAGACCAGATTTGACAGAAAAAACTAAACTGACAAGGCTGGACGGACAAGACTAGACAGGTAAGACTAGATTAGGCGTTGCAGTACCAATGACATGTGTAGTACTAGCTCCCCAAGGTTCTGTACTGGGTCCCCATCTTTGGAACCTGTTATACGACGGCGTACTAGGCTTAGATATGTCCGACGGCGTGGAATCAATCGCATTCGCCGATGACTTGGCAGTGGTCTCCAGAGCTAAATCGATTGAAAAACTAATGTACAACACCAATGAGGCGATACATATGATTTCCATTTGGCTCCAAAGGAACAAATTTCAACTCGCCACGGGAAAAACCGAAGCGGGCATGCTCTCTGGTAGAAAGAGGTGTATGTATAGAACTGTATCTCCCCGTAGATACAGTTCGAGGTGGAAGGCACAATAATACTACCAAACAATCGTGTGAAATATCTTGGTGTCATAATGGATAAGAGCCTCACCTTTGGCTACCATATAACGCACGTTATTGAAAAAGCCCAAAGAGCGTCCCCGTCTCTCTCCAGACTCATGGGGCCGAAAATGGGCCAACCGAAAGGAAAAGAAGACTCCTAGCGACTGTAGCTCAGTCCATCATTCTCTATGCCGCTCCCGAGTGGTTGGGGGCTTGTAGTTATCAAAAATACAGACAAAAACTGTTACAGAGAACTCTCGCAATCCGCATCTGCAGAAGCTATAGAACCGCCGCAATAGAAACACTGCTTATCATGGGAAGAGTATTCCAGCTCGATTTACTTGCCAAAGAAAGGGGAGAAACGTACTGCTGTAGTCTGGAGCACAGGAGGGAAGCTAGAGAAGATACCATGGAAAGGTGGGAAAATGCGATAACAAGCTCGTAGACACATAGACTGATACCGAAACTTAAGTACCAGTTGGTAACCAGTTACCCTTGAGTACCAGTCTACTCAAGGGAGCACGGAGAGTTATCATTCCACCTCTCGCAAATGCTCACCGGTCGTGGCTGCTTTGAGGCCTACAAGAAGAGAATAGGGAAGATCCAAACAGCAGAATGTAACTACTGCGGTGCCGAGAAAAATACAGCAGAGCACACGTTCTTCAGCTGCCCGGAGTGGAAACAATCTACGTAATCGAGCTGAATGCCTAATTTGTAACAAACTAACACCCGAAAACTTAGTGCCCTAAATGTTGAATAGTGAAGCAGGCGGGGTGTAATGTTAGTTCGCCTCCCCGTGGTGCACCCTGGATAGCGTTTTATTTCATAAAACGTGAACTAAATGAACTAACAACAGCTGGCAACAACAATCCTATGGATCTCCTGGTTAAGATGATCATGACAATGTCTGAGAAACACTGCGGAGCTGTAAGACTAGTGGGCAAGATAGTGAGCATTCTTGAACTATTGACACATTAAGGAATACCCACTCAGATCCTACAAGAACACCTTATGAGTTCCTGAACGCAACAGACAATGCAATCGGATATATCCTGTCTTCTTTTATATGTATTTCTATCAACATTGTGTTAAGCCATACGCTAAATAATAGTGAAGCAGGCTGGACCATAATTGGTAAAAAGGCGCAAAACATCCTACTAAAGAAAGAATCGGACGAGAGGGACATGAATAACAAAAGATGTTAATGAATAGAAACTACTCACCACCATGAAGTAGTACCGCAAGCAAGGTGATAGTGTGATTGGTTAATACAAAAAAAAGGGAAGGGGTTTTTAGTGGCTAGGACCGTTGCTACCATCAAGCCGGTTGAGTCCCACACTCCTCAGGGCATTCTGTTCTGGGAGTTGTATTTTCCGCCCTCAAAACAAGCGAAGCTAGTTATCCTTAAAAAAGGCAACAAGCCAATAGGAGGACGTTCTTCCTACCGCCCCCAATATGACGCAGCTGGAAAACTGCTAGAACAACTACTCCTAAGTCGTCTTAAAAAAGAACTTAAGAACGACATAAATCTTTCGAATAGTCAATTCGGCTTCCGTGAGGGCAGATCAACCATAGATGCCATAAATCACGTAATGAAAAAGCCAAAAAGCCAAAGAAGGTACCAAAAGAACTAGGAAAATATGTGCACTTGGAACGATAGATATCCGGAACGAGTTCAACTCGTTCGTCTGACAAACATCTTGGATGAGCTAACAAGGAGAAAAATATCTCAAATTTTCACCCCTAATTAAACCTAAACCCCACATCAAATACCTAGGGATTATTATCGATAAGAGTCTCTCCTCCTTCAGAGAACACTTTAAAATGGCGACAGAGCGTGCAATGAAAACCACGTCTGCACTCGAAAAACTCATGCCCAATGTCGGAGGTCCGAGGAGCAACAAACGTCGGCTGCTCAACACAGTTTCCTAGTCTGCAATGCTATACGGTGCTCCAATCTGGGCAGAGGTCGTAAGCAGAAACAACATCGAGAAACTAACAGCCTACGAAAGAAAGCTAGCCCTACGGGTAGGCAGTGTTTATCGAACCGCATCAAGAGATACTGCCCAAGTAATCGCAGGCACTCCGCCAATTTAACTACGGATCAAGCAGAGAAAATACCTATATGATGCTGTCAAAGAAAAATCAAGAAGAAATAATGAAAATGAAGAGCTCACAAAGGAATGGCAGGAAGCTTGGAATATGATAACGAAAGACGAGTGGACAAGGGTACTAATTCCCAATGTGGAGACTTGGTACCGACGACAACGTGGAAAAATAAATTATCTCTTAACCCAGCTGCTAACGGGTCATGGGTGTTTTATGGAATTCCTACCCAAGACTGGAAGGGCACCGGATATAGACTGCGTATATTGCGGACTAGCAGATTGCGTAATCCACACAGTCTATGATTGCCCAAGATGGGACAAAGAACGCGGGGAAGGCAGCAATGCCGAACCTTAACCCAAGAAATACAATTCAACAGATGCTACAAACCCAAGAAGATTGGGACATCATCAACACAATAGTCAAAATCATATCAGAAAAAAAAGCTGGTGAACGGCACTGGAAAAAGAGGGACACAACCGAGACTGTACCCCCAAATCCCACCTAGAACTGAATGAAACAACAAGCATATGTATTTTTAAAATCTTATGACATCTGACACTCTGAATATAATGCTACAAGCGTGGGACCCCTTGTAGCATTACAAGCTCAGGGTGCTCAGGTTTTTGTAAATAAAAAAAGTCATGTATGTCTAGTCTTGTCTGTCGAGTCTTCCAGTCTTGTCTGTCCAGTTTTGTCTGTCCAGTCTTGTTTTAGAAATATTCTCTGTTTCGTCTTTTTTGTCTGTTGAGTCTTGTCTGTTTTGCCTTTTCTAACAAATCATTTCGCTCGCTTCAAATACAATAAGCTCAAATCAAACAAGCATTATATATAAATATAGAGATTTTGTTATATCTAGATATTTCAAACATAGACATAAGTTTAAGTTGTGATATTTTGAGACTTACAGTTATTATTGATACACAGTTATTTTTAAACGCAACGCGTTGGTCTGCAGATAATTGAGACATAGATGGATCTGACTAGAGAGAGAAGCCTAGACAGACAGAGAAGATTAGACAAGACAAGCAGACAAGACTAAACAGACAGACAAGACTAGACAGACAAGATTATACAGACGAGACTAGAAAGGCAATACTAGACAGACAAGACTAGACCGACAGGTCTAGACAGGCAAGACTGTTATCCTCGGTAGTGTAGTGGACAACATTCCCGCCTGACAAGCGGCAGACCGGGGTTGTATTATCCGCCGAAGAGGCATTTTCAACCAGGGCGGCACTAACCGTCCGGGCTGCCCAGTGGAAGCCAAGTGGAAAAGGGGGTTTCGTGAGAGGTTCACCCAAAACCACTATAAAAAGAAAAACAGGCAAGACTAGACTAGCGGTACAGACTAGACCAGTGTTTTTAAATATTTTTCATTGAGTTCCACCATTTTTTGTTTTTCGGTCAGGGGTCTGAAAAACGGGGGGACTGAAAAACAAGAAAAACGTGGCACACAAAATGAAAAATCTTGGCAACCTTCACCAGCGGCAGATCAAGATCCTGAATAAGGGAGGGTTGTAAATGGGCCAGGTGATTTCTTGGCTCAAGGAGTCTAGAGAAAAGACTTAGGATGAGGCCAGCAGACTCCTAAAATGTCTAGAAGAATGGTTTAATGGTAATAATATGTATTTCAAAATCGAAAAAACTAAATACATCATCTTCCAAACATCAAGGAGAGCTTTGTGTGAAGATCTAAATCTACAAATTGGTTCGAGATCGCTTCAAAAGACCAATCAAATCAAATTCCTAGGTATTCATCTGGGGTACAATCTAAAATGGAATGTCACAGTAAAAAACATCGTCACCAAAATAAATAAAACCATGTTGCGTAACATGCTAAAACTAATGAATATTTCAGTTTTAGTTCAAATCTTTCAGGCGGAGATTCAAAGTAGTGTCAGTTATGGTATTCGCGCTTGGGGGTCCACGGCATTTATTAAAGACATCCTGAAAGCTCAAAAGAAAGCAATTCGTTGTTTAGCGGGCATCTCTAAATATACGTGTGCAAGACAATATTTCAGAGATATGAATCTATTAACAGCCCCGTGTATTTACATATAGGAACAAGCATGCCACAACTTTAAAAATAAACACCTGTATTGCTCCCAACAGGAAATACTTCATTATCGCAATCGAGAGAGAAAAAAATCGAGAGAGTGTAGTTCCTAGAGTGAAATTAACAATTTGCGGCACAGCTCCAGATATAATCGGTATTAAGGTGTACAACATGTTACCTGATAATATGAAAGAAGAACGCTCTTTGAAACGATTCAGAGGAGATATGAAAAACATCTTAATGCAGAAGGCATATTATAGACTAGAAGAATTTTTCGCAAACCAAAATGTGTGATGTGTTATGTTATATTTGTGTATTTATATGTATGTACAGTCGAACTTCCATAACTCGAACTTCTGTAACTCCAATTTTTCTCTCGAATATTTTTAGAAATTCATACGTTTAGATAGCATTTTACATATAAATTAACTTCCATATTTCGAATTTTCATTAACTCGAACTTTTCCATAACTCGTAGTAAAAATTTGTACAATGGTAAAATTTTACATACAAAATAATCTCTGTAACTCCAATTTTTTAACCGCGAATTTTCGAAAATTTAAGATGCCAGATATTGCCTACCATAAACCGTCGATAGTGTAATCCTCGGGCAGATTACCAAACACTATATTTTTCATATTTTATGATCACCAAAAACTCAAATAAAGCAAAACTAAGAATTTACCAACGGGTGTGCTTTAAGAAGATTAAGACAGGATATTACTCTCCCGAGAATGGGTGATCCAAAAAGAGACGATATAATCGAAGATCACCCACAAATATCTATATATTATGGAAAACAATTAAAAATTACTGATTTTAAAAAAAAAATATAGTAATTAAAATTATTTTTAATTAATTATAATTATATAACATCATATTAATAATCTATAGGTAGATATTTGTTTTTTGTTTATAAATATATACATATGTATTTACTTTGAATAAATTGTGAATAGTGTATTTTACTCATTTTATAGTTATGTATTTCTATAACTCCAATTTTGTTCATGAAGTATGGCAATTCGACTTTCGACAAGGGAAGTTCGACTATATATGTGTGTGTGTGTGTGTGTATATGTATGTACGCATGTGTGTATGTGTATCTAATTATTATTTTATTGTTCAATGACGTGTTCTATATGTAATTGTATGTCACAGAATTAATAAATTGATTTGATTTGACTACACAGACCAGACAGACTAAGCTTATCTGATCTGTCTTGCCTGTTTAATATTGTCTAACAAATCTTGTCGCTAACATCAAACATAGTAGAGTATGTAACATTTAACAAAACTAGAGAACAAATATTATATGTTAGAATCTATTCATATTTAATAGCTAGTTGTTAAGATTGTTAGATTTTAAAACAACGATTTTTTTCAAACTTACGTCTATTTGTTTCGGTCTGTTGATTTTCGTTGTTTTCGTTTGTTTGATATTGTAATCAAATAAACGTATTAGCTCAAAGTATAGTTAAGATGGTTTAAGATAAGATAAACTAATCCGTCCGTATTATCTCTCACAATAAAGTTTATTGTGTAACTTACTTAATGCTGAATTTATTATTACTGACTATTTTTGGCAATGTATGTCGATTATTTATCTAGTATTGGTAGTATCAATGAGGATAGTGTCCTTCACACTGAATATTTTTTGTTTCAATTAGAGTTATTAGGTGCGGCTCCGTTTTTGGAATTTTCTAATTTCAATTACGAATTCAAGTCACACGTGTGCGTCTAACTAGTTTTAGTTGTAATTTCAAGGAGACAAGAAGCATTCAACTTATTTTTAATGAAACAAATTTTAAACAAATGATTTAATTAGTATCACACACTTAAGTCTACTTTAAGTTTAACTTCTTGATGCACGGCGGTATTAAAAGTGTCCCATCTTTGATGCGAAATATGCATGGAGTGATATTTAAAATTAACTAAAATTCCCTGCCTCGAAGGCTTATACAACAAAAAAAGTTTTAATTTTCTTTCAAATTTGTTTGCATCTGTGAAATTGTTGAATGGTGCGTCCAAGCGTTTGCCAAACGTTTGACGCAAACTGCATACCCTGAATTAACACAAGCGTGTGTATAAGGCAACAAACTCTCGATTAAATAACAGTGCAAACACAACTAAGGCAAATACAGTATAATCTAAATAATCCGGCGGTTGCTTAATTCCACACATTCAGTAATCCGGCGCTCTGGAGAAATACGTGTCTTTTCTTTACGCTGCCCGTGCCGTATATAAACCTCTCGCACAGAAAAAAATGATTTTTGTTTTTCAGTCAGGGGTGTGAAAAACGGCGGGACTGAAAAACAAAAAAACGTGGAACCTTAGACTCAAAAATGAAAAATCGTGGCAACCTTCACCAGCGGCAGATCTAGAACCTGCATAAGGGAGGTTGTAAATGGGCTGATGTTGGAAGAAAAAAATTAAAATATTGACAATTTGAAGTACCATTTTTATGCAAAAATGTTGAAAATGAACTCACGATGAGTTATTTTGAACTGTACTTATGCAAATTTCCAAGAAAATGCCTAAATTTTGCTGCTCCCCAATAGTGGCGCCGTTGCACCCCAAGGTGCCGCGACACACTGGACTAGACAGACTATACAGAAAAACACTGGACTGGACAGACTAGACAGACTATTATTTACAAAAAGACCTAGAGATACTAAAAGTCCCTTCAAATTGGCTAAGGAGTTCAATGATTTTTTTACACATGCTCCGGAAGAAGCGAAATGTTCCTTTAGCACTTTAAATAACAACCACATCATTAGCAATAACAAAACTATGTTTCTTGAAGAATACACCACTAATGAAATCCAGATAATAATTAATGCATTGAAAAACAAAACAAAAACTGTGGACCAGATGATCTTCCGTCTCATCTGATTAAAAGCTATGAAAATGAACTATTAGAACCTATAAAACATGTAATCAATAGCTCATATCAACAGGAAATTTTTCCAACTGCACTCAAAACATCTGTTGTGATACCTGTATATAAAAAAGGTGACAAAAGGAATATTTTTGATTATAGGCCAATAGCACTAGTCTCATCGAAGATCATGGAATACTGTATGCTAAATAGACTGCAGTCCTTCATCGAGAGACATAACTTAATCCCAAACGAACAGCATGGCTTCCGAAAAGGAAAATCCACAGCTAACACCATAGTTGATTTCCAAAATAAAGTCCTCTCAGAGATTGACCAGGGAAAATGTCCAATTGGAATATTTTCTGACTTAACAAAAGCGTTTTACTGTGTCTTCCACGATAAGTTATTGAACATATTGCATCTTTATGGTATAAGAGGAAAAACGGCCCGCTGGATAGAATCTTTTCTGCGGGGAAGGAATCAATATATCAAAATTACTCAGAACAACAAGGTAGGGGTATCAAAGTCAATTCCCAAGCAAATCGTGTTTTGTCACCGACTCTATTTTCTCGGTATACTGCAGATATAATTAGCTAAATTGGTGCCAAATTGTGAGAAAATGTGAAATTGGTGAGTCTAGAGAAAAGACTGAGGATGAGGCCAGCAGACTTCTAAAATGTCTAGAAGAATGGTTTAATCGTAATAATATGTATTTCAATAACGAAAAAACTAAATACATCATCTTCCAAACATCAAGGAGAATTTTGTGTGAAGATCTAAATCTAGAAATTGGCTCGAGGTCGCTTCAAAAGACCAATTCCTAGGTATTCATCTAGGCTACAATCTAAAATGGAATGTCACAGTAAATATCATCGTCACCAAAATAAATAAAACCACATATTTGTTGCGTAACATGCGAAAACTAATGAATATTTCAGTTTTAGTTCAAATCTTTCAGGCGGAGATTCAAAGTAGTGTCAGTTATGGTATTCGCGCTTGGGGGTCCACGCCATTTATTAAAGACATCCTGAAAGCTCAAAAGAGAGCAATTCGTTGTTTAGCGGGCATCTCTAAATATACGTCTGCAAGACATTATTTCAGAGATATGAATCTATTAACAGCCCCGTGTATTTACATATGGGAACTAGCATGCCACAACTTCAAAAACGATCACCTGTCTTCCTCCCAACAGGACATACGTCATTATCGCACTCGAGACAGAGAAAAGGTAGTAAGTAGTTCCCAGAGAGAAATTAACAATTTGCGGCACAGCTCCAGATATAATTGGTATTAAGATGTACAACATGTTACCTGATAATATGAAAGAAGAACGTTCCTTGAAACGATTCAGAAGAGATATAAAAAACACCTTAATGCAGAAGGCATATTATAGACTAGAAGAGTTTTTCGCAAACCAAAATGTTTGATGTGTCATGATATGTGTGTATTTATATGTATGTACAGTCAAACTTCCATAACTCGAACTTCTGTAACTCCAATTTTTCTATAACTCGAATATTTTTAGAAATTCATACGTTCAGATAGCTTAACATAACTCGAATTTTTCCATAACTCGTAGTAAAAATTTTTGCAATAATAACATTTTACATACAAAATAATCTCTATAACTCCAATTTTTTAACCACCGCGTATTTTAGATTTTAGATTTAAGATGCCAGATATTGCTTACCATAAACCGTCGATAGTGTAATCCTCGGGCAGATTACCAAACATTTTATTTTTCATATTTTATGATCACCAAAACTCAAATAAAGCAAAACTAAGAATTTACTTTTGCGGCGTGTGCTTTAGGAAGATTGCGACAGGATATTATTCTCCCGAGAATCGGTAATCCAAAAGGAGACGATATAATCGAAGATCACCCACGAGGTGCTATATATTATGGAAAACAATTAAAAATTACTGATTTTTCCAAAAAATAATATATTAATTAAAATTATTTTTAATTAATTATAATTATATAATACGACCAAAGGCATATGAACACAGAATAATAGGAAGATCCGAGTATCAATAGGAAACGGAAAGGTACCCGAAGCCGAAAAAAATAGTGGTTTCATAGGACGAGACTCTAAGCCCAAAATTTGGCTTTACATATCCAGAGCCTTAGATCACGTAAACTCGGACATAATTGCAAAATACTTGGCGAAAAAAATCGGTAAAGATGAAAATACATTTATTGTGGAAGAAATAAAACAATATAAACAAAGAATCAACAACAAGAGTTTCAAGATAGGAGTGGAACCGGATCTGAAAGAGGAAGTATACCAGGATGCTTTCTGGCCAGAAGGTATACTCCACGAACGTTTTAATTTCCGTAGTGAACACAGAAGATCGCAAACAAATTTTCCAAGACCAAGCCGAAGAAAGAACCGATTTTTAAACCAAGAATTGCAAATTAGTCGTATTAAACCCGTTTCGATGAACATCCTCAGCCGCTCAGATACTTTAAATGAACAACGAAAAAAGGAAAATGCTAACATATATCATAAGTGCCGTTTAACAGTTAGTTTAATAAACCTAAATGTACAGTCCATAGGGAACTCAATAGACAAAATTGAATATATGGTGGAGGAAAATCGATACTGTAGATACCTTTCACTCACAGAACATTGGAAAAGTAAGGACCAATTAGATATATATATATAAATTAAAACAATTTACCCTAATGGCTAGTTACTGTAGGAAAAAGGGAATGCATGGAGGTGCTGCTATTTATTGTAGGCAAGACGAGATTATGTGCAGGGAAAGGGCTGACATAAATAAATTAGTAGAATATACCTTAGCGGTAGAATATACCTTTGAATGTGCAGCAATTCCAACCAGGTTTGACACAAAAACTGTACTTGTTATTGTTATATACCGAGCGCCCCATATTTCCTACAATATTTTTCTAGAAAAACTTCATCACCTCTTGTCCAGGATTGAACTCGAAAAGAAAATGTACGTCATTGCAGGCAATTTTAATATAGACGTGTTGACACAAAAACAAACACAAAAACACAAGGAGCAGTAGAGAATTTATCTCTATTCTAGACCAATTCCATTGCACCCTAACATTTAAAGAATCCAGTTACCCTGCGACAGGTTCTTGTATTGATAATGTCATAGTTAAGAAAGGAATGGGATTTCACACAACAACGCTGGAATATCACATATCGGACCACAACGCCCAACTAATCACATTCGAAAGAACAAATCAGCGAACAACTGTCAAATACCAGCGCCATTTCAATCAAGAGAATGTCACCCATTTCAAACTAAACATTTAAGCAACTACAGGAAGAAACCTGGCCCGATGTTTGGAATTGTGGCGAATCAGAAGTCAATAAGCAATGGAACTCATTCATGAGCATTTTCTTAAAATACTTTAATAAAAGTTTCCCAAATATCCCCACTAAAATCCGAAATAATTCTCATTGTTTATATAATATTCAGGAGATATACATGATAAGAAAGCAAATGGAAATCTTACAAACATTGTGTAAATATAACAGTTACTTTAAACAACAATATAATAACAAGCGTAGAGAATATAATTCACTAATCAGAAAGCAAAAATCAAAAAATATTGCATACCTACTAGAATCTTCGGATAACTTGAGCAAGACAACCTGGGAAGCGGTCAACCAAATAACACGACTAAAACCAAGAACGAAGGGGTACCATATACAAACAGATGTAAATTCGATAGATTGCCAGAAATTTTAACGACAATTTTTCAAATCTTTCAGGCGGAGATTCAAAGTAGTGTCAGTTATGGTATTCGCGCTTGGGGGTCCACGCCATTTATTAAAGACATCCTGAAAGCTCAAAAGAGAGCAATTCGTTGTTTAGCGGGCATCTCTAAATATACGTCTGCAAGACATTATTTCAGAGATATGAATCTATTAACAGCCCCGTGTATTTACATATGGGAACTAGCATGCCACAACTTCAAAAACGATCACCTGTCTTCCTCCCAACAGGACATACGTCATTATCGCACTCGAGACAGAGAAAAGGTAGTAAGTAGTTCCCAGAGAGAAATTAACAATTTGCGGCACAGCTCCAGATATAATTGGTATTAAGATGTACAACATGTTACCTGATAATATGAAAGAAGAACGTTCCTTGAAACGATTCAGAAGAGATATAAAAAACACCTTAATGCAGAAGGCATATTATAGACTAGAAGAGTTTTTCGCAAACCAAAATGTTTGATGTGTCATGATATGTGTGTATTTATATGTATGTACAGTCAAACTTCCATAACTCGAACTTCTGTAACTCCAATTTTTCTATAACTCGAATATTTTTAGAAATTCATACGTTCAGATAGCTTAACATAACTCGAATTTTTCCATAACTCGTAGTAAAAATTTTTGCAATAATAACATTTTACATACAAAATAATCTCTATAACTCCAATTTTTTAACCACCGCGTATTTTAGATTTTAGATTTAAGATGCCAGATATTGCTTACCATAAACCGTCGATAGTGTAATCCTCGGGCAGATTACCAAACATTTTATTTTTCATATTTTATGATCACCAAAACTCAAATAAAGCAAAACTAAGAATTTACTTTTGCGGCGTGTGCTTTAGGAAGATTGCGACAGGATATTATTCTCCCGAGAATCGGTAATCCAAAAGGAGACGATATAATCGAAGATCACCCACGAGGTGCTATATATTATGGAAAACAATTAAAAATTACTGATTTTTCCAAAAAATAATATATTAATTAAAATTATTTTTAATTAATTATAATTATATAATACGACCAAAGGCATATGAACACAGAATAATAGGAAGATCCGAGTATCAATAGGAAACGGAAAGGTACCCGAAGCCGAAAAAAATAGTGGTTTCATAGGACGAGACTCTAAGCCCAAAATTTGGCTTTACATATCCAGAGCCTTAGATCACGTAAACTCGGACATAATTGCAAAATACTTGGCGAAAAAAATCGGTAAAGATGAAAATACATTTATTGTGGAAGAAATAAAACAATATAAACAAAGAATCAACAACAAGAGTTTCAAGATAGGAGTGGAACCGGATCTGAAAGAGGAAGTATACCAGGATGCTTTCTGGCCAGAAGGTATACTCCACGAACGTTTTAATTTCCGTAGTGAACACAGAAGATCGCAAACAAATTTTCCAAGACCAAGCCGAAGAAAGAACCGATTTTTAAACCAAGAATTGCAAATTAGTCGTATTAAACCCGTTTCGATGAACATCCTCAGCCGCTCAGATACTTTAAATGAACAACGAAAAAAGGAAAATGCTAACATATATCATAAGTGCCGTTTAACAGTTAGTTTAATAAACCTAAATGTACAGTCCATAGGGAACTCAATAGACAAAATTGAATATATGGTGGAGGAAAATCGATACTGTAGATACCTTTCACTCACAGAACATTGGAAAAGTAAGGACCAATTAGATATATATATATAAATTAAAACAATTTACCCTAATGGCTAGTTACTGTAGGAAAAAGGGAATGCATGGAGGTGCTGCTATTTATTGTAGGCAAGACGAGATTATGTGCAGGGAAAGGGCTGACATAAATAAATTAGTAGAATATACCTTAGCGGTAGAATATACCTTTGAATGTGCAGCAATTCCAACCAGGTTTGACACAAAAACTGTACTTGTTATTGTTATATACCGAGCGCCCCATATTTCCTACAATATTTTTCTAGAAAAACTTCATCACCTCTTGTCCAGGATTGAACTCGAAAAGAAAATGTACGTCATTGCAGGCAATTTTAATATAGACGTGTTGACACAAAAACAAACACAAAAACACAAGGAGCAGTAGAGAATTTATCTCTATTCTAGACCAATTCCATTGCACCCTAACATTTAAAGAATCCAGTTACCCTGCGACAGGTTCTTGTATTGATAATGTCATAGTTAAGAAAGGAATGGGATTTCACACAACAACGCTGGAATATCACATATCGGACCACAACGCCCAACTAATCACATTCGAAAGAACAAATCAGCGAACAACTGTCAAATACCAGCGCCATTTCAATCAAGAGAATGTCACCCATTTCAAACTAAACATTTAAGCAACTACAGGAAGAAACCTGGCCCGATGTTTGGAATTGTGGCGAATCAGAAGTCAATAAGCAATGGAACTCATTCATGAGCATTTTCTTAAAATACTTTAATAAAAGTTTCCCAAATATCCCCACTAAAATCCGAAATAATTCTCATTGTTTATATAATATTCAGGAGATATACATGATAAGAAAGCAAATGGAAATCTTACAAACATTGTGTAAATATAACAGTTACTTTAAACAACAATATAATAACAAGCGTAGAGAATATAATTCACTAATCAGAAAGCAAAAATCAAAAAATATTGCATACCTACTAGAATCTTCGGATAACTTGAGCAAGACAACCTGGGAAGCGGTCAACCAAATAACACGACTAAAACCAAGAACGAAGGGGTACCATATACAAACAGATGTAAATTCGATAGATTGCCAGAAATTTTAACGACAGTTTCACGGATAATGCCAAACTTTTAATAAAAAATCTACCAAACACTCCATACCAAGATAATATAAAGTCGCATTTAAATTACTCAATGTTTGCGAATCCTCTAAGCGATAATGAATTGTATAATATAGTTATGGCCCTGAAAAATAAAAAGAGCACTGGATACGATGAGGTGCCAACACATATTATAAAGGATACTTTTGAACATATAGCAGTACCATTAAAGTTCATAATTAACAACTCTATTTCAAGCGACATCTTTCCAGATCTGTTAAAACTCTCAGAAATAATTCCCATCTACAAAAACGGAGATAAGTACAACTTAGAGAACTATAGACCCATAAATATCCTCTCATCCTTTGCCAAAATATTTGAGAAGATAGAAGGTTTTCTCCAACGACATTATATCCTCAATGATAACCAACACGACTTTGTTAAAGGAAAAAGTATAGATACGGCATGTTTCCAGTTAATAACAAATATTTTTAGGCAGCTTGAAAACCTATCCGTTCCTTCGGGATTATTGATTGACCTATCGAAAGCTTACGATGCGGTAGATCATAATATTCTTTTAATAAAACTGGAGGAATGGGGAATCAGAGGAATCGCTTTAAATTTAATCAAATCGTACCTAACTCACCGGACGCAATGTACCAAAACACAGACATCAAATTCCACTACGAGGTCACACATGAGAACCGTGGAGATGGGGATACCACAAGGAAGCATCCTGGGACCTCTTCTTTTTACTATCTATATAAATGATTTACCAAATCTATGTCTAAACAATTCCTTCCAAATGATAAATTATGCTGACGACACCACTCTTTTACTAGAAAACCAGTCTGTCGATGACATTGAGAGTAGCACAGCGTCAGCAATATTTTCTATTAAAAACTGGTTCAATACAAATCCCCTAATCATGAACAAAAAGAAAACAAACATAATCATCTTTAAAACCAATAAAAGTCTAAAAGTATACCCCGAAAACATCGACATAGAAGGAGAGATTATATTTATCGAAATAAGACAAACCGTTAGACTCCTAAGAATACATGTGGATAATATCATAGATTGGTCTACCCATATTGCTAGCGTGCTGCCAAAATTAAATAAAGCAATATTTGCGGTAAGAATTCTGTAAGGCTAAGTGGGTTTAAAAGTCCTAAGGACAGTCTACTTTGCGAACTTCCAACCTCACCTGCATTTCGGAGTTATATGCTGGGGGAAGTGGTAGAGATTGCGGGGACCTATTTAAAGCACAGAAGCAGGCTATGAGAATAATCTACAAGCTAAAATACAGGGAATCTTGTTAGGGAGGGATATTTAGAAAAGCAAAAATCTTAACAGTTGCAGGTATTTATATTCAGGATCTGCTTGTTTTTATGTTTAAAAACAGAAGTAAATTTAATATATACCTAGCAGCACAAAACACCAGACAAAAACAGATATATTACAACACACCGCATCACAAACTGACGATGAGTGAAAGAAGCCCCATATAGAGCGGAATAAAAGTGTTTAATGCTCTACCAAAAGAACTTAAAATGATTCCAGGCATAAGGACCTTTAAACAAAAAATCTTCGAACATATTAATAATTTGGAGCCATATACCATACAGGAGTATTTGAATCAATCTAATGTCTGATAAGAATAACAAATTATTTGTATCTCTTTATAACATATTTCAATTAGCCTTTATATTGCATGTATACATAGCTTTATTAATGAAATAAATAATTTTTGATTTGATTTTTTGATATATATATATATATATATATATATATGTATATATATATATATATATATATATATATATATATATATATAACATCATATTAATAATGTATACATATTTGTTTTTTGTTTATAAATATATACATATGTATTTACTTTGAATAAATTGTGAATAGTGTATTTTACTCATTTTATAGTTATGTATTTCTATAACTCCAATTTTCTTTAACTTCATTTTTTTTCATGAACTATGGCAATTCGACTTAGGGAAGTTCGACTGTATATGTGTGTGTGTGTGTATATGTATGTACGCATGTGTGTATGTGTATCTAATTATTATTTTATGGTTCATTGACGTGTTCTATATGTACTTAATTGTATGTCACAGTATTAATAAATTGATTTGATTTGACTACACAGACTAGACAGACTAAGTTTATCTGATCTGTCTTGCCTGTTTAATATTGTCTAACAAATCTTGTCGCTAACATCGCAACATAGTAGATTGTGTAACATTTAACAAAACTAGAGAACAAACATTATATGTTAGAATCTATTAATATTTAATATCTAGTTGCTACATTTTAAAACAACGATTTTTTTCAAACTTACGTCTATTTGTTTCGGTCTGTTGATTTTCGTTATTTTAGTTTGTTGGATATTGGAATCAAATAAACGTATTAGCTCAAAGTATGGTTAAGATTGTTTAAGATAAGATAACTAATCCGGCCGTATTATCTCTCACAATAAAGTTTATTGTTTAGTTAATGCTGAATTTATTGTACTGACTATTTTTGGAAATATATGTCGTTTATTTATCTAGTATTGGTAGTATCAATGAGGATAGTGTCCTTCACACTGAATATTTTTTGTTTCAATTAGAGTTATTAGGTGCGGCCCGTATCTATTTTTCTAATTTCAATTACGAATACAAGTCACACGTGTTCGTCTAACTAGTTTCAGTTGTAATTTCAAGGAGACAAGAAGCATTCAACTTATTTTTAATGAAGCAAATTTTAAAGAAATAATTTAATTAGTATCATAAACTTAAGTCTACTTTAAGTTTAGCTCCTTGATGCACGCCGGTATTAAAAGTGTCCCATCTTTGATACGTAAATATGCATGGTGGGATATTTAAAATTAACTAAAATTCCGTGCCTCGAAGGGTTAAACAACAAAAAAAGTTTTAATTTTCTTTCAAATTTGTTTGCTTCTGTGGAATTGTTGAATGGTGCGTCCACGCGTTTGCAAACGTTTGACGTAAACTCCAAACCCTGAATTAACACAAGCGTGTGTATAAGGCAACGGCAAACGCTCGATTAAACAACACTGCAAACACAACCAAGGCAAATACAGTATAATCTTAATGATCCGGCGGTTGGTTAATTCGACACATTCCGTAATCCGGCGCTCTGGGGAAATACGTGTCTTTTCTTTACGCTGCTCCGCGCCGGATATAAACCTCTCGCACAGAATTAAAGTCAAAAACAACACCATCCAGTTACTTTTAACTTTGAAAACTTGATTGACGATTCTGACCAAGGTAACTACACTCTACAATTGTCTTACTATCTGTTCTAAGTTTGTACATTTTTTTTTGTATGTACACGTTTTAGCTATAAAGATATATATTTTATTCTTTCTGAAATACAATTGTACATTTAATATGTAAAATTTCTTTTAAACCCGATAATCCGGAATTTTTAGATAATACGGCGGTTGTCTGGTCCCATATGTGTCGGATTATCAAGATTATACTGTATTTAGCAAACGTTTGGATTTGTGAGTTTGCCAAGCTTGTGGACGCAGCAGAATAATCGACTAGAATTTTAATATTTAGTGTAGAATTTCCAAGGGGTATTTAAATTAATAATAATTTTGAATTTACTATCCGATTATATAGAAAATGCAACCGATATAACTTGTAATTTGAATAAAATTGACGCATGCATTTGTAATACCGCCCAACTGCCACATTATTTTATTCCGATTTAAAACTTTTACTGAAACCCCACTTTAACTTCCCCACAATTGTCGCAGATTATTAAAACTCACTCGGCTAATGGACTGGAATTCCGCGTCAAACTTCTCCAAACAAATCTCACAACAAGACTAAACAGTTATGACTGCACAACTCGCTTAATAACTTTCATTGTACTCACACCATGATTCATTCAAGACTACTGCTTATTCGTGGAATCTTGATCATGTCATCATATAGAAATCCAAAACTCCATTTAAAATAACAATAACAATAAATTTCTAGTCTTATCTAGTTTTTCAAAATTGTATACAGTGTTATTATTTAATCTTGTTTATAATTACGTAGTCTTGTCTAACACTGCCTAATCTTGTCTTAGTCTTGCTTATTCTTGTACAATCTTGTTTGTCTAGACCAGCGATGGCGAAGCTATGGCACGCGTGTCATAACTGACACGAAGAAAAAAATTATTGGCACGCGGGAGAATTTTTGTATAGAAAGTCCAACTTCCCAAATCTATAAATCAAAGTCAATTGACTGAAGATTAACCACAGCTGTTTGTGCAACTCAATTTTGTACATTAATTTTTGTCAATCTACTTTTTTGCAATATCAAAGGTTTAAGATATGAGTCGTCTATCATAGATGTTTTGTATTTATTTATTGCAAAAATTACCTGCACGTTAGTGTTTCAAAATGTGTAAATTTAAAAAAAATGGCACGATGATAAAAAGGTTTTGCCACCCCTGACCTAGATCATTGGTGACGAATCTATGGCACGCGTGTCACAGCTGACACGTAGAAAAATTTTATTGGCACGCGAACTATTTCTCATGTAGCTTCTTAAATTTCACCTTTTCTAAAAGAAATTTTGAAAAATCTAATTTTTTGCAACTCAAAGGTGTAAAATATAAGACGTTATATTCAGGCTATTACGGTAAATTTTCACTATCTCATTGTAAAAGTTGACCTGGCACGTCAGCATTTCAAAATATAAAAATTTAAAAAAAAATGGCACGCGGCCGGAAAAAGGTTTTTACCCGCCACCCCTGGTCTGGACGTATAAGTTTTGTCTAGACCACGGGTCGGCAAAGTGTGGCTCGCGAGCCACATGTGGTTCTTTTGATGTGAGCTTATGGCTCTTCAGAAATATATTGAAATATAAACAAAAATCACAAAAAAGGTACAAAACTATACCTGTAGTCTTTCGACCGCCGCCGCCAAGTTCACAACTCATAGTCACAGCGCGGCTCCTACATATTACCTTAGATCTCGGTTGTTTTAGTTATTGTGTCTCGCAGTCAAGTCTCGCATAGTGCGGGGATTTACGGCGATCTACCTACATCGTATGTGTTAAGTGATAATAAGAAAAGTATTAATTTAAAATCGAGAATAAATTTAAAATAAACGAATGTCTGAAGCAAAATTACCTCCCATTACTAAAATTGCTTAAAAGTATGGTGGGTAAAATAGGACTTCATTATAATTCTTTTCTTAAATTATAACTTCGTTATAATTTAAAAATAAAAAATTGATGTAATGTGGACTGGGGGCTAGTGAATAGCACACAAATATCTGTTGCGTTTCAACAGGAGATTTGTATTGTAGTCTTGAAGATTGACGAAAAAGGATTAATGATATTATAGAGCTACGGAAAGGTTGCATATATTTAAGATATATTCCGCTTTAATAAATTGGTGTGCTGTAATTAAGTTTAAAATAAGATTTAAAATAGAGATAAATTTTGAGCTTGAGCTATTTAAACGCCGCTATTTTTTTATGACGTTGATGACGTCAAATACTATGTCCAGTGACAGTCCAGTCCATTGTTTACTGCAGGTGTTCTCGATATTAACTTATCTCGATGCTCGTTCATAACTTATTTCAATTGGAGTAGATCGCCACACTTTTATAAAAATGAATAAAATACTCTGATGCCGGGATATAAGATTCGAACTGAGAATCAGAACGCTAAAAATCTATATATTCTCCAATCTATTGCATTGAATGGAGGCTTGGATACTCGAACCAGAAAACATCAAGAACATAGAAGCATTTGAAATGTGGAGTTATAGGTCGATGCCATTGGTCGATAAGGTTTCGAACGAGCAAGTGCCACGCCGAATGAATAAAACAAATAAAGAAATTTGTAACACCACAAAAAGGCTATTTAGGTCTCTTTATGCTATTTAGCCTAATTTTATTAAAGGTTAATTAGAATATCTAGGAAATGTTCTGAGAGGAGATGGGTACAACATCCTTCAACTGATTATTCAAGGAAAAATCAAGGGGATGAGAACGATCGACAGAAGGCGAATCTCTTGCCTGCGTAACTTAAGAGAGTGGTTTGGTTGCACGTTCGCAGAGCTCTTCAGACGGGCCATCGTATGGTGATGGTTTCCAATCTGCGATAGGGTAGGAAATCTTAGAAGAAGAAGCTACCGCAAAATATGGCGGATCTCTTGAAGTGACAGGGTGACTAGAATAGAAAAACTGGAGAAAATGGATAAGTCGAAATTCGTAATAAGTGTCAAAATTTGCGAATAAATAGTTTTTACATAC
Source organism: Phosphuga atrata (assembly GCA_944588485.1). NCBI lineage: Eukaryota > Metazoa > Arthropoda > Insecta > Coleoptera > Silphidae > Phosphuga > Phosphuga atrata. Next base: position 47,529,486 of record OX155900.1, on the reverse strand, counting down.
TAAGTGTGGTTAAAACATTTAGCAATTTATAAATCCGGTATACGTATGTATTACCACGTAGTAACGACCACAAACATCCTATTCATTATAATACTTAGGTCACATAATGAGAGGACCCAAATATCCGCTGCTTCAACTGATATTACAAGGGAAGATTATGGGAAGAAAGAACATTGGTAGACGTCGAATGTCGTGGCTTAAAACCTACGGGGCTTGGAATGCGCCAATAATTATTCCGCGAACAATGTTATCTTCGTGTTATCTTTCCTTTGCATAATTCACCAGGAAGAACTTTGTGCACAAACATTTTCAGAAGATATTGGTAGAGTTGGATGGATTTGGTAATCAAGGCCAGTAATATTATTTCAGGATTTCAGCTTTTTTTATATTTCTGGATCGTGAAATATAAAAAATAAAAAATCGCTAATTTTCTTATAAGAGGCCTTTCTGTTACTTTTGCCCGGTGGGCCCTAATGCTGTCCATCCGACACTGGCACCAAGCACAAGTGTAATATTGCCTAATCTTATTTGGTTATTGTCTAGTCTTGCTTATTCTTGTGCAGTCTTGTTTAGTTTTGTCTAGAAATGTCTAATCTAGATTTTCATAGCAGTCTTACTTACAATGAGTGTAACAGAAAGTTGAGAAGCTTAATATAGTTTTTGATTTTGTTGTGGAATTATGTTCGGAAATTACAGCGCAGCGCGATTTGGTGGGTCGAAGGTTAATACCCGCCGTGACCTATGCCACCGCATGAAATTCAATATGATATTCTAAACTAGGGCAAGTCAGTTTGTTATGAAATCTGATAGACCTGCACCACATATTTGCTAGAATTACAGAACGGATGTGATTAGTCTTGTCTGGTTTTACCTAGTCTTGTCCAGTCTTGTCCAGTCTTGTCTAGTCTTGACCAGCCTTGTCCAGTCTTGTCCAATCTTGTCTAGTCTTGTCCAGTCTTATCCAGGCTTGTCCAGTCTTGTCCAGTCCTGTCCAGTCTTTTCCAGTCTTGTCCAGTCTTGTCCCGTCTTGTCCAGTCTTGTCCAGCTTTGTCCAGCCTTGTCCAGTCTTGTCCAGTCTTATCCAGTCCTGTCCAGTCTTGTCCAGTCTTGTCCACTCTTGTCCAGTCTTGTCCAGTCTTGTGCAGTCTTGTCCAGTCTTGTCCAGTCTTGTCCAGCCTTGTCCAGTCTTGTCCAGTCTTGTCCAGTCTTGTCTGGTCTTGTCTAGTCTTCTCTAGCCTTGCCTAATCTTGCCTAGTCTTGTCTAGTCTTGTCCAGTCTTGTCCAGTCTTATCCAGTTCTGTCCAGTCTTGTCCAGTCTTGTCCACTCTTGTCCAGTCTTGTCCAGTCTTATCCAGTCCTGTCCAGTCTTGTCCAGTCTTGTCCAGTCTTGTCCACTCTTGTCCAGTCTTGTCTAGTCTTGTCCAGTCTTGTATAGTCTTGTCCAGTCTTGTCCAGGCTTGTCCAGTCTTGTCCAGTCTTGTCTGGTCTTGTCTAGTCTTCTCTAGCCTTGCCTAGTCTTGTCTAGTCTTGTCCAGTCTTGTCCAGTCTTATCCAGTTCTGTCCAATCTTGTCCACTCTTGTCCAGCCTTGTCCAGTCTTGTCCAGTCTTGTCCAGTCTTATCCAGTCTTGTCCAGTCTTGTCCACTCTTGTCCAGTCTTGTCCAGGCTTGTCCAGTCTTGTCCATTCTTGTCCAGTCTTGTCTAGTCTACTCTTGTCGGATCTTGTCCTGTTTTGTCTAGTCTTTTCTATTAACACGACCATTTATGTATTGCCTATCTAGTATTAAATAAGTCGTTAAATCTTAGCGATTTGAATTAAAACCAGAAAGTCGTTCAATTTTATCGAGACAAAATATGCTCGATAAATAAAGATCAATCTGTTATGGTCTTTGACCTAATCTATTTCGAGCCGAATTACTAATCCACATGAATATAGCACACTAGCACACCAGTTAACTTCCAATTGAATTGAATTAAATTCAATAAAATTGTCCCTTCCAAATTCTATAATTTCCTTACAATTAGTCTATCATATATTTATTCTTCACAGACAGGGGCGTAGATAGCCCTAAGTGGACCCTGCATCAAAATTTGTTGGGGACCCCTCTTTTCCGGACCGAAGCTAAGCACAAATTTTTGCTAACACACATTTTCCCCGTATCACTGGGGGTAGTGATAGTTAATTAGCTATTTGTGTCCTGTCAATAGCTATTAATGGTAAGATTGCTAAATTAAATTTTATAATTAATGAATTTTCTGAACCATCTAAATGAATTGCACTATAAACATTGAACTTTGCTATATAGTTATAATAATAACAATTGTCTAACTAATCTTGGCGGTTTCGTCTTGTCCGTCTAGACTAGTTATAATAAAGCGATATTGTCTTAAATTTTTATGAGGACTTACACTTACTTTCTAATTATTCAATGGGATTTTAATGATGTTGGCGAATTTCACTGTGCACAAAGTGAACAAACCATATGATGCGTGCGATGTTCGCGTTTTCGCAACTAATGAAAGCCATTGCAAAACAGGAATCGTTGATAAAACCGCTTAATACGTTATGATTCACTTATCGGCTCGTAATTACTTGTAGTACTTGACACGAAAAACAATTCCGTTTCGAGCGCTTTTTTATTCTCTGTGCGACTCTGTGTTCTCGACGCGCCGAATTTAGACCCGGCGACATTGAGACAAATGCGACATGAACATACAATAAAAAAAAACAAGGTTCAAGTGCACATTCTATTTTTGCTTGGACCAACTGTGTTTCTAGCAAGTCATGTTTTCAGACGTCAGAGAAGATTAGACAGAGAAGACTAAGCAGGCAAGACTAAACAGACAAGACAGAACAAACAAGACTAAACAGGCAATATAGATAGACCAGACTAGATAGACAAAACTTGACAAAGTTCACAGAGAAGACTAAAGAGATAAGACTATACAGACAAAATGAGAAAGACAAGACTAGACAGACAAGACCAGGTAGACAAGACTAGACAAACAAAACTAGACAGGCAAGGCTAGACAGACAATACTAGACAGACTATACAGACAAGACTAGACGGAAAGACTAGACAGACAAGACTAGACAGAAAAGAGTAGACAGACAAGAGTAGACAGACAAGATTAGACAGACAAGATTAGACAGACAAGACTGGACAGACAAGAGTATACAGACAAGACTAGAGAGACAAGACTAGAGAAACAAGACTAGACAAACAAGACTTGTAGTTTTGAGGAAGCGCTATCAGCCCGCGTTGGAGGCTCCCACTCAATAAACCCCCTTGACTTTTAGTATGTGACATTTTTGAGTAAGAGCAGGCCCATGCAATTATTGCCGCCCAGGGAATCGAAGTACGGTCTGCCGCGTGTCAGGCGGTTATACTGTCCACTATAATAGCGAGGAGGAGAGCAATACTAGCCAGACAAAGAAGACTTGATAAACTTGTCTAGATACAAAAACTAGACAGACAAAACTACAAACCTTGGTGAAAATGTGTGTCGTCAAAGTGCAACGAAGTGTCGTTGTAGGACAACGAAGTGTTTCCGAGAAAAAAGTGTCGGGCACTGCTTCCCGGATACTCCACAATGAAATAGTTCAACGACATTTCACTATTACTTCGATTGAGCGAACACTCGATGCTTCGACGGCACTCTACGGAAAATCAGTTATGACGACAGTTCGTCAATGCATTAGCGACACTTCGTCGAAACTTCGTTCAGACACTTTCACGAAATTTCATTTTCACCAGGGCAGACATCACTGGACAAACACAACACTAGACAGGCAAGACTAGACAGATAAAGCCAGACAGATAAGACTAGACAGACAAGACTAGATAGGCAAGCCTAGACAAAGCAGACTAGAGAGACAAGATTAGCCAGACAAGACTAGACAGGTAAGACTAGGTACATAAGGCTAGATAAATAAGACTATTTAAATAAGACTAGACAGAGAAAATTAGACATACAAGACTTGAGAGACAAGACTAGATAGACAAGAGTAGACATACTAGGCTAGACAGACAAGACTAGACAGACGAGACTAAACAGACAAGACTAGACAGACAAGACTAAACACACAAGACTAGACAGACAAGACTAAACAGACAAGACTAGACAGACATGAATGGACAAACAAGAATGGATAGACAAGGCTGGACATACAAGACTAGACAGAAAGACTAGACATACAAGACTCAACAGACAAGACTACACAGACAAGACTAAACAGACAAGACTAAACAGACATGAATGTACAAACAAGAAAGGAGAGACAAGACTGGACATGCAAAACTAGACGGACAAGACTAGACAGACAAGACTAAACAGACAAGACTAGACGGAAAAGACTAGACGAACAAGACAAGACTGATAAGACTAGATACTCAAGACTAAACAGACAAGTCTAGCCAGACAAGACTACACAGACTAGACTAGACAGACAAGTCTAGACAGATGAGACTAGACATGCAAGACTAGGCCGGAAAGACTAGAGAGGCAAGTCTAGACTAACAAAACTTGACAGACAAGGTTGGTGCCGCACTGGTTGGAAATGGCTCTACCTCGGCGGGGAATCGATCCCCGGTCTCCCGCTTGCCGTGAGGGTAAGTTTCCACCACACTACCGAGGAGGACAAACAGACAAGATTAGACAGGCAAGACTAGATAGGGACAACTATACAAACAAGCGTAGACAAACAAGAGTAGAGAGACAACACTAGACAAACTTGTCTAGATTCAAAAAACCAGACTAGTATAAATGAAATGTCGTATGAAGTAGCACAAATATCAAAACTTCTCCCACACTTCACAATAGAACAGTTCAACTAAACTTCACTATTGCATCGAGTTCTCGAATATCAACACTTCCTCGGAACCACACTCCACACCGACACTTCGACGACATTTCATTTTTATCAGGACAAACATCACTAGATTAAGAAGGCTAGACATGCAAGACTTGACATATAAATCTAGATTGGCAAGGCTAGATACGGAAGATTAAACAATCTAGACTAGATTAGGCAACCAAAGTAGACGTCTTCTTCTGTGTTTAACTCTTCTCATCTGTTATCAAATGGTAATGCAAAGATTTTTTTTATTAAAATAAATTTTCAACTTTTTTAAAAAATATTTTATTCGTAAATTTGTTGGAAATAATATAAAAAATTAAAATACCAGGTTTATACTTTGATTTGGACGGATATTTTATAAATTAAAACTGTCATAATATTTGGTTAATACATTTCATGCAGGGAAAAGTAATAAAAAAAATTCAAACAACTAGCACAGCCAAGTCCGGAGACTTGAATTATATATATATATATATATATATATATATATATATATATATATATAATGATATGATATCATATCGGATCTTGATAATATCATAAAGGCACAAAAAATGTATTTTTCGACGTGCAAAATGTAGACAGACAGATTGCTATAGTTTATAGCAATCTTTCTGCAAAACGATTTTTTGCAAAAAAACAAAACTAATTATTGCAGATTATTTTTTTAACACTTCTCTAACATTTTTAACAATATATTTATTTGGCATGTAATTTCTAAACCAAACTAAAGATTAATAAATCAAACTAAAATGTAAGAAGTTTCAGACTTGAAAGAAAAGAGATTCAATTGATAACATCTAGAGTAAAATTTGTAACGCTTAAGGTCACTTATTATTAATCTAACATTGAAGTTCTTAAAAAAAAATATTAAAAAATAAAATCCAAAGCAAATGGACGGAATTAACTTAAGAACAATTAATAGCAAATACAATAAAATATTTACATTCTATAAAAAAAATTACTAAAATTTAAAAGTCTTTGTACTAATTTACAAATTTAAAGAAAAATCAATCAAAGAAGTTTCTAAGAACATACAAAGAGAACACCGACGACAATATCAACGAAATTAACGAAGTCTGCAAGTTGGAGCCTGCGGCGTGACAATCCACGATCCTTCTCGCCCTCATGAAATTATTGCCTAGGTAATTTGAATAATATCGTTTGCTTGGAGGAATCACTTCCAGCTGCGTCGTCGCGTCTTGGAATATCAAATCCGTATATGGTGGAGTCGAATAGAACATACTGAAACTAGAACAAAAAAATAACATTAGGTTCTTCTTTGTCTCGTTTTATCTGTCTGTCTGCTTTTGGGAGAACTTTTCACTAAACCCCCTTTTCCACTTGGTTTTTAGTATGCGCCACCAAGGTATCGTTTATTTTGCATTGCTTCAGGGTGGGCAGCCCGGACGGTTAGTGCCGCCCTGATTGAAAATGCCTCCGGGGCGCGGAGTCGAACCCCAGCCTCCCGCTTGTTTGCTGTCCAATACACTATCAAGCAGGAATTATTTGTCTGTCTAGTCCTGCGTGTCTAATATAATTTTAACAATCTAGTCTAGTCGTGTCGGTTTAATTCGCAGTTTTCTCGTTGTTTTTGTAAACGATTTGTTGGAAATATTTACCTGAACTCGTCTGGCAATTTCCTGCCATAGAACGTTTGAGAGTACATGAACAAGTTGATGAACGCGTTGATTTGCGTCTCGTTGTATCCGTATCCTCCTCGAGCGACGACCGCGTTCGCCTTGACTTTCCCCAAATTGCATTTTTGATAATCCGTGACCTCAGCTCTTGTACCTTGAACAACAACAATTTGAAACAAACTGAAATCTCTTTACAAGGGTTGTTACATGTGTAACAGCCTAATTGAAAAGTTTTTTTGGTAATGTGCAAATTCAAGTCTCAATATGTAATTAGTTTCTCGTAGAGCACGTATTAATAATAATCCTAAACAAAATAGATTTAATTTGATATAAAGGGTGACAAATTAAGAGTATCCTGAATTTATACGTCAATTATCAAAGACAATTATCAAAGAAGAATGAAAGATCGATGCAACAATGAACGCATTGCACGCTTGCACTTTCTGGCGAAATCTCACCAACAGCTTGTCGAATGTTTCGCTTTAAGTCTTCCAGGGTTTCAGGTCAGTTCTGATAAATTTTAGATTTAACTTGACCCCATAAAGGCAGACTTCCGAGCAAAGCGGCTTTGGCGTCACTAACGCAGCGATACTGCCGCGGCGACATAGCGACAGTATTATGCACTTTGAAAATGTATGAGGCGCCATTCGAGCACAGCGACACTGACGCTGAGCGCGTCAATGTCGCTGCGCCTCATACATTTCCATAGTGCATAATACTATCGCTATGTCGCGGCGGCTTTGACGCTGCGTTAGTGACGCAAGAGCCGCTTTGCTCGTGAGTCTACCTTTAGAAATAATCCAAAACCGACAAATCCGGAGAGCAAGGAGACTACAACAGATTCCCACGCTTGGAAACCAGACGACCAGAAAATAACTCTCGTAACACTCCCATAGACATGTTGAATACATGAGGCCTTGCATCAATCAACTTGCGGATACAAAATATAATGTAATCGGAGTTTTGGAGTCGAGCGATGGCATCCATTAAGAACGGTTGTAGCATCTAAACATACCGCTCACTATTGCACTACTGCATTGCCTTTTTCATCTTCAAAAAATACGGTTCCAATACTCCATTATCCAATACTTCATTTACTCCTGAGAATATTGGACACCATACAGTTTACCTTTTGAGAATGCAGTTCTTCTTGGAATATAACTTGAGCGTTTTCGGCAGACCAGTAACATACATTTTGTTTGTTCCTCTCCCGATTCAATTGAAAATGTGGTTCGGTACTCATAATTATTTTGTTGACAAAATTATCCCCTCTGCCCAAAATCCATCGACTGAATTCTAAACGTGAGTTTCGGTCTATTGGAAGAAGTTTTTTACCATTTGTACGGCCGAAAGAGTAAATCTATATTAAAAATTATTCTTACAGACTCATGTGAAATTCCTACTTGCTGCGGTAATTTCGCACGGATTCATTAGAATTTTCTTCAATTCTGCTCCTAACTTGCAAAGTATTCACTTCCGTTCTAGCAGTTTTTTTCCTCTCTGCAAGTTTACTACCTTTAAGAGAACCTCATCGACGATATTTTTCAACCCATCTTGCAATTGTGCTGCTGCAAGTTGGCGGCGCTGGTAAATTAAACTGTTGTCGAAACCACCCTTGAATTTGAATAATGGAGTTCGTTCTAATAAAATGCTGTACTCAAGCAATCCTTTGTTCAATGGACCACTGCTCCATTTTCAAAAAAACTTGAAGGTTCACTGAATATTAGACAGACAATTAAAATTATGGCAAATAAGTCATTACTTTTTGTTTTTATTAAGTAAAAACAGGTCACACTGCTAACACTGTCACTTTGGTGATACTTAATTTGTCACCCTTTATTAATGTAGAACAACCTTAATAATTAAGTTCGGGACAAAAATTAAAGTCGCAAAACAGGCGCATAATATGTAATTAATTACAGTTTCCCATTTACAAGGCGTATTAATAATTCTAGACAAAACCGATTAAATTTGATATACACTGCCGAGCATAAAATTAGGGTCACTCCGTAATTTGAAGTTATTTAAAATTTTTTTTAGTTTTTTACGTGTGCTTTCGGTTGTTTGTGTTATGTTAACAGTTTATTAACTAATTGCTTGAATAAAACAAAAGGTTTTTCTTTTTCAAAGTTTATTGAAAGTAATGAAAATGAACAATTTTAATTTTATGTGATAAGTAATGAAAATGAACAAAGTTTACTTTGATATGTTTTTGTTGAAACAAAAGAAAGTTTAAGGACAGCATAGCATTTGTTTCTGTGGTGTCGTCTGTCTGTTGTAAATTGTTGTCATTGTTAGGGTTTTGCAATGAGCATAAATCCCGTTGTTGCGGCACAAATTGTGGCGGCTTTAGAAGATTGTCGCGGTCAGCGCGAAACTGCGAGAAACATTGGTGTAAGTCTCTCGAGTGTGCAACGAGTATGGCGGCGGTTCGAAGAGACAGGTCCGCTCACTCGAGGACCTTGTTCAGGCCGAGTCAAAACTCCAACAACTAAGGATGACCGCTTTCTCGTTTCTAGTGCTTTGAGAAACCGAACGGTCACGGCAGTTTCCCTTCGAAATCATCTCCAAGAAGTGGGAAATGTAAACATAAGTGAGTGGGCAGTTAGGAGACGACTTTATGGTGCTGGATTATCTTCTCGAACTAGAGAGACTACTGGACCGCCTTTTTCCCGTGCACACCGGATTGCGAGGTTGAATTTTGCACGAGAACACTTGACTTGTACAATAGCGGATTGGAGACGCGTATTGTTTTCCGATGAACCGCGATTCTGTCTTACGGGCTCAGATAGACATGTAAGAGTGTGGTGACGACAAGGCGAGAGATATGCTCAAGCGTGTAATGCCGAGCGAATACCATTTGGCGGAGAATCAGTTATGGCATAAGGAGGCATATCTTTTGACACTCGCACGGAGTTAGTCTTTATCGAGAATGGGACGTTGACTGCGCATAGGTATCTGACAGAGGTTCTAGAAGACCATGTTTTACCATTCATGGTTATTCTTGGAGACGACGCAACATTTATGCATAATAACGCAGTATGGGGCCACTGCTCGGATAGTTACTGAGTATCTTGACGAGTGTGAAATCACGCGATTTGTTTGGACAGCTCGCAGTCCAGATTTAAATCCAATTGACCATATTTGGTATGAGATGGGAAAACTTTTACAGAGACATGTGCCGGCCCCCAGAAATTCTAGAGAGCTTCGCGACATACTGGTGCAAGAATTGGACAATCTTCTGCAGAACGTGATCCAAAATCTAATCCAAAGCATGACAAGTCGTTTGCTGTTTTCACTGACAAAGGAGGGAATCTCACTACTGAAGTCCTTAAACTTTCTTTTGTTTCAACAAAAGCATATCAATGTAAAGTTGTTCATTTCCATTACTTAGCATATCAAATTAAAATTGTTAATTTTCATTACTTTCAATAAACTTTGAACAACAAAAACCTTTTGTTTTATTCAAGCAATCAATTAGTAAACTGTTACAACCGAAAAGACACGTAAAAAACTAAACATTTCTAAAATAACTTGAAATTATGGAGTGACCCTAATTTTATGCTTGGCAGTGTATTTTGATGATGTAAAACAATCTAAATACTCAAGTTCAAGACAAAAATGATAAGGAGATAATTGATACCATACCATATAAGGAGATAATTAATTAATTATAAGGAGATAAAGCATCACAGATAAAGTTATTAATAAAACTTGAACAATCATGATGTAGTTAACACTAGAATGACGAAGAGAGTCAATTTGACTCACTTTCTATTTTATGGCTATGTATATAGAAAACATTAAAATTTTGTTTTTGTTTTTAATAGAATTATGAAATGGATTCAAATACTAATTCCTTCTCCTCCCCATAGCAGATTTTAAATTTTGTTATAAATTCCACTCTCTTTTAGCAATTCAAGTGTGTTTTTTCATAGTTCTGAACTTCCAACGCATTGCTTTAGAACAGCTGGGATTTCGAGTGGTAGACTCATGTTATAAGTGGCAGCACTTTTTGTGATATTGTGTTTAACGGTAAAGGGAATATCACATATTTCGCACTTTTGCCACAGATGTCTTGGAGATCAGGCGTCAATGAGTGATGTTTGTATGTCCTGTTCTCACTCTGGTGATAATAGACTGGTCTTTGCGGTTGGTTATCAGTCGTGGGGTATTTTCATATCGCAACAAATTATTTGATCAGTAAAAATACGATTTGATCAGTAACAACTTGAATGTACATTTACTAAATAATTAAGCAATAAAACTAAATCAATAGTAAAATATTTACAGGCAAAATAAAATCATATATTTCAAGTTAAAATACTGGATGATCAGTACAATATTATTTAAACAGTTCTTAAACATTTTGATTTATAAAATTTTATATCTGATTCAATGGGTTTGCGTTTGTTAAGTATTATATTTTAATTGTGGCACAGAATATTGAACTGCACAAGTTAAAAAAAAATACTACTCAGTTTACAACTGAGTACACTTGATTCTTATCACTTGAGTGCCTTGTGTTGCGGTGAGATAGATTATATAATTTTAAAAGGTAAGTTAATGTATTTGTAGATAATTTTTGCAGTCTTATTCTGCAGGCTTTCAGGATGGATTATAGTTGTCTAGGCGCGGAGTACGGATCCTGTATATCAGTAAGCTCCCTCCGCCCTCAAATCATTAATTTTTCATTTGCATTTCCATTTCACTATTATACCTGATCATATTGAAAAAAATAGATACAAAATTACAAACTTGTATTGTATGTATTATACTATGTATGTATTAAACTTACGTATGTAAGTTTTTTTAAGAATCAATATGGAATTTATTCCTGAACAAAATAACTGATCAAATAGCATTTCTACATATCATTTCATATTTTTTTAACAGTCAAAGAATAATTTTTATCTGGGAAAAACATGCTGATCAAATTAAATTTTCTACTTAAAATACGTTTATTTTTTAACTTGTCAATTGGACAATCTTACTGATCAACTAAATGTAAGCCTTTTCATATACAGGTCGTGGCAGCATAACTTCCTTTAAAAAAAATAATAAAACTTACTTTATGAATCACAATTTTTAAAAATTTTGTTTTACATAGTTTTGAAAATTATGTCAGGTAGGTGATGATGCCCCCTCACATTGTCCATACACTGAGTAAGCCGAGTTCTTGCGCTAGCTATAACCCTTATCAGCATATCAGCGGGTATGTTTGCAATATCTGCTGGGATATTGGCCTTCAGGTATTGTAATGTCCTTGGACGGTTGACATAAACGCGGAATTTCGAATAACCTCACAAAAAGGAATCGCAAGGGGCAAAATTGGGTGAGCGGGCCACTCCAAATCGCCCGTTATTGAGATGAGGCGCCCCGGGAAGTGTTCCCTCAAAACAGCCATTGATGGCCGGATGACCGGTCCCTTGAAGTGTGAGCCGTTGCTCAATCTTGTTGGAACCAAATGTCCCCTAATTCTAATTCATCAAGTCGTGGAAAGAATTCCTCCAACATGTTCACATACCGGTCCGAATTAACTGTCGTAACCATTTTCTTCAAAAAACCAGTGACCAGCAATTCCACCTGAGGAAATTGCACACCACACTGTTACTTTAGATTAATGTAAAGGCCCAAATTCTGGGGGTTGGTGTCAGCCCAGTAGCGCATGTTCTGCTTGTTAATGTATCCACTTAAGTGAAAAAGGGATTCATCACTGAAAAAAACAATAACGTCCTTAAAAACGTTTTCGAGAAGTGCCTCACATGCATTTCTTCGAGAATTGAAGTCTCGTTCTGAGAGTTCCTGCACAATCGACAACTTGTAGGGATGGTAATCAAGGTCATCGTGAAGAATTCGCCTCACTGAACGATCTGAAAGTCCAAGGGCAGACGCATATTTGCGCGCATGGCTCCGTGTGGATTTCAAGATTGAAGCTCTCACTGCCTCAATGTTCTGAGGTGATCTGATGGGCGGAGGGCCTCCAGTTCTTCGTCTTGTCGCACTCCCGGTTTGTCGTAATGTAGTGACCCATGTAACAATTGATTTCCGGTCCGGGCCAAGAACCAATGGGGATAAATTGAAGCGATTTCGGAAGGCGCGCTGGACTGCGATCACAGGACATCCGTTCGAAAAGTAGGCCTCGACGCAAACGCACGCTCCTCACCATTCCAACGCATGATGGCGACTGATCGAGGTTCGGGGTGGCAACAAAACTTTACAACCATGCCTCTCGAATAGGGCCACCTCCGCCTACAGCCTGAATGGTGCGCCTTTCCAAAAATTAAGTTATGTTGCCGCACCCTGTCTATATTATTTACGTATTGTATGGCTTCTGAGAGGGTCAATAGTGTTATTGTAGGGAAATCATTGTTTAGGACAGCAGACTTGGCCGCTTGGTCAGTTTTCTCTTTGCTCGCGATTCTTTGGTGTGAGTATAATAATAATAATCTAATAAAGGCTAAAAGCATTGACATAGAGTCAGATAGGATTGAGGTGCTGGTTGGAGCATTTTCGACTTTGCTCAGGGCTCTGAAGATTAAAGCTTTGCAGCTGAATATTGAGTATTGGCCTCTAAAGAATCGTCGGTCGCTATGGCGCAACCTGTACCTATATGTATATTCGGCCCGCCTCTGTATGTTATGATACAACATCGTTGAGACCAGTTAATTATTAAGCACAGTAGACTATAGTTGGTGTTTTTGCATTTTTGTCGTCGGAGAGTTCGAGGTTGACTTTAGGGTTGAATGCAGTTAATGGGAGGAATTGGAAGAAGCTTGCTGTATTCGATCATCGGAAGTTGGATGTCTAAGGTCCTTCTTTCTTCTTTCTTCTTCTCGCGGATGGGTCACTTAGGACCACGCGGAATCAACGTATGCTGAGCCTTCCTCCTTGCCCAATAGCTTTTCATCTTCATGGATTGTTGTACTTTCTGTTCCTCCGACCATGCACGTCGTGTTGGTTTCTTCAGATCTTCCTCAAATCCCCTTGTATGAACAATATTCCTGATCACATTTCTATTCATGAGATCTGGCGATCCCATCTCCACTAGGTCCCTTTCCACTTGTTTGTACCACTTTGGTCTTGTAAGTTTGTTCTGTAGAAATTTGTGGATTCGGTAAGTAAGCCTCGTATGATTCATTCTTTCCAAATGACCCAAAAATTGAATTCGTCTCATTCTCATGGTATCGGTAATTTTTGAAATTTTTCTATATATTTCAGAATTGGGTTTGGGATAGTGTATGCCATTCTTAATTCTGGGCCCTAAGATCTTTCTCATAAAGAGTCCTAAGGTCCTTCTAATGGTTTGAAGACGTAAGAATTTTTGCGTACTAAGATGATTTCAAAATTTATTTATAAGATCTATTTACTTAAATGTAAATAAATATTTGTTGTTATTGGTTGCTAGTGTTGTAAAAATAATTGGTATATGGTATACCAATCGAGAGATCGATTGCGAAGAATACACCCAAATAAGAGAATTTCCATTACTTATAAAGTTATATAAATCTACACACTTTATACTCGAGTTTCGACTGTTGGTTGTGTAAGTATGGATTTCCAGGTAGTAACGGTCGCAAACACCATTTTTATAAAAGAGAAAATACTTTCATTAATCTATTTAAGTTACAGAATATTGAACTACTACTATTATTCGTGTCCGGATCACACAATGTCCTTCCAAAAGTTTGCGGCTCTGAATATTGAAAAACGGTTAAATTGATGTTCTTGTATCATGCAAAATAAATAGAAGCAAAATGGTCTGGCAAAACAAGAAGCTTCGTACCACTTGGTTGACAGAGACCGAGAAGGATATTAAAGAACTGGGAATAACAGATCTCAAAAACAGACAGTCTGTGAGACGCACCCTGAAGGAAGTCCGTGGATTTCAGGAAAAACCTCGAAGGAAAGGTACCCCCTAGAGAGAAGAGAGAAAGGAGTTACACCGGCATAAGATGCGACAATACTGGGCAAAGGTCAAAGCCCAACAGTTGAACAAGCGTGGTCCAAAGTAGGCCTATTCGAAAGAAGTAGAAGAAGCAAAATGGATAATAAATCTCCAAAATATATATTTTCAACTTCAATTTTGAAGTTTGAGTCGAATTGGCTCAAAATAATAATACCCAACATCTGGCAATCTAGATTTAAAGCAACAAACCGATATTTGTTATGATTATTTAATTTAATATGTAAGAACTTACCATCAGGACACATCAGTTCGAAATCGTCCATTAAGGCATCTCTAGCCCACCATTCCTTTCTCTTCCCTCCAGTGTTTTCCAACACAGTTGTGTGTTTGACAAACGCCACATGCCCTCCCCCTTCCACAAGACACCTAAAGGCACCGGTGTGCCCGTAATAGTCTTCAGACGCATCTCTTCGACAATATCTATTAAAAACATAATATTAACATCGTCCGATCTGTTAGTCTAGTCTAGTGCTTACCTATAGCTGACGCCATGGCACAAATGGCACATGTTGTCGTAAGGCACTCCGGTGTTGTATTCGGTACTCAAGGCTCCTGGAACACAACTTTTGCTGAAGTATTCAGCGGCGGCTCGAATACTGTCGCAACCGTACGGCCTGATCCAACCGTTTGCCAGCAGATAAGCCATTGGTACAACCCACCCAGCAGCAGTATTAATTCCACCATGACAAGTATTTTTATCTAAACAACCAAATCTTAATAACATTATATATACATATTAGTCACATTACTTTTAAGATATGTAAGTTCAGTATCTGGGTCTGATTCTTTGGCGACGGCGACCACGTAGTACTCGGGTTTACCCAGGTTGTAAACTTCGCTGATGAAGGGGATTAAGTCGTAGCTTAGGCCTGCGGTGTAAACGTCACTCGCGTCCAAGACTGTGACGTCAGCGGTGCCCGAGCGGATTGCCTGCATGCAGTGGATTTGCGAGTGTCCCTTGTAACACACCATTTCCGGCTTAAGAAGTTGAGCCTTCAACGCAGTCTAAAACAAACAAGAAACGGATCGTATTATTTTAGATTAGATTAATCTCAAAGAATCTAAGGAGATCAGGATTAGGAGGATATGGCATGAGTGATAGCTGTTACGGTATAGGGCTCCGCGCATTCGTTGAGTTGATTTGATATTTTGTCTGGTAGATGTTTGATTGAGTTTCGAAAGATCATTAAACTAATAACATAATCAACAAAAATCATTATGAAATTGGAATAAAGCCAGATAGCAACTGTTACAAATAATATTACAAGGAAAAGCGCCAGATAAGAGAAATGTAGGCAGAAAAAGAACATCACGTTAAGCAATGTTTAGAGAAAAAGTTTATGTGTGACAAACAAAATTCTTACCTGATGAACTCATATGATTCAAAATTAATTGATAGACACTCGTGAAGCTCTTTTCAGTATCCAAATGCTTTCCAAACGACTAAGAGATGTCAACATAGATATAATACATACATACACGCTTTATCATTGACTACCAAAACACATTCGACCGAATACATCACTCGAAAATGATCGAAGTCCTTAGAGAGTCTGAAAGGACAAGGATGACACTTGACACTTGAGTGTCAAAGATCTGAGTATAATTACAAATCATTCCTGGAACCAGACAGCTATAGTCGAGATTCATAAAGAAAAGACCAACCATATCGAAATACTCAGAGGAGTCAGACAAGGATGCATCCTATCACCAAAGATATTCATTGTATGGTCTTGGTAAAGAATACGGGACTGTTTTGAAATTTAGTGTTGCGGACATTTTACCTGGTGTAACTGTTGTTAATCGTCTTTGGCACTTTTTAACTAAGATCCGAAAGCAAAAAATAAACTTCTACGTTGTCCACGTTGTTTCAATAAATATTCGTGTTTTTGTTGAAAATAATTGTTGACATTTTCAAGATGACACCAATGTCTTGATTTATCTGCCCGCTTCGCGGCGGGCAACCTAATCTAACCGAGGTTAAACCAACGGTCCTTGCCACATTGTCCTATATTGGATCGAGAGTTTGCGCTGCCGCGCGTATGGTGTCTTGGTTTATCTGCCCGCTTCGCGGCGGACAACCTAATCTAACCGGGGTTAAAGCAACGGTCCATGCCACATTGTCCTATATTGCAGTGTTTCCCAAAGTTTCTATCCACGTGTACCCCTTTCGAATATGTTTTAACACTTCTTACCCGTACACTTCGTACGGGTACTTCGTACACTTCGTCTTTATATACGAACAATTTGCAATCATATCATGAGCAGTTAGTAAAATAATCTATTCGTTGTATTTTATTAATTAATTATCAAAGATGATGAAGCTGAATTATTTTTAGATTTCAAACTATTACACAAACATTTAGAACACAAACATTTAAATATTGTTATTTTTATTACTCATGTGGGATAAGTACTATTTTGGCGCCCGTTTTTGGGTGCGACAAATGGTCGTTTGTCAATTCAAATTCAAATTATGCTTCGCGCACGCTAATATTCAATAAAAATCGATACGTTACATAAAAACAATTGAATAAATAAAATATACACAATCAAAACCTTAATATTAAAAAGTGACGTGAAAGAAACATGTTTTTTTCATTACAAAATAAAAATTAAAGAAAACGAATTCAAATTCTTCATTTTTACTTCGTTTTTTTATGGCCCCTCGCATGAGTAATAAAAAATATTACCAAATAATAAATATTATAAGTCGTGCGGTATTGTCAATTGCGAAAAACAAGAGCTCTCACTTCGTTCGTGAGCCCAATTTTGCTCTCGTTTGGCAATTGACAACTTACCGCCCTAGTTGCACAATATACTATTTTCATCTTATATACACTTTGGCCCACATAAAAAATGAATATTTTGGAACATCGTTTCGTACCCTTTTCAAACCATTCGCGTACCCCTTGGGAAACACTGCTATATTGGATCGATAGTTCGCGCTACCACGCGTATGTTGTATTGATTTATCTGCCCGCTTCGCGGCGGGCAACATAATCTAACTGGGGTTAAACCAACGGTCCTTGCCACATTGTCCTATATTGGATCGGGAGTTCGCGCTGCGGCGCGTATGTTGCCTTGGTTAGATTAGGTTGCCCACCGCGAAGCGGAAAGATAAATGAAGACAACATACGCGCGGTAGCGCGATCTCTCGATTCAATGTAGGACAAAGTGGCAAGGATCGTTGGTTTAACCTTGGTTAGATTGGGTTGCCCACCGCGATTCAATATAGGACAAAGTGGCAAGGACCTTTGGTTTAACCCTGGTTAGATTAGGTTGTCCACCGCGAAGCGGAAAGATAAATCAAAACAAAATACGCGCGGCAGCGCGAACTCTCGATTCAATATAGGACAAAGTGGCAAGGGCAGTTGGTTTAACCTTGGTTAGATTAGGTTGCCCACCGCGAAGCGGACAGATAAATCAAGACAACATACGCGCGGGAGCGCGAACTCTCGATCTAATATAGGACAAAATGGTAATGACCGTTGCTTTAACCCCGGTAAAATTAGGTTGTCCGCCGCGAAGCGGACTATTCTTGCGCAGGGTCATTATGCTAATCTTCTCTGTATCGTATCAATTTCATTATTAGTATTCATTATTATTATATTGAATACATTAAATCTCACTTTTATTCTTGCGCAGGGGTCTCACGTTAATCTTATTAGTATATGTATTAATTAAAATATTTTTGAAATTTGAATTATATTTGAGGTTTTGCAAAACCTCCTATTTTTTTGCTAATTTTTCTTTAAAAGAGTTAAAAGTGACAACGCTGGTTTAGCTACATGGGCATATTTTTAGTTATGTGACCAGTAATACACGTATGTTGTTTTAGAAATTTCAAGTGACAAGTCAAATATTTTTATTACAAAAATCTTCATTTCATCATTCAATAAAACTTCATTTTACATTTTTGCGCTTACTTAAAAGACGATTTACAACATTTAAATCAAGTTAAAAAACGAGAAACTCGATTTTCTGAGTTTACCGAGTTTAGTTTACACAAACAGTTGGAAGAATGTGGGGCAGTGCTAAATGTAGGAACAAGAAACATGAGGATAGCGAGACATCATTTAGAATCTTATTTATCTGATTTCGTATGGCGACAGTATCAGGGGAAAGAAAATAGAGATAATTTTGATTCTATATTAAATTCTATCTCAACCAATTTTCCACCAACATTTTGAAATAAAGTGTTTAGAATTTAAAAAAATGTTTTAATTTTAATTAAAATGTTTTATTTGATGATTTTTCATAAAAATTTTAGGTGAAAATATACGGGATTTAAAAATAAACGGTGGTGGGGTTAATACGTAAGTACCAATATTTTTTATTATTTCAGAGAAATATTTGAGTTTTTGGTATCAAAAAATAACGTTTTATATACTATAATTCTGACGTTTGTGTAAAATCTGACGTGTATGACTGGTCACATAACTAAGAATGTTGATGCAGTTGGGTCAGCGTTGCCAAATTTAATTTTGACAACATAATATAAATTATTTAATTTTTTCTGTGTTACATATTTGGGTAAAGTATATACAAAATTGGCTTCCAAAAGTTATTTGTCCTCCATCTTTGTCCATCTTTTGTCCATGATTTGTCCATCTATCCAACCGAGGTTAAACCAACGGTTCTTGCCAAATTGTCCTATATTGGATCGAAAGTTCGCGCTACCGCGCGTATGTTGTCTTGATTTATCTTTCCGCTTCGCGGTGGGCAACCTAATCTAACCAAGGTTAAACCAACGGTCCTTGCCACTTTATCCGCTGCCGCGCGTGTGTTGTCTTGATTTATCTGCCCGCTTCGCGGCGGGCAACCTAATCTAACCGGGGTTAAAGCAACGGTCCTTGCCACATTGTCTTATATTGGATCGATAGTTCGCGCTGCCGCGCGTATGTTGTCTTGATTTATCTGCCCGCTTCGCGGCGGGGCACCTAATCTAACCGGGGTTAAACCAACGGTCCTTGCCACATTGTTCTATATTGGATCGAGAGTTCGCGCTGCCGCGCCGGGGTTAAACCAACAGTCCTTGCCACATTGTCCTATATTGGATCGAGTCTATATCGAGTCCTATATTGAGTTCGCAATGTTTTTCATATAAACGGGCATATAAACAAAAATAAACGTGGCAAACAAAAATAAACGTTCGCATCTACTATCTGTCATCTTGAAAATGTCAACAATTATTTTCAACAAAAAGATGAATATTTATTGAACCAACGTAGAAGCTTTTTTTTAATTTTTGCTTTCGGATCTTAGTTAAAGAGTGCCAAAGACGATTAACAACAGTTATACCAGGTGAAAAGTCCGCAACACTGAGTTTCAAAACAATCCCGTATTCTTTACCTAACCCTCATTGTATATGCGGAACAAGTATTCAAGGAGTCAATATAGGAAATAAATCTGGGAATATTTCTAAACGTAGAAACTCTGAACAACCTCAGATATGTGAACGACACGGGTACTATTCGCCAGTTCAGTGAAAGATATGTAATAACTAATAAGTCAAAGTGAAAGGATTTTGATTTTAGACATCGCAAAGAATAATTGGACATTTCTAACATTGAATAAATTATTGGATTAGAAGGTGGTTTCTTTAAGAATGTCAAACCAGAACTGTTGAAATGATACTATTTCATTACTACATCTGTTGGGCAAACGGAGCTTAAATTACCTTCATTTTGATGCACTTTTCCAGTTCGGTATCGGACGTGACGCAGAGGGTCATTCGGTTCACTGGGCAGTCTCTAACTCCCATGATAAGGTCCAAAGACCTGCCCAAATAGCCGGAATAAGTCTGGTGACTTTCGTCTATTACCTGGAACTTCCTTGTTGTGTCCTGCAAAAGAACATTAAAATCAAATGTAAATTCAAATCAAAACAAATTCTAAATCATTTTTTGTTAAAAAAAAAAATGAAATGGATACGAATTACAAAGAAACTTTCGTACAAGTTTTGTTCGTTAAGTTATCAGCTTGTGAATGTTTGACTAACCATATATTATCACTAACTCTCCATAACCACTCAGTTCCTCAATTCCAACCTGGGAGAACAAAACTGATCTAACCAAACCTTATCTATCCCTACCTGATAAACTCACCTAGATCTAACCTAACCTATTCATTGAATAACTAGACGTTTAATGAATCAAGAGAATTAGAGTAAATGAATGTGCTACAAACCTGGACAAGAAGATTGGCATGATATCCATACTTTGGAGTCGACTCGAACAAGTTGAAAACCTCGTAGAAACTCCTGTTAGTCCCGTAATTATTATCCCCGTAGGTCCTATTATAATTAGGATCGAAATTCTCCTCCCTATCCCTATTGAAATGACTCACATCTGTCTCGTAAGGATCAATATTGACCCCGTACTGATCCCTATTGATACTATAAGGATCCCGTGCAAAAGGCCCTTGCCCAAAAGGAACGTTCCTATTACCATCCCTGTCATCGTAATTATCCCTATTGTATTTATCATCATTGTAATTCCTGCTTTGTCGTTTGTTGCGAATTCTGTTGCCGAACTGGTCGTACTGGGGGCGCTCGTCGTACTCGTTTCGGTCGTCGTAGCTGGGGTGCGTTCCGTTCTGTGGCGAGTACATCTTGGCGACCTTGTCCAGGAACTTCTGGTACTTCTTGCGTAGGGGGTACGAGGACGCCGAGCTGGTGACGATAGCATTCGTGGGAACGGTGCCCCAGCTGCAGGAGCGGTAGTCGTCGATGGGGCGGCGGGTGCCATCGGTGCATAGCAGCTCAAAAGTATCCCGAGAAACGGCACCTAGACAGATTTGAAGAATTATTTGTAAGAATGGACAAGGCTAGATTAGACATTTGATTTGTTCCTTTTTATCTAGTTTTATCTGGTTTAGACTGGTAAGCCTAAAAAAAAGAAAAACTTACTATATTCTGAGCTTTTGGTAAGCTCGTCGACATTGTAATGTTTGAGGAAAGCAACGTCTCCAACTTCTAGCAAACATCTGAAGGCTCCCTCGAATCCTGCGTAGGGATCAGCGTCGGTGCACCTTCCTCCGGGGATCTTGCCAATGCAGATCGAACACAGTTTGTCGGAGTTGTCGCCGATGGGATTGTACTTCTCGGTCAGGGCATTCACCGCACAGGACGGCCCGAAGAAATTCGTCGCCGACCGCACATGGTTGTTACAGTCGATGATCTCCATTCCACCCTCCTTCATCAACTAACAAAAATTTAACTATTAAAACTTTGAGGCACAGAATTTTAGATAATTTTAAATAACCCGCTAGGCATATTTAAGCATCAAAGTTGGGACACTTTTAATACCGCCGTGACTCAGAGGTTAATAAGAAGCAAATGTTGAGTTTTATCTGTTTAAATTGTCCTCGTCTACTGATTTAAATAATCTTCTGCACTCGTCTTGTAGGATGCAGAATATTGTCTTGAATTAATCTAATTCTTCTTTTATCACGTCAATAGTCTAATTCGACCCAGTTTTCTTAATCCCTTCCTTTCTAAAACCGTTCAAATTTATACCTTGTGAACAGGTACGGTCCATCCAGCCATGGTCCCAACCCCTGCAAAACAAGCTTTCTTGTTCCTCAAATCTCTTATTGACGTAACATCCCTTAAAGTGTTCTTCTTGACAACAGCGACGGCGTAGTGGTAATTGAACCCTCCGTCGGTGACCTCCTGTGAAAGCGGCACCAGGCTGTGGAACCTGCCGCCGATGAAAACTTCCCCTGCGTCCAGGCTAGTGAACGTGACTTTCTCGGCGTCGAGGAGTCGCATGCACTCAGCCTTGTTGAAGGCTTGGTGGCAGTCCAGCTTGAAGCGGTCGTATCCGACCCGGATGCCGTCCCTGTCGACGGCGTTGGCGAAGTGCTGGCATTTCTTCTGCTCACCCTTGCTGACGGTGCACCAGGTGATCCTGACGCGACGGTCTTTCGGATTGTCGACTTTCTCGTGCAGCGCTTGACCTGCGAACAGATGGCAACAATTGCTAATGGTTAATCCTAAACTTTATTTAATCGACAGAGATTTTTTCTGTTTATTCGCGGATTTGCAGAGGATTAAACGGATTTGCTTTGGATAAATAAGCAAAAATTTATTAAATTGGTAATCAAATTGTTACACACAATTTTGTTTAAAAAATAACCGAGACCAAAACCTGTGCTATAATTATTTTCTAGACAAGACAAAACTACACAATCCAAGACAAAACTAGACAATTCCATACAAATCTAGACAATCCAAGACAAAACTAGACAAATCAAAACAAAACTAGACAATCCAAGACAACACTAGACAATCCTAGACAAAACTAGATAATCCAAGAAATAACTTGACAAGGCTAGATAAGACAAGAATAAATAAAACTAGACAAAACACAAGACAAGAATAGACAAGACTGGACAAGATTGGACAATACTGTACAAGACTGGACAAGACTAGACAAGATAAGACTAGACAGGACAAGACTTAACAAGACAAGACAAGACTAGACAAGAGAAGACTAAACAAGACAAGACTAGATAAGACAAGACAAGAGAAGACTGCACAAGGCTAGATAAAACTAGACATGACTAGACAAGACTAGAAAACACTAGAAGAGACTAGACAGAACTAGACAAGACCAGACAAGTCCTGATAAGTCCAGACAAGAGCAGACAGGCTAGACACAACTAGACAAGACACTACCAAGACTAGGCAAGACCAGACAAGACTAAAGAAGAGCACACTAGACTAAACAAGGCTAGATAAGACTACTCTAGGTTGTCTGTCTAGTCTTGTTTGTCTAGTCTTGTTTGTCTAGTCTTGTTTGTCTAGTCTTGTTTGTCTAGTCTCATCTGTACAAACTTCCGACGTTTTGTCTGCATAGTATTCCCCGTCCAGTATTGTATCTTCTCTGTCTAATCTAGTCTTTTCTGTCTAATCTAGTCTTCTCTGCGTCTATGTGCATATAGTCTATATTGTCCAATAGTGCCTTCTAGTCTAGATCTAATTGTGCTAGAATAGACTGTTAAAGTAATATTTAGTTAATCCTGTGAAAAGCTCTTAATCCATATATAGATAACCAAAAATTGATTAAATTGATAACGAAATTGTTACAATGTTATTAAAAATAACTGTGACCAAAACATGCGCAATAATTATTTTCTATGTGTTTTCTGCAAAATAATTAGGCTAGGCTAGACAACGATTGATGCCAGATTAGACAAGACAAAACTAGACAAAATTTGACAAGACTAGATAAGACTATAAAAGACTGGACAAGACAAGAATAGATAAAACATGACAAGACTAGATATGACTAGGCAAAGATTAGCCAAGTCTATACAAGACAAGAATAGACTAGACAAAACAAAACTAAAGAAGACTAGCTTAGAGAAGATAAGACTAGACAAGACACGTAAGAGAAGACAAGACAAGACTGGACTAGACTAGACAACACTAGACAAGACTATACAGGACTAGACAAGCCTAGAAAACACTAGACAACACTAGACAAGACTAGACAGGACTAGACAAGCCTAGAAAACACTAGACAACACTACACAAGACTATACAAGACTAGAAAAGACGAGGAAAGACTAGACAAGATTAGACAAGAGCAGACAGGATTAGGCAAGACTAGACAAGACTAGACAAGACAAGGCTAGACAAGACTCCACAAGACTAGACAAGACCAGACAAGACAAGACCAAACAAGACCGGATAAGACTAAACTAGACCAATCTTCTCTGTCTAATCTAATCTTGTCTGTTTAATCTAGTCTTCTGTCTAATCTAAAGCTAGGAACACGATTAGACAAGACAATACTAGACAATAAAAGACAAAGCTTGACAAGGCTAGATAAAACTATACAAGACTGGACAAGACAAGAATGAATAAAACTAGACAAGAGTAAACAAGATTAGCCAAGGTCCGACAAGACTAGACAAGATAAGACTAGACAAGAGTGCATAAGACTAAACAAGACAAGACAAGACTGGACAAGATGGCATAAAACTGCACTATACTGGACAAAACAGGAGAAAACTAAACAAGACTAGAAAAGACAGGACAACAGTAGACAAGACTAGGCAAGACTAGACATGACCAAACTTCCCAGTCCATTCTCATGTAGTATTGTCCTATCTAGTCTCGTCTATCTTATCTTCTCTGCCCAGTATTGTATGACGCGTCTTCTCTGTCTAACCATGACTGTCTAATCTAGTCTTGCCTGTCTAATCTAGTCTTTTATGATCTTAGAAACTCCTTATGTGTACATAATCTATATAGGCCAGTAATGCGTTATAATGTAGTTCTAATCGTGCTAGAATAGACTAGTAAAGTAATAAGACTAGTATAATAATAGTAGACTAGTATAGTTAAACCTATTGAAAGCTCGTAATCCATAAAAATCTATAAATACTGGCAGCCTGCGTGGATTTTAATCTAACTTGCTATTTTAATCTCATTAGTGGATTAATCTCTTGATGATAGTATCTATTAACTAACATTTTCTCAATATTTGTTACCTTACTTGTAATCTACTAAATATAGTCCATTTGTATATATAGTGAATAAGTAGTGTCCGAGATGGAACAACGAGAGGGAAATATTCGAGAACGACAAACTCGATCCCCTAAATATGATGACGCACCTATTACGATTGCAGGAAGGATGGAACAATATCCACAAAATAGCAATAAAAATAATAACAGAAAAAGAAAATGATGAAAGAAAATTAAAACTGAAAAATCGAACCCCTAATCGCACACAGTGCGGAAGGGGGCAGTAGATAGTACACGTCTAAGAACAGGTCATTCAACACCTTGAAAAAATGCGACAAGCGGTTCTGGAGTGTTCGGGTTAGTTTCAGGGGGCTCACTTGCATGGTTAACTGAAAGGTGCCATCTATACCCCATAAAAAAAGTCTTGTCTGTCTAGTCCTTTCTGTCTTGTCTTTCTAGTCTTGTATGTCTTTCCTCCTCGGTAGTATAGTTGACAACATACCCGTCTTTCAATGCGGGAGACCCGGGTTCGAATCCTGGTCGGGGAGGTGATAAGGAGGCCCACCCTGAATGTATGCAAAATATGCGATACAGGCGTGTCACATACTAAAAGCCAAAGTGGAATAGGGGGTTAAGTGTGTCTTGTCTGTCTAGTCTTGGCTGTCTAATCTGGTCTGTCTAGTTTGGTCTGTCTAGTCTTGTCTGTAAAGTCTTGCCTGTCAAGTTTTGTCTGCCTAGTCTTGCCTGTCTAGTCTTGTCTGTCTAGTCTTGTATGTCTTGTTTTGTCTGTCTAGTCTTGTTTGTCTAGTCTTGTATGTCTAGTTTTGTATGTCTAGTCCTGTTTGTTTTGTCTTGTCTAGTAGACTATAAACTTTAGTAATAATAATGATTTTAATAAACAATTTAAAAAATACAATGGAAAATGTCTGCACGTAGTAATTGAACGAACACCCACTAAATAGAACAAATTAATTTACAAATTAGTTGAGAGAAAATTTTAAAAATCGCCAAAATTGAGCAAAGAAAATCGGCATTAAAATTCATCAAACCAGTAAAAGTTACAAAATTTACTTGAAAATTTCCGTAAAACAATTATTTTAAACATTCTTACTCATCCATACATAACAAAATGCCACACGCCCCGCCTTCAAACAACAACCGATATTTACCTGCACTAAAATCAACAGCGCTAAATCCGACAAGCAACAGCACACAACACCTCAACAACATATTAAAGCACAAACAACGAAAAACAACACAAAAACTGAACTGAAAAATTACATTGAAATAACTCCTCGTTTTCACAAACGCAACACACCCATTCCACTACACCAGCAACAACAACTAATTATTTTTCTACCTGACAGAAAGAGTCAGCGATGACTCAATGCGCTTAAAAGAGATAGAATAGCGCCAGAAGAAAACGTGAGTAATAACAGGTGTTCTCGTCTTTGTTGCTTACTTACATAAGGTTTAGTTTCATGAAGCGGAGATGTTTGACAAACGCCAGCAGGAATTTTAAATTAGTGTTGCCAACTGAAATTTGCTTAAGAAAACGGTAGCAGGATTTTAAGTTGCCAACTTAAAGCAATTTATTCTTATTGTTAGTTTCAATCAATTTATTTCAATTTGTTTTGAATTAATTGAACGAATTTTAGACAAGAGTAAAGAGAAACTAGACTGACAAGATTAGACAGACTAAATATATAAAGCTGTCTATAAGTCGTGTCTGTCTAATCTAGTCTTGTCCTTCAAATCTAGTCTAATCTCGTGTCTCTAGTGTTTAGTTTTATCTGTCTGGTCTTGCCTACCCAACCTTGTCTGTCTAGTCTTTCTTTCAGTCTTTCTATTTTTGGTCTAGAATCATAAAATCTTATCTAGTTCTGACTAGTCTAGTCCAGTTTGTCCAAGTTATACATATCAAGCAACAGTCCCACATCCCCAAATTTAATCTTGTTATCGCAACCATTGATTATATATTAATAATTATTGCCACTCGACAATTTGCACATTATCAGTCCTCTTATCAGAACGTATTATTGCTTCGATCAAAAGCCATTAGTTTTAATTTAGCAAAAAACAAAGTTAGTATAATTTGCGCTGTGCTCCCGCCAACGAAAATGCCTTTGAACATCGTCGCCAGCTTCTTCGGCTCCAATAAGAAGAACAAGAACGTGCCGCCAAAACCAACGGAGATTCAAGATGAAGAGGTGCCCAAAGCCCCCGTCAGGAAGTATTCGTTATCGAAGACGGGGAGGATGCGGGCCAAGCAGTTTTCGCAACACAAAACCATAAGGAATGAAGAGCTTTACCAGGGGAATAGTGGAGTGGAGGTGAAGGAGCATAAGAGGAATAGGTCTCAGGATTTGAACGAGCGGAGGAAGAGTAAGGATGAGGACAATATTGATAAGTTGATTACGAGTTTGTACGATTTTACGAAATGTGTTTGAAGCAGGTTCTGTTCTAATTTACGGTTAGAAACAATTTTAGTGGATTAAGATGGTCGTGGATTAGACTTAGTCCGGATTCGCTGTGATAGCAGAAAGTTTTATGTATTCATAGTTGTAATAAAGGTACGAAATTCGTATCGATAAATGTAAATAAAGTTTTATCTTGTTTTAAAATAGAACAGTTTTATTTGTCTGCCGAAAGTTTGCTTATCGGATTTAGATTAGGTTTAAATATAAAAAAAATGTGTGTAAGCTTTACGCGCTATTGAAGAAAAACTTCTTTGTCTGTTGTGACACCTATTACTAAAAAATATTAAACTAATTAATTAAACTTATAAATATGTCATACTAAAATTTACTGATAAAACATGATATATGTCATACTAAAATTTACTTTTATTTATTGATAATATGTAAGTAAGTAATAGAATAAGTCATAAAAACCTTTATTTATATGTTGTTTTATATTATTTTATCCACAAACACCTTAAAATTGAAGTTTTATCCACACTAATGAACCGTCTGAAGTACCAGTTTATCCATTAGTCTTCTTCTTCTTCCTTTTTGTAAGGCATGTGCCTTGTTTTCTAATTTCTTAGAGTTGAAGCTGGGATGATGAATTCTAGCTTTCATACCAACGAATGGGTGGACGTCCTGGTGGTCTCCTGGACCTTGGGAGACCATCCCTTGCAATTTTCGGCAATCTGTTGTCGTCCATCCGTTCAACATGATCTCTCCATTCGCGACGTCTGTTTCGGGACCATCTCACTATGTCTTGGATATCGCTAAGTTCTCGGATGTCTTCGTTTCTTTTGTGGTCCCTTAGTGTGTAGCCTGCTATGGATCTTAGAGACCTCATGTCTGCTGTACGGATAATCCTTTTTGTTGCAGAGTTTTCGGCTCTTGTTTCTACAGCGTTGGTCATGACGGGTCTCACACAGATCTTATATATGCGGACTTTGTTTTCAATGGACATGTGCTTGTTACGCCATATTACATCTCTAAGGAATCATGACATAAAAGCTGCTTTGTTGTTTGAGCCTTTACTTCTTCTTGGAGGTCTCTGCTGCTCATCTTACATCTTCTGGGCTCTTTTGAGATGGTTAACGCTCTTGATTTTGCTACCGATATCTACATGTTGTATTTGACAGCTGTCTTTTCGAACTGATAGAGCATTCTCTGTAGGTTGTATTCATCTTCTGAGACCAGCATGGCATCGTCCGCGTAGCAAATTACTGTGGAAATACTGTTACCCACTAGTGGAATAATTAAATTACTTTATTCCACTAGTTAGATAATAAAAAACACACATCTTCACTCACATTTTATTTATTTATTATTATCAACATTAACATTCATATTAAAAATAGACATTTAACGAAATAGACATTTCGTTTTTGTTTTATTATACTTCGTTTCAATTAATAACAAGCTTGTAGTTGTTATCGGTCTCAGAACGCATAGTGCCTGCTGAAGTCTTTGATTAATCTGTAGAAACAATGGGTGTTTCCTCTTGTAAGGAACGACTAGTACCAGAAGAACCTTGGATTTTCCTTGCGATATCAAGCTTATAGATATGGAGTCCTCGATATTACTTTCTGCT
The DNA here is from genome assembly GCA_944588485.1 of Phosphuga atrata. Lineage (NCBI taxonomy): Eukaryota > Metazoa > Arthropoda > Insecta > Coleoptera > Silphidae > Phosphuga > Phosphuga atrata. The sequence goes on along the minus strand of OX155900.1, from coordinate 47,500,479 downwards.
ATTAGTTATGTGCACGACCTAGCATTTCTTTCATCCTCCCAACTATTCGGGATTATGGTTATGGGAAATGTTTTATAATATAGGTAATTAAAAGAAAGATAGAAAGACGACAAATACTATTTTTAGAGAATTCTGTTAAGAACGGATTCAGATATATATTAAATGGATGTTATTATAAAAACCGGTTTTGAAAGTGTATAGTATTATATAAATATACCAACCCCATCAACTGTGATCAAGGAAAAATAAATTACTTTTAGCTAAACATGTAAAAGATGTTGAAGAGCTACTAAATAATGCCATTTCCTTCATCAATTCTTACATGATTTGATGTGGCTTCTGAGACTTATATGGTTCTTCATTTTATCAGGCGAGTATAGCTAGTTAGTATATGTGAGTCACCAACCTTCTCTTTCGATATATTTTAGGGAATATCATGTAAAACTTGTTATTTGTGCCGTTATTTTTGCAGTTCACAACACAAGAACAATTATGACTCATTTTAAAACGTAAACAAATTGACTATCCCGAATCGATGCACATATATGCCACGGCATCGCTGAGATCGCTTTACTATACCCCACCACTTCGCACATTGCGAATACCGGAGCTTCTCCACCCACCATGTCTGTAAGGTGTTAGCACTTTTATTAGCCAATGAAGTTGTTGAAATGCGTCTCATATGAGCTTCTGGGTTTGAAAAATTCAAAAATGAAGCAACTCTTGAAGGAACTTCCTACAAGGTGTTGATTCCAACAGGTTACGAAGCACATTTTGATCCACTATCGTAAAAAGAATCTGCCGTTGGATAACTTCTTCGGACGTAAGGACATGTATTTTCTTCACCTCTCCACATTATTGATAGAGAATCCTTCTTCTATTATTGTGAATTTTCGTGAAATGCCGGTCTTGGTATCTGGAAACAAGCAGATACGCGCTCATGTCTTGTACATCACCGATTTTCAAATTCGTTAATTCAGAGCATCGACAGGCACTCATTAATGGTGCAATCCAAAATGTTTCAAACTTTATTGCTTTTGAAGTTTAAAAGGTTAAGAAATATTACCTTGATCTTCAAATATTCTTTATTGCAAGCCCTTCTTAAAAAAAATCTTCTACGTGTGCACCTTGTATCCTCTCGACTCACATTTCAGAAAGGTAGTAAGCTTACTATATCTTCCAAAGTATATGTATTTATAGTCATTTATAGCAGCCTTCCGCATCGAGTACTTCGACCGCATGGATGAAGTGCCATACTTCTTCAAATCTAAGAAATACGATAGCAGGACTTCCTCATTTATTGTCACCACCCCCCGTTTTTCTTTCCCTTCATCACAATCGACAATACCGCCCGTTTTGGAAAAAATATTTTTTATTACTCATGCGAGGGGATGTATCTTATAAGTTGGGGATCCAGGTGTCATAAAAAAAATATAACCAAAAATGAAGAATTTGCTTTTTCAATTGTCTTCGGTAGTGTGGATTCGTCATAACAACTCTCCTCAGTTCCCGGTATCAACATAGAATTTACACTCATTTAAAACGTGTGTTACCCAAGTTATGTGGCAAAACAACCAAAAGTGGTACTTCTCGTACTGAGAAACGTGCGCCAAGATAGTACTTTTAATGCATGAGTAATACAAAATACTTTTTCATAAAAACTTATTGACGTGTCTTCCTCAAGGATTATCTCAGGAACAGGATCACTTTCTTACATTTTTCACCAATTTCTTTTTTTCATAAACATGTCATAAACAATGAATCATAGCAGCCTGTACGGCAAAGCTTGCCCCGTTCATTGAAAACCGAGATGATGCGCGATCCGAATATTAAAAAAAAAAATAAAATCCGATAATACTTTGACTCACTCATAATCATGGAAGAAGGTCGACCTCGTAGCCAATACGCTGCTGTCCATGCTCTGCTCACCACACGCTTCCATGCTAGTACATCGGTTACGATGCTTCTTGCTTCGATTGTTCAAACGTTCTTTACATCGTTCTCTATGCGTTTCAACCATGTAGCCTTCGGTGCTTGTTAATGTATCCTCCAATCGGGAAGTCGTGTTCTCCATAGGAGTTTGTGCAGTAGTCGATCGACGAACCATCGTAATCGACGATTTTGAATTTCCTCATTCCGATTGGTGTCTGTTGGTCACACCTTCCTCTGATTGTCTTATTTCGAAAGCCTTTGCGAAGTGAGACACGGAGAATCTGTCTGAAGCATCACATTCGGAAGGCACCGAGCTTGTTGAGGTCCGGCTTGAGCAATGTCCACGTTTCTGATACGTAAGAAAGAATTATTGGGAGGATCAGCGTCCGATTTGTGGCATATTTTGGTTTTGATGGTAATATTTCTTCCGGTTATAAACCTCGGCTGTCGACGCTATTTCCTTCTCCGTGACCAATGATACTAAATAATTGAATTGTGGTATCAAAATAAAAAAAAAAAATTAAAGGAAACGTTTTAAAATGAGTGTAAATTCAGATTTAGTCTTATGACAAATTCACACCACCGGAGACAATTGAAAAAGCAAATTCTTAATTTTTGATTCCATTTTTTCGGATGGCCCCTGGATCCCAAACTTGTAAGATACATCTCCTCGCATGAGTAATAAAAAATATTGTTTGTAATAGTGGCGGTCAATTTCGCGTCAAATTGACAACTTACCGCCCTAGTAACAAAAAAAAAACTATTAAATAATACGTTTTTACAATAAATATTTATTATTGGTTTTTTTAATATAAACCCACCGCCCCTCCCCCCTTCTTAACTATTACTTGTTTTTTTTGTTTAAATAAATACTCTTTTTCTTTTAAATAACATTCTTGTACCAAGTTATTCACAATCTTTTTTCCTTGCCCACCCAAATTAAATTTTCAATCGCTCCGATTTTTTATAGTTTTTTTTAAATATTTCGTTGGTAGCGGCGTGGTTGAAACGGGGTATGACAGTATATATATTTTTAAATTATTGACAATTTGAGGCCGTCTAGTTTCGTGCACATCTTTGAAACGTCGATATTGGGCAATGGGGCATCCCCCTAATCTCGCTGAGGGTTGAAGACCCGTTGCGTCGAACCGTTCGTTTGTTGCGTCGCGTTGGGGGTAGAAAGTGTTGAGAGGTGGTACCACATCTCTGAGAGGGCACCTTTGGACATGGACACGTCCAAGGAAGGATCTGTGGTATAGAGAGTGGGGTCAACCGGGCTGTAAATGGCAGGCATATTGTAGTAGGCCTCTCTATCCGGTGGGGCGTTATATGAGGGCGTTGTATGACACTGCTGGCCGTAGCAGGGGGGCCGGGAGGACCTATATATGGCTCGATACATCGGTGGCATGTGGAATCGCCCTAACCCCCCCACATGTAGTGCGCTCCTCTATTGGGGCAGTAATTACAGTTGTACGGCACGGGCACGGCACGGGCATGGGATAATGCTGAGGCATATAAATTGGAGGCGCCGGGAACATCATCGATTGATACGCGGCTGTCTGCGGAGGAGCAGATTGGGAAGGGTACACTGATGGTGATTGTTAGACGGGAGGCTGGGTAGCTGGATAGGCCGGCCCCGTCGGGGGTTGAACGTAATAGTCAACGCCGCCTTGGAAGAAAGGCATTCCTCCGGGCGGAAAATAGTTCTAAGCGAGATTTTCGGGTGCTACAGTCGACCGACTGGACGCGTAAAATGCCCTACTGAAACGCTGTTTTTTTTGATTGCAGGTGCAGTTTCCTATCTCTTAAAACAATATTCTCAGCCTAATGCTTTACACTTGTTAAATCTTCAATCTCAAACGTAATAAATCCATAGCCTTTGTATGCACCAACCCTGTCCTGAATTATTTTAGCAGCCTTGACTGTTCCATAACTACTAAACAGCTGGAACAGCTCACGTTTAGTTGTACAACCAGTTGCAGTTCCCCCCATTAAAAAAAACAACCCCCCCCCCATTAAAAAATTGATTTGGCACAAATGTACCATATTTAGGTGCATTATAAGGTGACTAGTCTGGGCATTGGTCTTCCCCCGTTGGCCATACTGGTTGCAGGAGTGCTTCCCGGAGTATTCATCATTGAGCTACTATTACTTGCAGTTTTCATCTTTCCGAGGTTATTCTGTTTGTTTCTAGACATGAAACCTAAAAAACCTACAACAGCTTCGACTCGTTTCCGTCACAAAACGCAAATACTTTAGAAAATTTCTCAATAAATAAATTCGTGCTTGCAGGATTGAGTAAGGTTTCATGGAATGGATATTGCGAAGAGTAAGAAGAAAAGAAAACGCACAGAAATACGTATATAAATCTAGGTATGGATATTTTCGGTGTTTTTTCCTTCCTTGCGTGCTCGTATTTTTTCGGGTTATTTTATTTTCAGGCTACGTTTAAGTTTTTAATTAGTTTAAATACTTTTTCTTGAGAGAGTTAAATTCAAATAATCGTTAAAGCAGGAAGAAAAACACTAACAAACAACATACACAAAAAACGCAATAAACCAACAAACGTGTTGGGTAAAACGGGAAATTGTTAACAAACTCACACATTTTCATTCCATATGACCGAGCAGTGCGGGAAATATCATACAAGGTTGCTTCGGTATTCGTCAAACGGCAAACATAAGATAGGTTAAGAAGTTCGTGTCGTCGCGTCGTATCGAACTAGGGGCGGCGATGTGACATGTCATTTCGGATACGAACACTGCTGGTTGAGCCGTTATACGATGCTTGAAGAAGTTGCATGATTTTCAGCGGCACGTGTTCGATCTCCAGGGTTCTCTACAAACTTGTCCAATTTTTTCCTCCGTTAGCTGATGGAGAGCGAATATCTGATCGATGCATCCTTGCTGTATATATAATTATAAGTAATAAAAACATAATAGAAATAAATTCTACATATATGTGTTATGACTGTTATATGTTATATATGACTGTTATATATGTCTACATAAGTCACGAAATTCTATAGTCAGTCGATGAAGTTTAAGTTTTACTCCGGAAGTTTTATTTTTATGCGGCGCATACATTGATTAATGTCTATAAAATATAAAATTGTCAAAAACAGAAACTTGTAAGCAGAATATACACATTACTTAAGTTTTACTTAAATTTTTCAATGTTGAAATAAATGTCAAAATGTTGTAGATATGACTTAACTTAAGTCATCTAACCTAACCTAAGTAGGTCAACGTCATTTCCTAATCTGAGTTACTCTCATGTAGCGCCTAAAAGAGTTTTTCTTTCAAAAACAAGACAACAAGTAAAACTATTTCTGGTAAATTTTATTCGGTTTCAACAAGACAAACGTCCAAAAGACAGAAAGTTTTCTTGCACATTGGACACGGACATTTTCCCCTAAGCCAATGCCGCTTCTCCTCGGGGTCTTGTTTGTGAGCAAACCAACTGCCCATGCATTCCACACACCACATAGGCTTGCAATAACAACGATCGCAATTATTCCCGCCGGAATCCTCGCAAAACTTCTGCAATTTCACGTTGGCCACCACTTATTCGCAAGTGGTGCACCAAAACAATGATCCAACTCCTAAAGGCAACAACAAGAATTTGCATAATGGAAATAAAACAGAAAAAGTTATATTAATCTACTTGTGTTGTTTTGTACGTCGGGTTTTGTTCGATGGTTTCTCTGAAAAACGGGATGAACTCGTCAATAACGGTTTTGAAGAATTTAACTTCGGGCAGAACTGCGATGGTCCTGCTGTGTCTATCTTGAAGGTCCTTGAAATCTAACGTGTTCAAAAAAACCTATACTTAAACACTCCTGCTCTACTGGATTGAACCTCAATGGTGAGGTATTGAGTGACTCCTGTCGACAAATGCGATAAACTGTGCGAATCGCTATGCTTCACGATCAATTGCGCGTCGCTTAGATGAGCGAAGAGAACACTCAACGGATTCACTTTGATTACCCAATTCTCCGTTGCAATTAAATGCGAAATCGGATTTGTTTGAAAAACGAATTTATCAATACTACAAAAAAAAAACAAAGCAAATCAAAACCTATTTTAAAAGCAGAAACTCGTCCATTCAACCTCCTATATTCTGCGTTTATATCGGACGCGATGACTTTCCAATCCGAATTGTTGTTGGCGAACTTCTTCAAGTTGTGAACGATCGGGTGGTTTTCCGACTCGCTTCCGTAGGATTTGATTTGGTATAAGGAGAGAATGGGAAGGATTATCGCGGTCGTTAGTAGGACTTTGTTTATTGTTAGGGTTTCTGATAGCAATATCGATTCGATCTGTAAATAACGGATAATTTATTATTATTGGATCTGTGCTGATTGTGGAAGGAAGCGCGCATAAAAGGCAATTTATGTTTATTTTTTATTAGTGTTCTGCGAATTCATTACGTTATCGGGATTGATTATGTTTTACTTTTATTTCTGACTTAAGTAGAATAGTTTATAGACACTAATTAGATAACGAAATCTTGATTTGTAGATATGACTTAACCTAAACCTATTTCCGTCAGTCAACGTCATTTCCTGATCTGAGTTACTCTCACGTTGCGCCCAAAGGAGTTTTACTCCAAAAACAAGACAACAAATAAAACTATTTCTGTTAAATTTTATTCGGTTTCAACAAGGCAAACGTCCAAAAGACAGAAAGTTTTCTTGCACATTGGACACGGACATTTCCCCCTAAGCCAATGCCGCTTCTCCTCGGGGTCTTGTTTGTGAGCAAACCAACTGCCCATGCAATCCACACACCACATAGGCTTACAATAACAACGATCGCAATTATTCCCGCCGGAATCCTCGCAAAACTTCTGCAATTTCACGTTGGCCACCACTTGCGAACAGCCAAAACAATGATCCAACTCCTAAAGGCAACAAAAAGAATTTGCATAATGGAAATAAATCAGAAAAAGTGATATTAATCTACTTGTGTTGTTTTGTATGTTGGGTTTCGTTCGATAGTTTCTTTGAAAAACGGGATGAACTCGTCAATAACGGTTTTGAAGAATTTAACTTCGGGCAGAACTGCGATGGTCCTGCTGTGTCTATCTTGAAGGTCCTTGAAATCCAACGTGTTCAACCTAAACTTAAACACTCCTGCTCGACTGGATTGAACCTCAATGGTGAGGTATTGAGTGACTCCAGGCGCCAAATGCGATAAACTGTGCGAATCGCTATGCTTGACTATCAATTGCGCGTCGCTTAGGTGAGCGACGAGAACACTCAACGGATTCACTTTGATTACCCAATTCTCCGTTGCAATTAAATACGAAATCGGATTTGTTTGAAAAACGAATTTATCAATACTACAAAAAAAAACAAAGCAAATCAAAACCTATTTTAACAGCAGAAACTCTTCCATTCAACCTCCTATATTCTGCGTTTATATCGGACGCGATGACTTTCCAATCCGGATTGTTGTTGGCGAACTTCTTCAAGTTGCGTACGATCGGGTGGTACTCCGACTCGCTTCCGTAGGATTGGATTTGGTATAAGGAGAGAATAGGAAGGATTATTGCGGTCGTTAGTAGGACTTTGTTTATTGTTAGGTTTTCTGATAACAATATCGATTCGATCTGTAAATAACGGATAATTTATTATTATTTGATCTGTGCTGATTGTGGAAGGAAGCGCGCATAAAAGGCAATTTATGTTTATTTTTTATTAGTATTCTGCGAATTCATTACGTTATCGGGAATGATTATGTTTTACTTTTATTTGTGACTTAAGTAGAACAGGTTATAAACAATTATTAGATTACGATATCTGAAAATGTTTGCCCTTATTTACACAAATTTTGCACCATGGAATATTTTTGCGATTCTAATTATATAATTATCGAAAAGTAAATTTTATCTGGGTTTCTGACAAAGGAAACGTATTGCAATAAGTGTTTTTTTGTTTATTTGCATATTTATTATCAAACATTCGAATTCACATTCACACTGAAAATCAAATTAAAAGATAAGAAAATGATAACAAAATTTCGACGTTTTCTCTGAAAAATTGGACATCAAAACTAAAAAATGTTTTTGTAATATCCCTCTTCCATTCAAGAAGACTAGAGTAAAGTAATACAAGACTACATTAAAAGAGACTAAATTGGACAAGACTAATACTATACTAGTGTTGTAATAAAAACCAGGACTGGACATCTGCCCTTAGTCCCACGTTTTGGACAAATGCAATGGTTTTAATAGTTTTTCCAGAAACTAAGGGTTTTTATTGCCACGCTCCCCCAAGCATTTTAGAAAACGTGGGAAGGTGCATAAAACCTTCCTATAAAGATTAACCAGTGGATCAGATTTTCAGTATTTAGAGAATTTAACAGGTTGACTGCCACGCACTCCGATCGGAGTGGTTTGGTGTCTTCCAAAAAAAAACAAATATATTGGTGGCAGTCTTGATTGTTTATGAGAGGAGCCAAGTAATTTCAATCTCCCCCTTATTTGAATTAGAGGGATGATTTAACCCCTCTTACAGATATATTATACAACTAATGGTATAAATATCATTCCCCGGTCAGTAGAAGGTGGTAAGCTATAAGTGCATAAGTTCTTAAGTCGAAATTTATTTCGTGTAATTGCATTGTTGTTTAATTAAGTTGTTAAAACCAACAAGACTATTATTCGACAAACTCCGTGCCTTGCGAATCCCGATGAACATTACTTTTCAAGATCCCGAGATATTCAGATATATCTCAGAGACCGAAGAATTGTTGGCCAACATTGAAGTCAGCGGTTGTTCCCATCCACCCCCCTTCACAACACTAAACAATATAAAACTAAACTAAACTACAATAGACAAGAATAGGAAAGAGTAAACAAAATATATTATATTTAGGGTAAACAAAAGTAAACAAGAATGGACAAAACTAATTAGAAGATATTCAATAACCATTCCCAAGTTCTTACAACCACTGTCCCTGAGTACATAATTTGCAACAATTTAACTGCCATATGCGCACCTTATGACGACACCGAATACGAAAGAGCAGCTATTAATATTTCTCATTGTTCTTGTAAAATTCCATTTAGCTGTATTTGAGATAAACCATACTCGATCAAGATGTAGGTTGGCTAGAGTTAACTAGTTTGAATGTATTTGTTGCAGCATTCACTAATTCTTCGATTACGGACAAACTAGTTAACTTAATCTAGATTAGTTTTCATTATCTTCAAGTTAAATAAAGCAGCAAGAAATTAAGACTAGATGCACTAGTTGTGATGCACTAAAATGCGCTTTTCTAATATTATCTTTCCTTCATATAAGAAGAGTAGACTAAAGAAAGCAATATAAGACCACATAAATATATACTAGATTAAACAAGACTAATACTACACCCCCGATTTAAGATTAGACTACAATGAAGGGCTCGGGGCAAAAACCGGTCAACTCCAATTTTTATAAATGTTCAGAAATCGATAAAAACTGTACAAAGAAGAAAGATGGGATTTATTTTTCGAAATGTTATTTTTTTGATAAAAGAGGTCAGCCACTAATATTTATTAAACAAAAGAAGGTGTTTTTTGCAATAGGTGCTTAAAGAACACTTTTTAGATGTTGGAGTTGTCTGTTTCTTGAACCGAAAAAAAAATCTAAATCAAACTACTGATTTATTTCAAAAAGTATCCTTTTTAAACAAAAAATACTACATATTTAGATATATCAATTTTTCTAAAAACAAATAAAAACAGATTCAAAAACAATGTTTGTGAGAAAATGTTTAAACATTTGGCAAAAACTGCGAGTGCTTAAAAGAATTATGTTTCAACTTCTTGATCGCTGTCATCATCAGTGTTTTTCTGATTCGTTTGTTGGGTAACATTATTATTAGAATTCCGTACTTGCTCATAATACCACATATATACAGGAGGTACATATTTATCAGCAAGAGACATCACATTGTCTACTTTTTTTGGATTAATGTTTAACGGAAAGGACTTGTAGACTTTAGCATTTGGCAACGGTAACACGGTATTGGGTTTTTTCATAGCGAATACCGAAATAAGTGTAAAACCAGCTGTCTCGCTGCACTCAATCACATTTCTCTTTTCGTATTTAAATAAACGATACTTGGAAATACTAAATTTTTCTTTTAGCTGATTGTTTATTGTCTTTTTAAAGATTGGTTTGAACGTGCCTGTAAAATCAAGAATCATATCTTGATTTACTTCTATTACGCGGAACTTTCTTGAGGTCTTCTTGACCAAATTTCTCCAATCATGCGGCAAGTAAACAATCTCTTTCTTCCTCTTTTCCTTCTCAATAAGACCGAAGCAACGATCGCATGGTAGGAAACTGTGTCCTGAATCTGGAAACTGGTGGATAATCTGACAAATATGTGTTGCAAATGTGTAAAGTGTGCAAATATTGCACTAACGTATGGTTTTTGTTTTATGCAAAACAGTTGTCTGAAAATAGGTAAAGCGTGGTTACATTTTCGGAGACATAGTTGGTTATATAATGATGTAAAAAACTGATTACTTCATTGCATCCTTTTTTCGCCGTCAGTTCGTCGTACATATAGAAGGTGGCTAGTTTTGTTTTAGTGGAATGAATGCAGAAGTTGTACTGCCACAACTGTCTTTTGTAAAATACGTCACCCGATGGAATATGCGGCAAAGGTAGATTTTGCTGATAGTCAAAACACAAAACATCCACTGCTTCACCTTTCGCAAGTTCTGTAGCTTCTTTCAACTTTTTGTAGAATATTTCTGCTTTTTGTAAGTGCAAACGTTTCTCAACGACGAGAAGAATGTTACTTTCTGCATCGTTTTCTGCAGCTATCATGTTGGTAAGATGGTCGCATTTCTGACAGGTATCAGATCTGGGATGGCCAAAACTAAGGTTGTGATTGAGATTAAATTGCCGATTGTAGAAGTTATAAGTAACTTTGGGATGTATATCTTTATATTCTTTACCATCTTCCAGTTGCTGGTATTGTTCAAGCTCAAATTTTTCTAAGTATAGTCTATAAATTTTAAAAATATTTAATTCTGATGACAAAAAATATTTTTTCTAGTTATCCTGTCTGCTGTAGTGCGACTTTCTTTTCGGAAAACTGGCAATATGTTCATTTATTTGGTTAACTATTTCCTCGGGGATTCTATTTGTCCTGTTTTGATGACGTCCACGTTTATCTGATGGGGACATAATGTGGCCTTCAGCTATACTTTTAGCTATATTTGCAACTCGATGTTTTGTGATAGCATGTAACGAACAAAATGCCTTTTTACAAATTTTGTTTTCTTGAGTTCCGACACGTATCTGAAACAAGAAAAGTATGCTGTCTTTGAAGATGGTTTATGATTAAAAAAAAATGAAAATAAAAAAACCTCTTCCGCATTAAGAATAATGTTATTGTTACCTTATACTGAAAGGAATGAGTTTTTTCTTTTCTTTCTCCTGTTGTTGGTCGCTTACGATGCACATTTAAAGCCGTTATCAAACCACCTAAATAGATATCTTGCCCATTTTTATCACCTATATCGTAGAACTGTTTAAAAATATTTTGTTTTTGCGTATCACTTATTTTTGTGAAGCACTTCATTTTACAGTTACAATTTGGTCCAATGGTTTTCTTTGGAATTGTTTGTTTTGCCCAGTTAACGTACTCCTCGCCCTTGGCTCTTTTGCTCTTGATTATATATTTTTTCCAAGAACTTGTGACTTTCACTCTTTTTTTACCTTTCTTCACTTTCGATACATTATTCTTAACTCATGTCTCTTGTTCTTTCAAACCTGTAGCGGTATTTGTCTGACTTGGTGTTGTGGCGGGAAAAATGTTTTGCGTATACTAGGACCTGGGATATCAAGATCTGACGGTACATACTTTCTACCAAAGTCAACAAATGGATCTTCTTCACTTGAGCTACTTATATCACTCATTATTCCAGTTGTTTATTTTATTTCGCTACGGCGCGGCACGACACAGTAAAACGACGTGAACAAACAGGCATAAACAGGCAAACTAATAATAATATTAATCGTAACACGTCGTTAGTTTTCGGATATACTCGGTGCAAAAAACTGCCATCTCCTGGAGGTAGCCGATTATTGCACCAAAATTTCTTTCAATCAACTCCACAATGTATATATTTCAGTTCATGTACGTTGGAGTTGACTGATTGTTGCACCAAACGATGCGAAATAAGCGATTTTATGCATTAAACTCAAGAACTAAAATTTGACCAAAATTGGAGTTGACCGGTTTTTGCCCCGATCCCTTCAATTGACAAGAGAGATGATGATCTCCTGCCGACGCGGCTGCAGCGATTTGTGTCTAATGGTTTGCATTTTGCTCATGTGCATCCAGGTGACTTGCGTATCCCTGTTTGCTAATGAAGATCCTATCGTATTGTGAGCAGACGAGTTCAACGGTTTCATTAAATACGTATATCTGGATGCGTTTCTGCCTTTATTTCAATACATCACGTTTAATATCTAGGTTTTCTAGTTGCAATTATTCAGTCCCTTATTTTTGTATTTATTTGATGTCTCCAATAAGTGCGGTCTTCTGTATTTCTTTCTCATGTGTTGTGTGGTATATTGCATTTCCTCACGTTTGCTTTCGCACTGTCCTTGTATCTTGCCATTTGGTTACCTACTTTTCTTTTACCAGGAAACAGCTCCGAAAACTTTTTAGGAAGGCGTTGATTTCCCATCGCATCTGCGTTTTAATTAATTGGGCTTCTATACCAAGAATACCGGCTCTGCGGAGTACATCGGAGTTACTGATGTACACATACCATTTTATGTTCATAATTGATCTTAGACAACGAAGGTGGCATTTTTCTATTTTAGCAAAGTGCCGTCTATAAACGCACCATGTCTCTGCACCGTATAATAGTGTCGGTATTATGGTCTATCAGGCGGCATTAAAATTTTGTTCTGGTGGCTACATCATGGATCTTAAATATTTTTTGCCATAGTGTTCCATAGGTTCTTGATGCTATACGGCTATCTGTTTTTTGATCAATTTTGTTATCAGTGGTTAAAGTACCCGAAGGTTATTGTAGCTGTTGAGTTTAGCTTTCTTTAGCCGATTGCCATTTTATGTGTTTGTGCATGGGCCTGTCACACTTGTTAGTGGGCACTTGTTGCATGACTTCGGTTTTGCCGTAGTTGATTTTTAACCCAAAACGTTCACATGAGTTATTGCGCCTTGTGATATTCTCTTGTAGGGCTGGTAACGAATCTGCTACTTTTTTTCTTTTTTTTAATGGGACGTAGCAAGCACATTCAGTTGACTTGACAAGTGCCCCCCTGAAAGAACACGAGAATCTCGGTACCGCCTCACATTTAGCTTCAAGATGACGTTGTCTATTTATCAGTTCTAAAAGTTCTGCAGATCGGGTCAATTTAAGGCCTTACTTCCTCCCTCCACCGTAGGTGATTAAAGGTTCAGGTATGCGCGTTCTGTTCGTCGTTTTCTTTTTCTCGTAATATGTCGGTAGCCATGTTCACCGTTGATATCCAGTCCTGCTCCGACTTCAGTATTATGTCCGTAAGCGTTCTCACTTCCAGTGTTGTTTGGGTGCTGTCTGCCCAGTTGTCTCTTTCTGGTGTCCACCCGGGGCAATCGAAGATTTGTCCATTTCCCCACAGTAAACACACGAGCCGTCTGAGGCTCGGCCTGTGCCGCTCAGGTACTGTCTGAAACACCCGTGGCCGGACAGTAATTGTGTCAGGTAGTAGCCATGGTATTAATTGGGGGATTAACAGTCGGGTCCATTCTCCTTTGTTTGAGTTATTCCACAGTTGTTACCTGGCAGTCTTCTTTCGCAGATTTCTGTCTCCAACCTGACTACTGGTTTTTGTGTTATGTAATACAGCTCATTCTTTGGCTAGGAGCTGTATTGGTGGTATCCCCGCTATTTCAAGTGCCGCGTCTCCTGAAACCGTCCTGTATGCACTACAAGTTCTCAGTGTCATCTCCCTTTGATTCCTTTGGCATTGTTCCATACTGGGGCACCGTACAGCACAGTGGAGTGGACGGCTGTGCATAACACTCTTAGTTTGCTGTCCTTTGGTCCTCCCACGTTTGGCATGAGCCTTCCGAGTACAGCACAAGTTTTGAGGACCTTTGCCATTGTTGTCGCAATATTTTGATTAAAGGAAACACATTGGTCTATATTGATTCCCAGGTATTTTATAGTTTTCTTGTGTATGTTCTATTTTGAACATGATGGGGTCAATTTTCTTCCTTCCTTTTAGTAATACAGCTTCGGTTTTCTTTGGAGCGAGCTTTAATTTTTTCCCGTCCATCAATAGATATGCAAGTTGCCACTATAGTTGCCGCAGCCACCCGATGAAGATAAATATTGGTCAGTGCAAACGCTTTTGAAGCGTAGATCATGCAGCCGAAACTTTAAACCAATCGACCAGTCCGTTTGTATGCCACGTGCTCTCGAGTTTTCAGTGTTTCTGTCTTAATTAAAATTAGTGATTACATTTTATCCATAAATCAGTCATTTTCAAGACTTTGTTTTAAGTAAAATAAGCAGTGTAAATCAGGCTTTTTACAACGTCACTACGAACTATCATGTGAACGCCGCGTGATCACTCCATGGGGTCGCTGCGGCAAGTATAGTTTAATTGCCATAGAGGGAATTGCCATGTTCCCATGTTAAACTAATAGTCCATTACTTGTTTTTCGTTTTTGCCCGTCACGATGAGAGCTAGGTCGTCGGCGAATCCAACTATGTTATCGCCCTATGGTAACCTCAGCCTTAGAACACCGTTATAGAGGATGTTCCACAGGGTGGGTCCCATCACTGAGCCCCGCGGAACACCACTGTAAACTTCTCTTCTGATTGATTTTCCTTCCGCCTCCAATATGATAAAGCGCTTCGATAGATAGCTGCTCACCAGTTTCAGTAGGCAGGGGGGGAAACTTCAGGCTATCAGCTCTTCTACGATGTTCTGACATGCAGCTTAATTAAAGGCATTTTTGACGTCTAGCGGGATCAGCGCACATATCTTCCTATTCCGCTGGGAGCCCTCTGAAGAGTCTTCTGCAACGTTTAGCACCCTTAATATGGCATCGTTGTTTTCCAAACCCAAATTGCCTGTCCGAGAGTTCTCTGCCTTGACTGAGCTCATTTGCAATTTTTTTAAATATCAGATTTTCTAATAGCTTCCCTGCGACATCTAGGAGGCATATGGGACTAAAGGAAGACGGTTTCTCTATGGTTTTGTCCCCTTTTCTTAGGAGGACCAATCTGGATTTTTTTCCATATATCAGGGAAATTTCAGAGTTTGCAGTTTCTAATATGAAGTGAGGACATATCTTTGCGGCAATTTTAAGAGCTTTAGGCGGTATACCGTCGGGTCCTGGCGCTTTATTATTCCCTAGTCGTCTGCTGGCTCTTTATATTTCCTCAAGCGTGAAATCTTTGGTTTCTGTCACTTCGGGTAGATTCCACTGTGGTACCTCGTGTTTTGGGAACAGGACATCTGCAACTGCTTGCAGCTGTTCCATGGGAAGTTTGTAACGAGTCGGCTACTAGGCAGACGTCATCTGCAAAGGGTATTTCGAAGATTTGGATAAGTTGTGTTTTTGTCGAAGCTCTTAGTGTGGATATGTTACACAGTCCCCCATCGTATCGGTATTTAATGTGGATGGCATCAAACATGTGTTTAAGGGCGTGCCTTACGACGACCCTGAAGTAGAGATGAGCATGGGATCCCATCGTCCCATCCCATCCCATCCCATCGTCCCATGGTATGGGATGAGTGGGATGAAAGTCGCGTGAGATGGGATGGGATGGGACGACAATTTTGTATGGGACGGAGTGGGACGGATTTTGATAATCTAGTAAGTAAATCTAGTTCGCGCATAATTAAGTGCTTCCATATAAGAATCTTTTTATTTTCATTTATTTGTAGACTTATGTAGGCTTCCGAATACAAATCACTATTCATCACTATCGCTATTTCTAAGTTTTTTTTTTGCAGCGCATATCTTTTTTGTGCAGATTTAGTTAACTTTTTCACGACTCGGTGCGGTAGTTTGTCGGTTATCGAATCGCGCTTGCACAGTTCGGCTGGTATTTTTCTTTTATGAAAAAGAAAAGTCCTATTTTATCCTTGAAAATTGTGCAGCATTGATTTTTACGATTTTAACGATTGGATTGAAAAAAAAACAATAATCCAAAATTAACGTTTATCGTGCCAACACGCAAAATTTTAATTTTTTTTACATTTCCACATTTTACTGAGATATTGATTTATTTCTGAGATAATGACGTAGTTCGTGAAAAATCTTCAGATCCGTTTGCGACGAAAAAGAATTACTCATTGTCGAAAAACCGAAAAGAAAGCTGTATGGGAAAATGGGATGAATGGGACGGGCCGCGCCACCGGGATGGGATGGAATGAATGGGATGGGATGGGACGAAAATTTTACGTTTGTGGGAAGGGACAGTGGGACGAAAATGTGATGGGATGGGACAGTGACAGGAATACGTCCCACGGAATGGGATCTGGGACGAGAAACTCGTCCCATGCTCATCTCTACTCTGAAGTAGAGTGCGAACAATGTTGGTGCTAGAACGCATCCCTGCTTCACTCCGGTGTTGACTTCGAAGTCGGTTGACAGTGCTCCATTATGTTGTACCCTGCATGTTATGTCTAGGTGTAGTTGTTGTACCATATTTAGGAACTTTCTTGGGCACCCTAGCTTCCTTAGGACTCTCAATAGAGCTTCCCGGGGGACTGGGTTGAATGCCTTCTCTAAGTCGACGAAACACATGTATATCGGTTTGTTTTTGTTCCACGCTTTTTTCTCATAGTTGACGTATAGTGAAAATTGCGTCGCATGTGCCTCTGTTTGCTCTGAAACCGCACTGAGCCTCAGGAAGTATTTCCTCTGCCATTAGCTGCAGGCGATTCAAGAGTATTCTGGCTAGGATCTTGCCGTGCCTTACATAAAGAGATCCCCTGTAAGAGTTACAGTCGGACATACTTCCCTTACCCTTATATAGTGAACATATTGTGGATGTCTTGAATTCTTGGGGTGCTGATTCCGTTGACCACATTTGGTTCATAAAGTATACTATCTTACAAGAGTAGACAAGACTAAACATTTCTGAAAACGCTCATAGAAAAAGGAGGTGACGACGCATGCAACGCAGTACGCAAGTGCATACAAATACTGCAAGAAGCGCTCAAACACGACAATAAGAACAACAGAACATCTACGGCGCAAAACCGCAAACCTACTTACTGGTGAAAGGAGGAGGTGGCTGAAGCAAGGAGAGAAAGCATCCGAAAAAAAGCATCGCAATGCGTAGCAACGCCCGAGACTTAACAAAGGAAGCCAAAGAAAGGCGCCATAAGAACTACAAGGTAGCCAAAAGACACATAAAAACGGCAATAAAGCACGCCAAAACGAAAGCGTGGAGACAGCGTGGGACATGGGGTACAAAATCGTCACGAGGAAGCTGAAGCAGGTGTCTCGCTCCAGAGGAGATACAAAGGGAAGAAAGAAATCGCGCAAACTCTATTCCCGCAACGAGAAAAAATAAAATGGGTATACCCACCAGTGTCTGAAGCAGATATCCCTAGTTTTGAGGAAGAAGAACTGTTAACCGCAGCGAAAAAAGTAAAGGCGAAAAAAGCACCCGGACCAGACATGTTCACCGCAGAACTGATAAAGACCGCAACAGAAACTTATCCAGAGTACATCAACAGAGTCATGAACAAGTTACTGACAGAGGGGATCGTCTCCTGGCAGTGGAAAAGGGCGCGACTGGCCCTGATAGAAAAGAAGCAGAAAGACCGCGAAAACCTTCCGCCCTTTATGTCTTATAATCTCTCTAGGCAAACTCTACGAGCACCTGTTGCTGGCACGGATAAACGTGGCGATGGAAGCCGGAGAGGGGCTACTAGTACGGCTTGTGAAAGAAAAGGAGCACGGTGAATGCGTTACATGAGTTCAAAAGGCTGGCCCATGAGGCCAACACCGGAACCTACCAAACAAGAAAACTCTGCGCGCTGGTGACGCTAGACGCCCAAAATGCCTTCAACTCGGCAACATGGGACGGCATAGTGGAGGCAATCAAAAAGAGGGAAAAATTCCCTAGCTACCTCCTGAAAGTGATCCAGAACTACTTGTCCGACTGGAAACTCATCCTTGACGACAAGGGGGAGTATGAGTATACTCCCCATCGATCAGTATTGGGCTCCACTCTATAGAACATCCTTTACGACGGGGTTCTAGACATCTCAATGCCACAAGGGATCACGCTGGTTGGATTCGCAGACGACCTGGGAATGGTGACCCGGGACTAAAGAGGCACTGGAAACGAACATAAACGAGCCACTGGTCAAGGTTCATCGCTGGATGGAGTAAAAAAAACTGAAATTGGCGCCCCACAAGACAGAACTGGTTAACCTGGAAATGCGGCGCAAACTGACCCAATTGACCATAGAGATCATGGGAGCGAGAATGACATCACAGGAATCCGTGTATACCTCGGAGTCCAACTGCGCAGAAACATGAACATGACGGCGCCCGTCAACTGGGTCGCCAAGAAAGCACACAGCCCTCACAAGGCTAATGCCCAGCGTAGGAGGTCCTAGAGCTAGCAAGTGACGGATAATGAGCTATGTTGTGAATTCAATCTGCTCTACGCGGCGCCTTTCTGGCAAGATGTTAAAATACAGCGAAACAAGAACATTCTCGAGAAGGTGGCAAGGCGGACCATGCTCCGGATTATCAGCGCATACCGCACCGTGTCCACAGAAGCTGCGTGGGTGATATCCAGCTGCACCACCCATCGACCTCCTCGTCGATGAGCGAGCTCGCATACACGAAAGAGGCAAGGTAGAGAAGACCGAAGCCCGCAGACGCCTGCAACGCAGATGGCAGGAAAGGTGGGAAACGGAAACAGGGAAGGCTACATGGAACAAGCGCTTGATTCCTGACCTGCGTCCGTGCGTAACCCAGATGATTAGCGGATACGGATGCTTTAGAGCCTACCTACACAGGTTCAAGGTAGAGACAGAGGAGTGCTGCTACTGTAGACAGCCAGATACCGCTGAACACACTTTCTTCTTCTGCGAGAGATGGGAAAACGACAGACGCCTGGCAACTTCAGAAATTGGAGAACTGTACCCTGGTAACTGCGTTAGGAAAATGATAATAGACCAACCCCACTGGAAAGCAATCTCCAATGTCATCATTAGCATTATCACCCAGAAAGAGGCCGAAGAACGCGCTGCCCAGGCATGCAGTTAGCCATCTAGCTAAATATCAAGAGCAGAAGCAAAATCAAAACTCTCAAAAAACTATATACTATAGCGATAGCGATACTATAGCCAAGTGGAAGAATGGGTTTAGTGAGTGAGAGCCTCACACGCCTAGACAAATCTAGGCAAGTTTGTATGTGTTTATTGAAGTACAGTATAATCATGATAGCCCAGCGGTTGGTTAATCCGGCATGTTCAGTAATTCGGCGCTATGGGGAAACACGTGTCTTTTCTTTTCGCTGACCCGCGCCGGATATAAACCTCGCGCACAGCTGAAATAAAGTCAAGAACGACCAAGAATGACCATCCAGTGTTCGACTGATTGACGATTCTGACCAAACTGACTCCACTCTACAATTGTCTTACTATCTGTTCTAAGTTTGTACATATTTTTTGTATGTACATGTTTTCCTATATAGATACATATTTTATTCTTTTTGAAATACAGTTGTACATAAAATATGTAAAATTGTTGTTGTTTTGTTTTAATCCTGATAATCTGGATTTTTGTTGATAATCCCGCAATTGACTGGTCCCATATGTGTCGGATTATCAAGATTATACTGTATTTACATTTATTCTTCTATTACAGACAAACTAGTAAACGTAGTCTATCTAGATTAGTTTTTATTCTCTTCAAGCTAAATAATGCAGCAACAAATTAAGACTAGATGGACTATTCTTGCTAGTGTAATTTCTATGTTGTGAATAATTATCCAAAACAAAAAAAATGTGTTTTTGTAATATCTTTTCTTTATACATGACGACTAGACTAGAGAAAGCAATACAAGACTAGATTAAACAAGACTAAAGGTCGATTCTCATATACGCGACACTCAGCTAGGCGACGTCACGCGACATCGCCTGTTCTCACTATGGCTACGCGACAGCTACGCGCGTCCCATTTAAAATAATGTAACCATTATTTGACAGGCGATGTCGCACGACGTCGCGTAGCTGAGTGTCGCACATATGGGAATCAACCTTTATAGACAGTACACTAGACAATGTAAGTAGACTAAGCTACAATAGACCAGAGTAGACAAGGCGAAACAAGAATAGACAAAACAAAGCAAGTTTGAATGTGTTTATTGGAATATTTGCACAAACTCTTTGATTACAAATAAACTAGTTAACTTAGTCACCATTAGTTTTCATTGTCTTCAAGTTAAATAATGCAGTGACAAATTAAGACTAGATGAACTATTCTCGATAGTCTAGTTCTCAAGTTGTGACTACTTAATCTGAAATTTTTTAACAGGCTTAGTTAAGATTAAGGTGTTCATTGGAGTAGTTGAACTAATTCCTCAACTACAGACAAACTAGTCAACTTAGTCTAGATTCGTTTTTGTGGTATTCAAGCTAAATAACACAGAGACAAATTAATACTAGATGGACTATACTCGCTAGTCTGGTTCTCAAGTTGTGACTAGTTAATCTGAATTTTTGTTTCCAGCTTAGTCAAGAGTACTGCAATTATTGGAGTAGTTGTACTAATTTGCTGTTCTAGCTCTCAAGGCTAGAGAAGAATAGAGAAGAATAGACTAGATAAAACTGGACATAACTAAATAAGATTAGACCAGACTAGATAAGATTTATTAAAGACAAGACCAGAAAAGAATGGGCTGAAGTAGACAAGATTTAATAATACTAGACAGGACCTGACTAGATTACCCAAAACCTCACATTTCATTAAATTAGTCTAGTCAAGATTATAGAACGGTATTCAGCATAACTTAAACACTTCAACATAAACTTCAACATAAAGATCCTACAAAGATTCCAATCCAAAACACTGAGAACCCTATTGAATGCTCTGAGGTATGTAACCAATGCCAATCTACATAAAGAGCTGGCAATCAACAAGGTCCAGAACATAGCTATGCACCAACTATGAGAAGCGACTTGAAAACCACCTAAACATGCTGGCACTCAGCTTCCTGTAAACAAGGATAAATCACAAGGAGACTGAGGAAATTGAAGCCAGTGGACCTGCAAGCACGATTCCCCACAACCTAACCATCCAAGATTAAAAAACCCCAATGAAGAAAAATACAGCAGCGTCTGTCACAGGATGCACTCTCTACTTCCACATTTCCTACTGTCATCAAAGGAAATAAATGTTGCATACTGCAACAGCTTGTAGTTCCACGTAATATAGTGATAAAAAAAAGATGAGATACAAAACTAGACATTCAATTTGTAATAAATCAGACAAATCTAGACTAAACCTGTTAGCTTTTTATATAAACTGTAAAATTTAAAATAGTTCTTTTCGCCATCGGCCGACAAAATCGGTTTTCAGTTCAATCTATTTATATCCAACTAATGTCCACACACTTTAAGAAACCACCACGCAAGATGACAACCTGGAAATCACCACATCACCATCAACCACATCGGTGAATACCAAATCGATCACGTAGCGATAACCAGAAAATCCTCCCCAGAAATCATGAACGTGAAGGTACGCAAGGGTTACGTGGAATCCGACCATTATCTTTCACAAATTAAAATCTGCTTCTTACCTAACAAAAGGAAGTGTCAAAAATCTAAATTCCCGCGAATAGATCCAAAATATCTAAGAGAACACGCGGAGGACTTCGCACAATCACTACAGACCGACACACAAACATGGGATGAACTTCTTCAGACAATCCAGCAATCAGCAAGGAAACTCGGTCAACCGCCACGAAAACTAAAACACAGATGGTGGACATTGAAATGCGACAGGGCCCTTGAATCCCGTATGCTTGCGTGGAAGACTTGGCATAGCAACAAGACACAAGAGAATTGGCAGAATTTCTTAAAAATGCAAAGGGAAACATCCAAAACGATCAGACACATTAAACGGACATACTATTTCAAAAAATTAGAGGAAATCGACAATGAGTTCAAAAGAAATAACATGAGAAAATTGTACAGAACATTTAGGGAACATTTAGATGAACTACAAGCCACCGAGCCTCTGCTTCCGTCGGCCTGATGGAACCCTTGACACCAACACAAAAGCGAACTGCGAAATTCTGAAACAGTACTTCGAGAAGCTACACAACTGTGAATCCCCTGAAGAAAGACTCCAATGCAACATAGCCGCCCCAAACCAGGACTCTGTTCCACCAACACATGAGGAAATACGAAACATCATTTTACACTTAAAAAACAAAAAAAACCCAAGATCGGAGGTGAACTCTTGATTGACAGATTGCAAACTATCATTGCAAATACATGGAAGAGCGGCATCATACCTGCGGACTGGAAAAATGCTTTGATACAGCCACTAGACAAAAAAGGGCAACAAGACTGATGCAAACAATTACCAAGGCATTTCCCTTCTATCAATCGCCTACAAAGTTCTCTCACGTGCCCTCCTCACAAAACTGGAAGAACAGACAGAACATCTGATCGGTGAATATCGGGCAGGTTTCCGACGGCACCGATCATGCGCGGAACAAATCTGGAACCTGAAGATGATACTGCAACATCGCCAGCCCAACCGCAAAGTTGTCACTTTCATAGACTTCAAGAAAGCCTATGACTCGATTGACCGCATAACTCTGTTTAATATACTTCATGAATACGGTGTGGATAGTAAGATAACCATGTTAATCGAACAGACTTTGTCAGACACAACATCTAAATTCATGGGTGAAATCTCGGAGCCTTTTCAAATCAGTACTGGAGTAAGACAGGGTGATGGATTGTCCCCACTCCTCTTCAACCTGGTACTAGATAAGATAATCAAAATATGGGAGAAAGAAGTACCTAGAGTATATATGGGAACAAAGGACAAACGAATCAACATAAGGTGACTTTGCAATAATCACCCGGACTAAAGAGGACTGAAGAAGCCAAACATGCCATCAATGAACTTGAATGAAATCGCCATCAGGACCGGCCTTCAAATCTCTTACAATAAAATGCAATACATAGACTCCAAGAGCTCAAATATGACACATGCAACCAAATATGGCAACATCATACTTCTAGTACCTAGGTGAAATAATTGGAAACACTGGTATGGAAAGAATGGCTAACAAAACACGTGCAGAAAAGTTACGCAAAGCCTATACAATCACCTGGAATATGTACAACAAGAAATCACTTTCTACTAAAGCAAAACTCCATCACTACCATGCAGTCATTCTTCCAGAAGCACTCTATGCAATTGAGACTTCATCATTAACCATCTACATCAATGATATTGAGAAAGTAGAACGTCAGATACTGAGAAAAATATTTGGACCCAGGGTACAAGATGGTATCTGGATGCATAAAAGCTTACAAGAACTGTATTCCCTGACAGAACGATTCTCCTCAGTTGCACGGAAAAGACGTCTGGAATTCTACGGTCATATAGTACAAATGGATGACTACGAAATGAAAATAAATTGGATGTATAATATATGGAAATAAATTCACAAAACTTCACATCCAAGAATCCAACAGCTAAGAGTTTGAAACTAAAAAACGCATGGATGCAAGAAAGAAGACAGGCCCAAGCGAAAGGATGAGGAAGTTTTGGGAAGATAAAAAGAACAAGATGACCAATGGTAAGTAGTGGTTCTACATGCTCCTTAGAGACTAAATGAATAAATAATAAACACTGTAAAATTTCCTTAAATTTCTGATTTGCCCTGCTCATTTAATCACTAACACTTTCCGTAAAAGTTTCAAAACATTCTCATCGATTATGACCAATTAATACAAAATAGAACTTTAACATGAAAATAACTTCGCCAATAACTCTTTAACAGTTCTTACCCCATCTCCAGATCCAAAGAAAATCGATCCTAAAATGAAACCGAGAGGCAGCAGACTGTACACAAACAGAGTCAGATTGGTCCTCCGGATCTGATAACCTATAAAGCCCTGGTGTTCGCTGCCCAACCAGCCAGAGAAGATGTTGGGGATGGTGAGTCCAAAAGTTATAAACTCCGTTGGCGGGTAAATCACAAAAAACACGAACAATATATAAAATAATAAAAACACCACATCAACAGACATTTTTTAAAGTGTGGGATGTGGATATTGGGGAATTGGCACTATTGTTTTTTGACATTACTTTTGCAACAAATATATGTAAAAATTCAAAATAATTTAATTGTCTTAAAACTAGATGATATTTAATGCACAGAAAACATTAGATTAACAAGAGATATTTATCAGGCAAGTCTAGATAGAAGTGTGTAGATTTAAAAATTCCTGCTGAAAAAGTGTTTGATCACTTTTGTTTAAGATTGTATATATAAACTAATTTTCGTAGTAACGTAGTTGGCAGTATTGTAGCAAATGTCAACTTATTTGACGTTTATGTGACATACCACCAAACAATCTAATTTACAGGAAGTAATTTGTTATAAATAAATAGTAAATATTTTCCTGTGACTCATAATTAGTGATAAAACAAACAGATTTTACTGGTTTAAGCGAGAGTGAATCAGAGTATGCTAGTGGGATATTAAGGAGGAGAATTGTAAAAGTCAATTATTCCCTTTGTTTTGTACTAACAGAAAATTGAAAAATGCCACCACATAGCAGACACAGAGCGAATCTGAGCAATTTCACATACGTCAGCTCCTGCTTCAAATACCTAATATTCCTATTAAACTTCATATTTTGGGTAAGTTTCACAAAAAATAATCCACCTGCAACAAAAAATTTAACCCAAGTTTTACCACTTTTCAGTTGGTTGGAGGATTGCTAATCGGAATTGGTTTATATGCCTTCATAGACAAATGGCAGTTAACAGGTTCCTTAAAGCTAGAAAACTTTTACGATGTTATTTTGAATATTTCTTTGGTCATGATCATTATGGGCGGAGTTATCTTTACAGTTAGCTTTGCTGGGTGTGTTGGTGCTCTTCGGGAAAACACCTGCCTACTTAAACTGGTAATAATTAACATAATCATAAACTCTACTTACTCTTATCAAAATGTACTATTACTTTAAAAGACAACACTTTACTATATAGACTATACTATATCAATAAGACATGCATGGCACTAGAGATGTGAGACTAGACAAATTGGAATAGAAAGATACCACTAGACAGTTAACAGTATATTAAGATTAGACAGATAATACTAGGTAAATATGAGTACAGAAACAAGACTGAACTAATTGAGTTTTTATTTCATTTCAGTATTCACTTTGTTTATTGATTTTCTTCTTATTGGAAATGGGAATTGCTATAATGGGCTTCGTGTTTCCGCAGTCAATGCAATCGATGTTGGAGGAAAATTTCACAGATAAAATTATTCACACTTACAGAGATGATCCTGATTTACAAAACTTCATCGATTTTGCACAACAAGAAGTGAGTTAAGAGAACTTTTCGAGAATTAATTTTCATAAAAATTTACTACAAATACCTAGAATAAACTATAAATGTTAATTTTTGTTTTAGTTTCGTTGTTGTGGATTGAGTTCAGAAGGTTATATTGACTGGTCCAAGAATGAATATTTCAATTGCACATCGCCAAGTGTGGAGCGGTGCGGTGTTCCTTTTTCCTGCTGCATCAATGCCACTGATATCAGTTCTGGCCTTGTAAACATTATGTGTGGATATGGAGTTCAAACATTACCTGTAAGTATCAATCAACAAAAAAGATAAACATTTTCAGAAATTAGGTTTTCAGCTCTAAATATAAACAAGGACTGATGTTGGTTGTCCAATTAATATTTTTATGACAAATTAATAAGTCATTGCTGCCATTTTAAAATCTTTTTGCCACATCTGTTACAACTAACAATACTTTTTCACCATGTGGCCTGTAGTTTTTCACTATGTGGCCTGTTGTATTTTTTCCACATTTTTGATAATTCATCCATTGGATGGTTGTTCTTATACACAGAGATGTTTGAGAAGTATGACAGTTGCTTTCACTGTTTGCAATGATGGTTCAAAGTAATCTTGCTAATTTATCATTTCTAATGATAGGTTTGGAAGATTTTTTCCCCACATTCCCCTGATCTTTTTTATGTGGTACCATTACTGCCCCTTATCAATGTTATGATACCAGTGCAAGGTTGTTGAAAGTTACTACCTCCCTTTTAATTGTCTATGAAATGGTCCCAAAGATTACATAATACACTATCATTGTTAGGTTTGAAATGTTTGTGTCATCTATCTAAGTTCGTTTCTCTATAAAGTTGGTACGTTAGTTGTCACATATGTTTATTATTCGGACAAATGCGGTCGAACATCGCTCGGATTGAATTTGGGACCTCAGAATCATTTTTTATATTACAATTCAACAAATATATTACTATACAAGAATAGTATATTACGTAACGAGAGTTACGAGTAAGAAGCATATTACGTACGAGCGGAACAGTACGAGCGTAATTCCGCGAGTACGTAATTTACGCCTTACAACTCGAGTTATGTACTATACTTTATCTATGAATCTACGACCACAATAATTTGTTTCTGTTTTATAAGAAAAATATATAGATGTAACAAATTTATTTCTTATTAGGTACGTTATTTAACATTTTAATAAACAAACAGTTGTATTTTCATATATAACTGTTACTCGACATTATTTAACTGGAAAGAAATGAAAAAAAAAATACATTCTTAATGGTTACACACCTTATTATTTTGTACTTATTTGGGTTAAACTGGAATAGAAGTGCTCATGTGCGCAATGTCAATTTCCGTTAGTTTGAATTGTGGCACGGGGGGCGCTGAACGTATGAGCACGTAGTAGCAGCTCTCAGCCAATCAACGAATCGTAAACCAAACGCACGTGTGTGTTATCAATCATAACTTATCATTAATCGCGGGCTGTTACATACGTGTGTGTTATGATGTATTTATATAGTCCACGAACTGTACAATAACGGACATTTACAATAGTGGTCGTGGATAAAAATATTTACAACATATTGAAATATGTGAAACAGTGTCCAATCTTTAAGTTTTCTATAACTAGTGTTAGTTATTTATACTTAATTGTGTTAGTCAGGGCCGGCGCTATATATTTTGCGAGGCCCTGTGCAAAATAAAGAAGCGGGGCCCTGCACAAAATAATGAAATGGGGCCTTCTCTCATATGAAAGGTGCTTAAAAAATCAGATTTATTTTTTTTAATATTTTACTTTCAAAAAATCAGTTAATTATAAAAATAGTTTATATTCCAGTGTCAAAAAATTAAAAATAAATAATTTAGGGAATAGTAACATTTAAATGAGATTTAATTTACCTCGCTAATTAATAATAGTGTATTAAAGAACGAGTACAATAAGCACGAGAGTAGCGAAGAGTTTTCTAATGGACAAGTGCAAAAAACGCCTTATGGACGAGTTTCTTATACTAATTTTTCTATTTTGTGCCCTTTTATGCCATTTCTAAATAAAAACTCGCCGATACATATTGAGAAAATTGTATCGTACCCGGCCAGCTATTAACGATCCCATATGAGTGCTTTATTGACTTCATTATAGACGCAAAATGGAAACTGGTATATTAAAGAACGAGTTAAATAACCGCAGTTTTTCAGCACGCGTCCATGTTTAGACGACGAGCGTAGCGAGGAGTTTTTTAATGGACAAATGCGAAAAACGCCTTATGAACAATTTTTTTCTATTTTGCGCCCCCCATACAAATTGAGAAAATTGTATCGCACTCGGCGATCCATAAACGAACCCATATGAGTGCATTAATGACTAAATGCACTAATGCTAAAAAAAATGTGATCAGAGGCAAATAACTTGCAGCAAAAAATGCTTGTCTCCATTTTTGAGCATATTATTCCTTGGTTCCTTAAAGCCCCATAATTAGAACAGGATTTTGAGACGACTAAGACACGACTTTGAAACGCGAATTTAAAAAAAATTGTCTTGGTTCTTCAAGGTACCATAATTAGGACACGAAAGTTTTTCACGGCAACTTCAAAAATATTTTGGAAGTACTTAAATTGACTTGTCTCTCCAAATTTTGGAAAATTCCTAAGAAAATTTATCTGTCCACAAATTCAAAACCAAATAAAATATTTTGGAAATTCTTGCAATTGTTTGTCTGTCCAAATTTTGGTAACTTCCTAAGAAATTTCGCCTGTCAACAAATTCAAACTATACTTGTGTCCAGGTCCTGCTTGAAACTTTAGCACCAGTGAAAGGAAGGAACAGAACAAATTCAAAGCGAAATAATAATAATAGTTCTTGATCATTCAATTCATCCTCTTTCTCAATCACAGTGTCTTCTAATGCCATTATTTTATCAAATGCCTTTTCCATATTCTTTTCGTTCACATTAATGAAGACAAGAGCTACGACAGAAATTGCATTTTTAAGTGCAGACATTTCCAAAACACCACGTTCTCAGAAGAACTCTTATTTTCCTAACAACTCTTATATTCTCCTAACAATTGGAGCATAAGGTCTTTCCTCTATAACACCTTGGTTCATTGACTGGGCAATATATGTAACATTCGGAATGGACATCAGCGACAAACTGACTAATTTTGTATTCTTTTCAATTTGGAGAAGGTTCCCCACTGCAGTTACACCCATGCTTAAAAAAAATCCGAATGCGATTTCTACATTTGGATATGTATCTTCAATTTTGTTTTCTTTCAAAAGATGATATATTTCCAATATACTATTAGTTCCTTCATTTTCAATATATTTCCAAGTATTCTGTTACATGCATACATTCCATTTCCAACTCTTTCTTGTTAATTCTTGCAACTTTGTCTCAACTCTTTACCAACACTCTAAACAGTCTAAACCAAAACGTTAACTAATGTTCTTATACGAACTTAAACGCTGTTTTAGCTGAACACTAAACGTTATCAATTATGGGAAGAAACGTTTAGACATTGAATTTCTCTTTTCCATACAGATGGGCTGACAAAAAAAAGGTCTTCAATCTCTCTTCTTTGAGATAGGTCCTTGTAGTCAGGTTCATTATCGCATGATTTTTCCGAATTAATATGTTTTTCGGTAATAAATATCGGTTATCGTTTGGTGATTTGGCAGGAACTAGGGGGCTCCTACGATTGCGGGTCCCTGGGCACGTGCCCCAAGTGCCCAGTGGCAAAGGGGGGCCTGGCTGGGTCAGCAATGGTAAATTATTCATCTATTTCTTTCTTCTTTTGTGATTTACTTTAATGCTTTCCAGATGTGAATGTTTAGCATTCATGAGATGATGTATCAAGTTCGTGTTCTCTAATTATTTCAACAGATACTTCTTTGTTGTGTGTTGTTGTGGAATTCTCGTTATCAACATCAACAGGATGTCTCACGGAAATAGGTGAAATAATTGAAGTTTACACTATAAACTCAATTAAGCGGCTAAATGTGTCCGTCGCAGCAGACTGCGGCGCAGGTGACTGCGCACGCCAGTAGATGCCGATCCCAGAGCAACTCTTAACTCAACTTTCTGAATGTGCGGGTCCCCTGCCAATCGCGGGGCCCTGTGCCGTCGCACAGTTCGCCCACCCTTCACGCCGGCCCTGGTGTTGGTATTATTAGTTTATGATTGAACAAAACATTTAAGTGCAAGTTGTGCAATAAGATGAAAAATAGCAATGGGATGTGTTGTGATTTTATTCCTGTGGTGTTATGTAGGAAAAATTTGCGGGAAAAACCCTACTTATGATTTAATGGTTTGGGTTTAGTGGCTACAATTTCTTGATAAAAAAATAACATGTTCTCATTTGAAAAACCAATGGTGACCTTGAGCACGCATAAACTATGACTTTGACAAAGAAGTATTTTTAACCACTGTGTCAGCCCTTCGAAATCAATAAAATTCCCTTTTGACATTTTTTCCGTCACTCTAAAGGTAACGGAGATATTTGGGGTGGTCACGTTAAATGGCCCACCCTGTATAACATCATATAAGACTTTATGTTAAGAATATAAATACTAGTCTGTTTTGTCAGCTCTAAAAACGCCGTGTTGTAACCACGCCTCTTTCACATGTTGGCTGTGGTTAAACTTTCTTGGATAAACCTCTTGGATAACTAGCGGTATTTCTTCCTTAGCCACGTCTCTTTCAACAGAATAAATGATTTTTATAAATGATTTAAATGAAATTTATTTTCTTTTTTTTAGGCTCCAGAGGCAAGTAAAAAGGTTTGGACGTCGGGGTGTATTGAGATTGTGAGGGGTTGGGCGGAGAGGAATTTGTATACGATTGCGATAATTGCGCTGGTGACGGCGCTGTCGCAGCTGTTTGTGATCTACTTGGCGAAGACCCTCGAGGGACAGATAGACTTGCAGAAGTCGCGATGGGCTAGTTGAAATATTGCCCATGTGGTGGCAGGGCCTAGGGTGCATTTGTAAATAATATCCAGCCATTTAAATCGTATTTGTATTGATTGTCCAAAAAACAGCCACTCAAATTTATCAGAACTTAATCACAAAAAACACGGGATTGTTTTAAAAAAGTTGATAAATTTGTGTAGCAAATTTCTCATATTTTTTTTAAATGTTGTAAAACTATATTCGATTCCTTTAACTTTTTATCAAGATTTTATAATTTTTTTTTATATATATATATATAAAAGCATATTTTTGTATCTAGTCTGGAGGTAGATATTTTCATTTTTATTGTTTCTCTCGAATGTGAATATCAAGATTCTATGACATTTGTAAATTTGTAAAACTTTGCCGTGCCAAAAATTCACCATATTTTTTATACGGAACATCTAGTAATTTCTTGTAGTAACAAAAGAGAAGCTCATCATAAACTGAAAACATACTCTCTCATACTCTCATACTCACTCATACTCTCTGTCTTATAGGATTTATATCTCATTTGGAAGTAATTTGGTGAAACACCGACTGTTCCAACTATCCATATAGGAATGTAATAATGTGATTCTTTTTTACATATGTTTTTTATACACTTACAATACAAAGTAATTCAAAATGGAAATGTTGTGTATTCACCGTATTATAATCAATGACTGTCTTATATATAAATTAAGTTTTATTCAAACTCACAAATCTTTTATTCCAAATTTCTATATCTCAAATTATTATGCTGTTCCTCTTCTAAATTAGAAATTAAACATATAAACTCGTCAATTAAAATAAATTTTAATAATATAGGACAATGTGGCAAGGACCGTTGAATCAATCAAAAATAATAAACGTGGCTACGTCGAATTAGTTGCGTTCGCATCTACTATCTGTCATCTTGAAAATTTTAACAATTATCAACAAAAAACACGAATATTTATTGAACCAACGTAGACAACGAGAAGCTTAATTTTTGCTTTCGGATCTTAGTTAAAGAGTACCAAAGACGATTAACAACAGTATTCTTTACCAAGTCCATAATAGTTTATCAAAATTCCGTATAACACAACTCATGTCACATTGAACTAATGTATCACATTATTATTATTTCTATTCATTTAAAATGAATAAATATTATAATAATAATGTACGACGAGTCGATAAGTGCTGAGAAGCCAGAAAAAACCTGGAGGCAACCTCTTGGGCTAACAACGTCAATGTTCGTCAACAGGCCCGCCGGGACCGGGCGTGCAGGGCGGTAAATATAGAAATGTCCTTAATGAACACATTGTCCTAATTTGCCTATTCGTATTTGTTTTTATTATGTCTCTACAACAACATATACTGAACTACATGGAAAATAAACGCAAACGTTTTATGAGGAATTCAATTTTCTGCCATACTGGGCGATAGTTTAACGTACAGTAGTACAGTACCGATAGCTCGCGGAAAGCGGAATCTCTCTCCTTGAATGATAGAAAAAAATAAGCAGGTAGGTGAAGAGGGGCCGGCATTGTCAGCTTTGCACGCAGGCGGTGAAGCGCCAAGCGGCGGCCCTGTGCGTCAAAAACAAAATAAAGTCAAGTAAGCATGATGGCACAACATTTCAAGAAAGTTACCCCAGAGGGTAAGTCCTTGGATAAAATTCTCGTCGTGAAACTTGCGACGCACGAGTCTCATTCGGATTCTGGGGGAGACTCGACATCATGCAAGAGACGAGTCTAGGTGTATCCCAACCAATCAAAAACTCAAAACCAAATCCAAAACGTTTCTAGCAAAGTCCAATATTAACACCCTCACACAAACTGGTAAACTGAAAACCCTCAACGAAGCCCTAAATGAAAACCAGATATTTATAATTGCACAACAAGAAACACGTTACCCAGACGAAGAGACTTTCGAATCTGAAGGTTACCGCTTCTTCGCAAGCAGAGCTCAAAAGAGGGTCCTCAATGGATCTGTGATGCTTGCAACTGCTTTTTACGTGAGATTGAGAATCCTTCAAGTCAATCACAAACGTTGAACCAGTAAATGACAGATTATCCGTATTAACAATCAAATTCGCCAACAAAACCTACAGTCCATTTAACGCACATGCCCCCACAAACGATAACAATAGATCTGATCTGGATGAAGTGGATAACTTTTGGGGCCTCCTGGATGAAAATCTTGCCAAAATTCCCAAACAACATGTTAAACTTCTTATGGAGGACTTCAATGCCCAACTTGGACGAGAACACAAGTACCACAAGGAAAATCATTGGAAACTATCCTGCCCACAAGAAAACCAATCAAAATGACATTGATCACCATTTGTGAAAACCATAATCTCCAGATCATGCAAACACACTTTCGTCACCTTCCCAGGAAGCAGACAGCATGGCGATGTCCTGTCGACACCATCCGAGAGTTCCAAATCACGTGATTTCCAGGAAAGACAGCCCTGAGATTATGGATGTAAAGGTTAAAAACGAGTAAACGTGGCCTCAAACCATTACATGTCCATAATTAATTTCAAACCAGTCCCTGCAAACACCAACAGGACACCCTAACATATTATTCGCATTGACAATGATAAACTCCAACAGAAAGTAAAGGAGTTCCAGGAAAAGGCACGAACAATTGACTCTGACATTAACAACACAATAAATCGTCTGATTGAGGCCGCCAAAGATATTGCTGAAATTAAGGGTGATAGTCTAAGAGCCAGCATAAATATGACAACACATATTTTACGGTACCTGAAATTTCGTCCAGTGAGACTGCTATACCCAGTAAACAAGCAATGGGTACTAGCTAAGCCTGGCCGCGGTAGGTTTGGGGTCCCTCAAGTGAGCCAGGTATGAAAATTAAGTACATTTGTAAAGTATTTTACGGCATCTGCCGTTTTAATATGTTATAATATACCTCTAGAAAAATTGAAAAATAACTATGGCTGCCGATTTTAAAGGTTGCAACATCACGGAAGCCACTTTTCAAAATTCGAAAAAAAATATTTTTTTTAGTATTTTACGGCGTCTGCCATTTTAATATATTATTTATTGAACTATTTTAAGCTAATATTGAAAATGGCTGCCATTTTATCCGGTTGTAACTATCCGGTTTACAGCGAAACCTTACCTGCAGTCCGTGCATACGTATATCCATAGTTGTAATTTTCAAATTCGTAGAATTTATATAACATTGAAATTACATTAGTAAATGTAAAAAATCTTATAAATATACAAATAAACTACTCTAAATGTGCATAATAAGGAAAAAAGATCCATTATAAGGCTGTAGCAAATATGAGATTATAAAGATGAAAAAAAAAAATTTCAAACGTTAATTGAAAATATTTATTTATTCATATCAGAATATAATTACTTTTGAAAATAATTGATAACAAATATAATGAAAGTTAAAATTGTCAGTTATAGATTGGTTTTATAATGAATTTTCATCTTCGGAATCGTCTCCAGCAAGTCATCACAAGTCATTCTAGTCCAACAAGTCATCTTTTCATACACGAAATCAGATTCTGTAAAAATAAAATACAAATTTTTAAGTGAGCTTATGATAATTAAAATAAATGTTACTATGCTGTTATTACCTTCAGAATTTAGAATTAAGTCGCTGAGTTGATCTCCTTCGAACCACTTAAACACGTAACAGTTTTCCATCTCCATCCAGCCATATTCCAGGGGGCTCAGTGATGTGGGCTCTTTCGCATGAGCACTTTTCCAAATGCTGGAAATATAATGCGTCCTTAAAACTTGTTGATACAATTCAGATTTACACGGAGGTATCAAGCTTGCATCAAAGCTCCGGAGTTTTTTATTGAAATTTTCGTTCATATCTACAGACTTGTAGGAATTAACAAATAGCTGAAACCTCCCATCATCAACATCGATGGATTTTTTAGCATTGTACATCAAACAAGTGTATTTCTGGATAACATTAAACAGTTCACAGTAAGGTATCCTCAGTCAGGCTAATGTCACCGAAAGCAGCGAATGCTTGTTGAAATTCAACTTTATTTTTCAGTAACGTAAAAGTTTTTTTTTTTGCCCCGATTAAAAAAAGCTGGATTGAAATCACAACCAGTGAAAGCGTGGAAGCCAATTAAGCTTTTAGCTAGAAGTGGACCAAGTTGTATGTATATTTTACTGACATCAATAAACCTTTCGTTGTTACCTGTCTCGGTTAGCATCCAAATGTGAGAGGAAAGATTTTTCAAGTTAACCATATTGCCCAGCATGATTATTAAAATATCAGTATCTGAACCTATAATAACAATATTAGACTGATCAATAATGCTACAAGCATGAAAAATAATTCTACTGTCAGCTTCTTCATGAGATTTACAACACAAATCTTGACTCAACTATGCCGTTATTGGATCTATATGAATAACAATTTTTGAAACTTAAATGGATTAGTATATTTCTAATGAAAGGCGCAACATCATCCATTGTCCAATGTACAGTTAAAAAATCAATAAGAGCTTCCTTGAATTTGGTATTTCGCATTTCTTTAGTAAAATCACTTGGTCTAATTTGATCAGGTCCAGAAATCGAGTAATCAATTAGTGGTGCTTCATGTCGAAGACTCCGCTCGTTGTCTTTGATGGAAGGGTGCCAATATTAATCAAAGATAACATCTAGTCTGGATGCTGAAAATTTAGTATTAGGGGTGATCATTTGAAAAATATTCTTTGAAATATTACCTAATGTTCTGGGTATTTCTTTCATAGCATGTAGAATAAAGAAACCGTCGATCAAATATACATCAGCGTGACTTGGTGGAACATGGACGATTTTTGCCTCAAGACATTTGGCAAGCGCTGACTTATCGGTTTTATGAATTTCTCCGTCCAAATGGCATAGAGAAAGAGGCACAGGAGTTATCGGATAAGATAAAATTCTGAGGACATCGATCTTATAGTCCATTGATAGCCCCAACATGCGCCCGAATAAATCCCGCTTTATTTTGATTTCTTGATTTTTTTCACCAACTTTGACGGTTTTTTTTTTCTGTCTGACTTGAAAAATTGTGAATTGGTGTTTTCTTGATTGTTTTATCAAACCGGTTAATATCTGATGAACATTCAGAAATGAATGCTTTGCGTAAATCACCAATCTTTTCAACGTTCAGAAGAAAGTTGTCTACTTGAGCTGAAGCAGCTTTACCAGATGCAATGTTAAACAATTGATTCGGAGGTAACTGGGCACGAAATGGATTGATATATTGATCAAAATATTTTACAAACTTTTCCAGTTGCTCACAACTTTTTTGATGTTCGATGGCTGTAACTCTGCTGAAATATCTTGTTTTTTATTAATGCCTATCTCTTCCAAAACGTGGGTGATAATAGTTGATCGAATATCATGTCCCTTTTTTTAAATCTTCTTCTAGCCCTGGTTTTTTTTTTCGAATTTTGAAAAGTGACTGCCGTGATGTTGCAACCTTTACAATCGGCAGCCATAGTTACTTTTCAATTTTTCTAGAGGTATATTATAAAAAACCTAACATATTAAAACGGCAGATGCCGTAAAATACTTTAAGAATTTACTTAATTTTCATACCTGGCTCCCCTGAGGGACCCCAATCCTACCGCGGCCGGGCTTAGCTAGTACCCATTGTTTGTTTACTGGGTACAGCAGTCTCACTGGACGAAATTTCAGGTACCGTAAAATATGTGTTGTCAGATTTAAGCTGGCTCTTAGACTATGAGGCCACACGATGCGTTACATATGCCGGAGCGTTGCCGCAACGTCATCCTCAGGGCCCTCTTTCCCGTTGGGCACTCGGGGCACGTGCCAAGGACCCCGCAATCGTAGAGGCCTCCTAGTTCCTGCAGATAACCAAACGATAACCGATATTTATTACCGATAACAATATTTAATTCGGAAAAATCAAGCGATAAAATGAATCTGACTACAAGGACCTATCTCAAAGAACAAGACTTAGAAGCTCACGCCAGATTTTTTACGGCTCTAGCAAGTGTATTTCTGGATAACATTAAACAGTTCACGTAAGGTATCCTCAGTCAGGCTAATGTCACCGAAAGCAGCGAATGCTTGTTGAAATTCAACGTTATTTTTCAGTAACGTAAAAGTTTTTTTTTGCCCCGATTAAAAAAAGCTGGATTGAAATCACAACCAGTGAAAGCGTGGAAGCCAATTAAGCTTTTAGCTAGAAGTGGACCAAGTTGTATGTATATTTTACTGACATCAATAAACCTTTCGTTGTTACCTGTCCCGGTTAGCATCCAAATGTGAGAGGAGAGATTTTTCAAGTTAACCATATTGCCCACCATGAATATTAAAATATCAGTATCTGAACCTATAATAACAATATTAGACTGATCAATAATGCTACAAGCATGAAAAATAATTCTACTGTCTGCTTCTTCATGAGATTTACAACACAAATCTTGACTCAACTATGCCGTTATTGGATCTATATGAATAACAATTTTTGAAACTTAAATGGATCAGTATATTTCGTATATTTCTTCATGTCGAAGGCTCCGCTCGTTGTCTTTGATGGAAGGGTGCCAATATTAATCAAAGATAACATCTAGTCTGGATGCTGAAAATTTAGTATTAGGGGTGATCATTTGAAAAATATTCTTTGAAATATTACTAAATGTTCTGGGTATTTCTTTCATAGCATGTAGAATAAAGAAACCGTCGATCAAATATACATCAGCGTGACTTGGTGGAATATGGACGATTTTTGCCTCAAGACATTTGGCAAGCGCTGACTTATCGGTTTTATGAATTTCTCCGTCCAAATGGGATAGAGAAAGAGGCACAGGAGTTATCGGATAAGATAAAATTCTGTGGACATCGATCTTATAGTCCATTGATAGCCCCAACATGCGCCCGAATAAATCCCGCTTTATTTTGATTTCTTGATTTTTTTCACCAACTTTGACGGTTTTTTTTTTCTGTCTGACTTGAAAAATTGTGAATTGGTGTTTTCTTGATTGTTTTATCAAACCGGTTAATATCTGATGAACATTCAGAAATGAATGCTTTGCGTAAATCACCAATCTTTTCAACGTTCAGAAGAAAGTTGTCTACTTGAGCTGAAGCAGCTTTACCAGATGCAATGTTAAACAATTGATTCGGAGGTAACTGGGCACGAAATGGATTGATTTATTGATCAAAATATTTTACAAACTTTTCCAGTTGCTCACAACTTTTTTGATGTTCGATGGCTGTAACTCTGCTGAAATATCTTGTTTTTTATTAATGCCTATCTCTTCCAAAACGTGGGTGATAATAGTTGATCGAATATCATGTCCCTTTTTTTAAATCTTCTTCTAGCCCTGGTTTTTTTTTTCGAATTTTGAAAAGTGACTGCCGTGATGTTGCAACCTTTACAATCGGCAGCCATAGTTACTTTTCAATTTTTCTAGAGGTATATTATAAAAAACCTAACATATTAAAACGGCAGATGCCGTAAAATACTTTAAGAATTTACTTAATTTTCATACCTGGCTCACCTGAGGGACACCAATCCTACCGCGGCCGGGCTTAGCTAGTACCCATTGTTTGTTTACTGGGTACAGCAGTCTCACTGGACGAAATTTCAGGTACCGTAAAATATGTGTTGTCAGATTTAAGCTGGCTCTTAGACTATGAGGCCACACGATGCGTTACATATGCCGGAGCGTTGCCGCAACGTCATCCTCAGGGCCCTCTTTCCCGTTGGGCACTCGGGGCACGTGCCAAGGACCCCGCAATCGTAGAGGCCTCCTAGTTCCTGCAGATAACCAAACGATAACCGATATTTATTACCGATAACAATATTTAATTCGGAAAAATCAAGCGATAAAATGAATCTGACTACAAGGACCTATCTCAAAGAACAAGACTTAGAAGCTAACGCCAGATTTTTTACGGCTCTGCGCTATGAACTCTTTTTCAATCAGCCCAACTGATTGAAAAAGAGAAATTCAATGTCGAAACGTTTCTTCCCATAATTGATACACTGAGCGTTCAGCTAAAACAGCGTTGTTTTTATAAGAACATTAGTTAACGTTTTATTTATTAGTTAACGAGTTCATGGGGTTTAGGGAATGTCTGCACTTAAAAGAAGCAATTTATGTCATAGCTCTTGTCTCCAATAGTGCGAACGAAAAGAATATGGAAAAGGCATTTAATAAAATAATAACATTAGAAGACACTGAAATGGAGAACGAGGATGAATTGAATGATCAAAAACTATTATTATTACTTTGAATTTGTTCTTATCCTTCCTTTCACCGGTGCTACAGTCTCGAGCAGGACCTGCACACAAGTATAGTTTGTTGACAGACTTTGTTGACAGACAAAATTTCTTAGGAAGTTACCAAAATTTGGACAGACAAACAATTGCAAGAATTTTCAAAATATTTGATTTGGTTTTGAATTTGTGAACAGACAAATTTTCTTAGGAATTTTCCAAAATTTGGACAGACACACCAATTTAAGTACTTCTAAAATATTTTTGAAGTTGTCCTAATTATGGTGCCTTGAAGAACCAAGAATTTTTTTTAAAAATTCGCGTTTCAAAATCGTGTCTTAGTTGTGGTGCCTTGAAGAACCAAGACAAAGTTTTGAAAATTCGCGTCTCAAAATCATGTTCTAATTATGGAGCCTTGAGGAACCAAGACAAAATTATGAAAATTCGCGTTTCAAAATCTTGTCCTAATTATGGAGCCTTGAGGAACCAAGACATAATTTTAAAAATTTTCGTCTCAAAATCGTGGAGCGTAATTATGGAGCCTTAAGAAACCAAGGAATAATATGCTCAAAAACATAGATTTTGAAGAACTGATTAACGATTTCAAATCATGAAGGGTTCAAATCTAGAAATCTGCTTTCTGGCAAGGTGGCAAAAGTGTGTTTGCATGATCTGGAGATTATGGTTTTCACAAACGGTGATCAATGCCATTTTGATTGGTTCTCTTGTGGGCAGGATAGTTTCCAATGATTTTCCTGTTACTGTGAAAGAGTTAATTTTGTGGATTATATTATATTGTATCTATTCATTTAATGTGACTATAAAGAAATTAAAAAAAAATTAGAATTTAGCTTATCTACTTTCTTTGCCTATTATAACAAAATAGTGCTCTGTCAAGGTCATAGGGGCCCCATTATCGTAATGTGCCTAGGGCCTTCCATAGGTTAAAGACGGCCCTGGTCATCCTACATGCAAATCACTATGACATGTCACACGATGCGTTGGGCCGCCGTGCAGCGCCGCACCATATGCGCGCGGCGCTTGTGACCAGTGAGACGAGGCGGGGAGGGGTGATGCGCTGCCGCGCCGGATTGCATCGTGCCGCAGTATTGTATCGAACGTCTTTATTTAGAAAATATTAATATTTATCTTTTTTACGATGAGTACCGATAATATTGATTTCCTTATATCTTTAGTAGAAGAAAGACCTGCATTATGGGATAAAACACACGATAATTATAAAAATAAAGATATAAAAATATGTTGAGTCATTGACGTTGTGGCGCCGCGCCGCACCGCGTTAAAGAGCGTTCGACTGCGGTGCCGAACCGCCCGTGTGGCACCCTATAGCTAGAATTAATTGCAGTGCGGTGCCGCACCCAGAGCCGCACCGCACCGTTAACACATCGTGTGGCCTCGCTCTAAAAGAAGCAAGAAACATGCCTGGTGGAATGGTACGTGTGTTACGATTCTCAAAAAAGGCTCGATGCATGGAAAACAGATTATTCAACAAAATTGCAATCTGATTGGGAATCCTATAAAGCCCAACGAGCCCAGACAGCTAAAGTGATCCGAGCTGAGAAGCGCAAATATGAAAAGTCACTTATTGGAAAGATCGTTACCAGAGAGTATTACAAAACTTTCAAAAGAAAACTTACGGGCTATAAACCCCCGTCGTTATGCTTTCAGCGAAAGGACGGTACACTGGTGACCTCAAATGAAGAAAAAAATCCTAGTAACATACTAGCTGACTACCTTAAGAACCTACTACATTGCGATCAACCCAAAAATCCCATCAAGAACGAAGAACCCATTCACAGATACCCAGAATCGAGACCACCCTACAAAGATGAAATGAAACGTCACATTGCTCGACTCAAAAACTTTAAGGTACCAGGAGCAGTTGAAAGCAGTTGAAATCTTGCAGAAGCAAATCGAAAAAATTTGGATAGAAGAAATCCTACCAGTAGATTAGAAAACAGCCTTGATTCATCCATTACACAAGAAAGGCAGCATGAAAAACGTCAAAAATTATAGAGGAATATCCGTCTTACAGGTAACATACAAAATTCTCTCACTTGCTATCCTGGAGAAGATTAGAAGCTGAAGTTGAGAATCAAATAGGCAAATATCAGGGCAGTTCAGAAAGGATCGTTCAACTGCCGAACAGATCCACAACCTCAAAACGATCATCAGATATTGCAACCTCAGGTCCAAACCGTACGTGTCGGTCTTTGTGGACT
Source organism: Phosphuga atrata (assembly GCA_944588485.1). Taxonomy (NCBI): domain Eukaryota; kingdom Metazoa; phylum Arthropoda; class Insecta; order Coleoptera; family Silphidae; genus Phosphuga; species Phosphuga atrata. The sequence continues at coordinate 47,459,524 of OX155900.1, read as the reverse complement.
TTAAAAAGGCCTTTGATTCAATAGACCGCGGCGTCCTGCTAACCATCCTCAACGAATTTGGGGTTGACCTGAAACTACTGGCACTAATTAGAGCCACCCTATCTGAAACAAAATACAAAGTAAAGTTGCTAGGATGTCTATCGGACTCTTTTGAAGTCAAAACGGGAGTCAGACAAGATGAGGGCTCTCACCTATGCTTTTCAACTGCGATCTCGAAAAGATCATTAGGACCTGGCGAACACAATTATTAGAAGCTGAGTATAGTCCTATGACAGGGATGGCGAACCTTTTTGAGTAGTGGGTCAAATTTTGTTCATTATATTTTGCGTACTAGGTCGTGGGTCACTAGGCCAGTGGCATCACTCGGTAAAGAGAAGGGAGATCAAAGACTACTTTTTTGTTCTCACTTACAAGGCTTTTACAAAATTCAAGTTTCCTTCTTGTCTTACAACTTCTACTTTGGAAGTGGAGAGCAAAAAATAAATATCGAAATCAAAAAATGTATACAGTATAATCTCGATAATTCGGCCGTTGGTTAATTGTACGACACTACTAATTGGAGACTGCTCGCGCTCTTCCCTCCCACCACTCTAGTCCCATATGTGTCATATGTGATTATCGAGATTATACTGTATAAGTCCTCGAGCGGCTGGTCCGATGATATTTTTTAATTAAAATCTTCTTGTGAATATGATATATGTTTTCCGACTAATTTTGGGACGCTGAATCGATTAGTAAAAACTAGTCGCTGTAGAAGTGAGTGTGATAAGCCGTTTAAAAGTTATGCCATCTTGAAATCGGACTAAGTTTAGAGTTTGATTGGTTCTAACTTAGAAATTAGGCAACAGAAATGAAAGTGGCTTAGACAATATTTGTAGAAATTTCCATTTTCCAAACAACGGAGTTAATTTTGTTTTGAAAAATTTTAGAAATTTTTGAAAAATTCAAATTTAGACAAGGTTTGGGTTTGATTCGTTGTAACTTGGAAGTTGTAACAAAGTACGTGAAAATGTTTCAGACGAAAACTGTTTAGAATTTCATTGTCTAAGAGAAAATTTGTTTGGTTTTATCATTTGTTTTGTGATTTTTGGAACGATTTGAAGGGCAGTCTAAATGGGAGAAATTTGAGAAACACAGACAAAATAGACAAAAGCGCTTTAAACATCATTAGTAAAGAACTAAATTGTCTATAACATCTTAATGTTGCAATAGTTTTTAATTATTTTGAAAGTTTTCTGAAAAAATCCAATTTAATAAAAAGTAGAAAGTTTGGAACACTATAACTCAAGAACTAAGAATTTTAGCAGAGAGTAGTTATATTATACCTACTCTCTGATTTTAGGCAAATTTTGTTTGAATAAAAGTTGTAGTGAATTTAATTCTCTATAAAAGTTACTTTTAACAACTTTTTATTATTTCGTGTTTTTATGCAGAAAATTGCAAAAAACGGAATGAAACTTAAAAGCTAATTTAAGGGATGATATCAAAAAAAGCAAAAAAAAACCCTACACAAAAAAACCTTTAAAAAGCAAAAAATATTAATTTCTTTCTTGCCCATTTAACTCCATTAAAAGTATCTGTTAATATTTTGATGATGAGCGTCGCCGCGTCGTGGGACCGCTATGTGAAGAAGTATAATTAGTTATACCTCATAGGTATAACAAATAGAAAATACGTATGAACTTAGATGTATCAATCTATCTTACAAGTTCTAATAAGTTCCTGCAGAGTTTCGATATGGTATGCGTCACGTTAGCGTTAAAGAGAACGCGCAGACATGTGAAAGCAGATGTCGTTAACTGTCTATTTTGCGATTTTTTCTGAGTTTTTCTAAATAAATCAAGACTGAAAACTAAACGATTGGATATTGTTGTTTTGTTACTTACGTAAGTTGCTTACACAGAGTAAGTATAATCCACACTTTATCATTATCAATCTTCTTTTTATTTCTTTGTATTTTGGTTTTATTACTTGATTTACTTAGCAGTTCCACGACGCGGCGACGCTCATCAAAATATTAATAAGTTAATAAAAGGGATCATCAAATGCCTGAACAGATCTTCAAAAACTATAGCTAAGAACCTTCTCGATCAGGTCAGTTTGGATATACGGAACTAGACAAATACTTGTGTCAAATTGATTGCAGATTAATTTGGTCAAGAAGGAAATGAGCGGATGATCAACATGCACATGAACAGATCTTCATAAATTACAGCTAAGAATCTCCTCGCACACGTCAGCTTTCAAATAAAAAAACCGCATCAAAATCGGTCCATTTGTTTTGGAGCTACGATTCCACAAACAGCCACATATAGGGACAGACCGACAGACTGACACACATTAAAGTAAAGAATTTAGAGAAACGTTTTAGACAAAACTTGTTGTAAATTTAATGTTGTCTAAGAATCTTTTTAAAATTTGCAAAAAATTCGCAAGGCGTTATAAGAAATTGATATTTACTTCACAGGTTTAATAGCAGGTTATTTCGAAAAAAGCTGAATGTTTGACAGGTTATTACTCAGAATCTTGATGAAATTGACAAAAGTGTTTTAAATGAGGGTTATAGAGAATTTAATTCTCAATAAAAGTTGTTTTAACCAATTATCTGCAATTTTGTTTTTTTATGCAAAAAATTCCAAAAAACCGAGTGAAGGTCCAATTTGGGCCAAATCAACTTTAAGGGATGTTATCAGTAGAAGTAAACAAGTTAGTCGAAAACACTTTAGACAAAACTCTAATGCTTTATAAGAATGTACCTCCTTTATATACAAAATCCTGATGTATTATATAATGAAATCCAATTAAAGGATGTGGAATATTCTGCTTAAGATATTGAATAGAACCAATGTTTCATAGAACGTTCAGCGCCCCCGTGGCTAAAGTTGCTAACTAATAAAAAACGCACAGTGACGGGAACAGTATTTGGTCGTTGTCGATGTAATCTAGGTAAACGTAGATTTAATCTGGATTAGACTCAGTTACGTTAGAGCCAGACAAATCCAGACTGAGGGCCCGAGACTTAAAATTAAGTCAATTTTAATAGAGGTCAGAAAATTTTCACTACGTCTATGTCTTTTGTTTAGTGACGCGAGTTATTGCCATAGTAACAACAAACAGACATCATTTAATAATGAAACTCCATTTGATTTACATTGGTCTTTTACGCACAATTTTTATTGTTTTATACACGATTATAATAATGGTCCTTCATTTGTGGTTGAGAAACTTATAAGAAAATAATAAAAGTTGGAAAATCAATGCCTGGGTCACTTAAAAAGCCTGTGTGGGTCAGTGTGTGACCCACGGGTCAAAGGTTCGCCATCCCTGTCCTATGAGAATGGGAACAAAATCCAAGGCGATTGTGATCGACTGTCTAGCAATTACTGATGACATCGTCATTCTGTCAAACGACATAGAAAGTTGACAGTGAAAAACGACAGTGAAAGTGGATGCAAATCGACCTTCTAAAAAAATCGTGGAACAAACTGGCTTATGGATATCATTTGAGAAAACAGAATGACCAACATCAAAGAATCCCCCAGCAAAACTCCAGACAAAATACGGGAGCATGAACCGAGTGGAAAGTACCTGGAGAGATCATCATGAAAAGTGGACTGGACAAAGAAGCACTTAAGGAACGAGTTCGACAACTCAAAAAAGCCTATTAAACGTAGCGCTCAATCTCCGTCATTTAACCAAACTCCGTCATTATGAAACTGTCCTGAAGGCAGTAGTTATGTATGCAGCCGAAACCCTATTCCTAAATGCTAACAAAGGACTCCTCAAAGAACAAAGAGCACAAAATCGTTACGAGGCATAATGGGATCGAATTACAAGAATGGTATCCATTGTAAAGAAACCAACAAAGATGTCTACAGTGAAATAGAGAAAATTACAGAAACGAACCGTAAGAGGCGGGCACGGTATTATGGCCATCTCAAACGAATGGACGGAAACAGGTTGACAAAACAGATTATTTACTTTTTTGACTCCAAACACAAAACCACAATGCCCTGATTTATAAATACCAAAGAAGACCTCAAAATACTGCATCTAAAACCAGACCACGACATGAATAGAAATCTCTTTCGCAAAAAGATATTGACAAAGGAATAAAGCGAGATGAACCAAAAGGAAGACAAGGTACCACCTGGATAGCGGAGCGCAAACTGGCCCACTAACAGAGAATGAGGGAATTCTGGGCTCATTAGAAATCGACACAAACTGCCAAGTGTAACAAGATTTAACGTGATCCTAGATGGCCTGGCCTCAACGAATAATAATATATGGCATTTTATCCACTGTGCAAATTTGTGGGCAATGGGTTGCCCACAAATGGTGAAATGAGGAAATTGATGAAATGGGATCTACAACGAGAAACTCATCGCATGCCCAGTATGGACGTACCAAAATGAATTATTCGCGAACAGGGGATAGCTGTGATGATAGCAAACCTCCGATAGGACACGTACTAAAAGAAGAATCAATTTTTCTTTATTTTCTAATATATAACTATAAAAAAATCTATATTATCTAACTTAATAATTTAAGTACAAAAAAAATGTTTGGTTTAGCTATAATTAAAACAAAAATGAGATACATTAGATAGAGGGAATGTGAACAAAAAATTCAATTTTTCCAAAGAAAAAAGGCACTAATTTACATTTTCGGAATGTTGTCGTGAATTCCAGGTGAGGGCGAAGCTCAAAACTTGAACCGTTCAAATTTTTTGGTGTAAACTTCAAGGTAATCGGTTATTAAAACAAAAACATTTTATGCGATCAATTCAGTCTTCTATGTTTCCTATAAAAATAATTGTCCATTCAAATCTTCAGATTGTTCCACTTGTAAATGTAACTCGTATTAAAATTCTGCATCAACGTGAAGTTCTTCTTCCCCAAAAACTCCCTTATCGTATCCTTCTCCAAATCACTCACCACCAAATGCACATCAATCACGTCGATACTAATCCTCTCAAACGGAATCGTTTCCAAAACCTGTAACTCCGTCCCCCTAGATTCCAAACTGAAGTAATTAATGCTAGTCAAGTTCATCGCTAACAGCAAAGAATACAACGGGAAACATTTAACTCGTGTATTAAACAAATCCGAGTCGTCTATTAAGTTTGAGTGGATGCAGTTGATTTTCACCCCGTCTCGTTCCTCTTGGTGGTAGGTCACTTCCTTGGGATAGGGAACGGGGCTTAAGCAACAGTGGACCACTTGCGATTTCACACGGTTGTGGCGTTTCAAGCTGAAGTAATGCCGAGGATCCGGCTGGATTAGCAAGCCCTTCCAGAGCAATTTCTTCTCCAGCCACTCAGTTTCTGAAGTTTTACCATCGCCGTATGCACCTGCTTCCACAAAAGTTCCTCCAACCTAAAAAGAAATAAATTAAATTATTTGGACTAGGAAAAGCTAATCATTTTACCTTGTTGTTTAAGAGCTTGAGAACGTATTCGATATCTTGCGGCGGTGTCTCCTCTGTATATTCAATAGGTTTATGGTGGGGCTCGATGGCTGGTTTAAGAAAATACTGTTTGATGGCGAAAATCAGCTCGGGATTGTCCTGATTCACGCCGAGCAGCTCGTAGTCCTGCGTCATGTTTACATTGAACTGATGATGTCGCAAAGCTGGAAAACATTTTCAGAATTGGAATTGTCAAAGTGAAAAGTCATTTTGTCACCTTTGTTGTCCATGTATATCAGTAGTAGTGTCATGACGGTGGCGAAGCCCATGAAGAACGAAGCGATGGGCAGCAGTTTCGTGAGGGAGAATTGCCCCTCGGTTGTAGTGTTGTTCATCTTGGTGGGTGTCGGAGGTAGCTGTGGTGCAACGGGAGCCGGACTCGCTCCAACTGTCGTGCCTTGTTGACTCATATTACATATCTTTGTCATGCGGAAACTGAAAAAAAAGTTCATTGTGTAAGTAATTGCTGGTTGGAACAGTCTACTGTATGTATTGCAAGATATCAGGAATTTGCTATATACATATTACAATATCTTTGTTATGCAGAAACTGAAAAAAAAGTTCTGTATGTAATTATTTCGTGGTTGGTACAGTCTACTAACTGGTTGTATGTCTTGCAAGATATCGGGACTTTGCTAATAATACTGTTGTAATCAAATTTATCTTGTAATCAGAAGGGAATTTCGAATTTGGATTAGATGAGATTTGACAGACAAGATCAAATAAGATTAGACTAGATTGATATAACTGTAGAGAATAAGACAAGCCTATGTAGACTAAATTAGACGGAATAGTATAAGTAGACAAAGTCGTACGCCAACGAGTTTATCAAGTACAAAAATTGTTGACGATAACTTAGAACGGCTGTTTTATCTACTGATGTACAAGTGAATTTCATTTGAATACGTCTCATCATTGATCATCTCGTTAAAATTTTGTTGTTATTGTCCTTCAAAATACCGTGGATCTGCTTGCATTCACAAACATATAACGCAATTAGATTCACGGTATTTTGAAGGACACTAACAACAAGATTTTAACGAGCGTTGAGGTAAAGCTTAAAAGATGGAAGAAGTATATTGAGGCTCTCTGCAATGACACACGACCCTACCAAACACCTACAGACGAAGATATCAAAGCCCTGTCCTGCTATCACGATAGAGGAAGTGAGACGAGCAATAAAACTTCAGAAAAATGAAGGCTGTAGGACCAGACCAGATTCACGCGGAAATTGATCGTCAATGCATAGGGGCCTAAAACTTCTTAAATCCTTGTTCAGCTCAATATACGAAGCTGGGAAACTACGGACGAAATAAGTCCGAAATAACGGACTGGCTGAGGTCGACGTTCATCACTTTTCCAAAAAAAAAAAAACGAACGTTTCTCAATGCGACGACCACCGAATGTTAAGCCTGATGTCTGATGTCCTCAAGGTCTTTCTCCGTATCGTCCATACTCACATATACGTTAGATGCGAGGGACGGGCTGGAGAAACGCAATTTTGGATTTAGGCTCTCTTCTCTCTCAACGTTCTCACACAGCGATGCAAAAACATGATTGTCGATATATACGCCTGCTTTATGAACTACCGAAAAGCTTTCGACTGTGTCTCGCACCAGAAGCTCATTGAGATTCTAAAATACACCAGAGTCGATGAGGGAGATCTGAACATCATCACGCAGCTGTACTGGCATCAAACTGCAGAGTTTAGGATTGAGGGTATAACATCTGAAGAAATAGAAATCAGGAGGGGTGTTACACAATGGTGTGTCCTGTCCCCTCTCCTCTTCAATATATACTCGGAGGCACTGATGGATGTGAAAGAGGGCATTAAGATCAACGGCACCGTTATTAATAATATACGGTTCGCTGGCGAGCACGACCGTATGTGCTCACCGTTGTCACAGAAATCTCCTGGGCGGGTCGTATTATGTAAAAGGCAGCCTCCCACATCTCCAGAATATGATGAACCTTATCGTTGAATATAGCACACAGTATAGTCTACACATGAACGTTGCCAAGACCAAGGTGGTTGTGTTCTCCAAGACACCAAGACGGAAAATCCTACAAATCAACAACCAGGTCGTGGCATTAAATATCTTGGAGCTCTCGTCAACGAGAAAAGTGACCCTAAAATGGAAATCAGATCAAGGATGGAGCAGGCCAGAAGGACATTCATCTCCATGAAGACGCTCTTCACTAGTAGAGACCTAACTCTACAGCTCCGAATACGTATATAGCGTTGCTATATCTTCCCAGTGCTACTCTGTGGCTCCGAGAGCTAGACATTTAGCCAATCAATAGAGAGCCGCAGTGACGCTTTTGAGATTTACTTGTATCGCCGTATACTCCGTATATCCTGGGTATACAAGATAACCAACGAGGAAGTACTAAAGAGAATAGGTAAAGGTAGAGAGCTGATGGCAACCGTCAAAGAACGAAAGCTCCAATACATCGGGCACGTTGTGAGGGGAGAGCGTTACGAGATCCTCCGACTCGTCATCGAAGGAAAGATCGAGGGTAAACGATCTGTGGGCAGACGCCAGAACTCGTGGCTAAAGGATCTGCGTCGATGGTTCGTACAGATATCTACAGAGATTTTCAGAAGTGCGATTTCATGCACCGTTATAGCCAGTTGGATCGCCAACCTTCGATGGGAGACGGCGTCCTAAGAGAATCAAATTTATCTTGTAATCGGAAGGAAATTTCGAATTTGGATTAGATGAGATTTGGATCAGACAAGATCAAAGAAGATTAGATTAGATTGATAAAATTGTAGAGAATAAGACAAGCCTATGTAGACTAAATTAGGCAGAATAGCAGTGTTCCCTCTAATTTTTATTAGTGCTGTGCGGTCCAAAGTCTAGGGTAGAGATGAGCATGGCAATGAGCGAGTTTTTCGTTCTACCGATCCCATCCGCTGGGAAGGATCTCTGTCACTGTCCCATCCCTTCACATTTTCGTCCCACTGTCCCATTCCACAAGCCTAAAATTTCATCACATCCCATTCATCCCGTCCCATCCCGGTCACGCGGCCCGTCCCAATCATCCCATTTTTTCCCATATAAGGCACATTCTCGTTCGGTTCAGACTTTATTAATGATAATTCGTTCAAATTTCCGTAATTTCTTTATCTGACAGTGAGTAATCCTTTTACTAGTAACTAGTTACTAGTAACTAGGGTACGTCGTTGTCACAGAAATCTCCTGGGCGGGTCGTATTATGTAAAATGTGCGTATTGGTACGATAAGCAATTAACTATGCACGAACTAGATTTACTAGATTATCAAAACTCGTCCCACTCCGTCCCATACAAAATTGTCGTCCCGTCGCATCCCACGCGACGTTCATACCACTCATCCCATCCCATGGGACGATGGGATGTGATTGGTCGATGGGATCCCATGCTCATCTCTAGTCTAGGGTGAGCAAAAACATTAAAACTAAAAACAAATTGCGCAATTTTTAGAGTTCCGTACCGAAAACGGAACCCTTATAGGATCACTTTGTTGTCCGTCTGTCTGTCAAGACCATTTTTCTCAGGAACGCGTAGAGGTAACAAGTTGAAATTTGTATCAAATACTCGGGTCTGCGGTCTCTTTCAGCTGTTAAAAAATCAAACTTGTAAGTCAACGCGATCAAAAGATATGACCGTTTATGTCGCATATTTTGCGATTTCACAAGGGAATCAAAACCTCTAGGGTACTTCCCGTTGACCTAGAATCATGAAATTTGGCTAGAAGCGGTGTCTTACTGCACATGTAAAGGGAAAAATCTGAAAACCGTAAATATATAGTTGAATTACAAGAAAAATGCGAATTTACTATTAGAAACTTATGAAAATACACTAATGTTGTCGTAGCGGTATTGTCAGGCTCCAGAAGCATATGGGTTGCATACAGTTAGGTCCTCCTCGATTAGGCCCGAAGGTTAAAAAGTATGTGTTGGCACCAAGCTGTTTATTCTGAATTTTCTTTGTTTATATTCGTTATGCATTTCATCACGTACGCTCTATATACATAATATATACAGGGTATATATTATGTCTAAATTTTGCTTGTTTATAAACGACATGCGACATACTCAAGTCCCGTAACATCCTGTATATATTATATTTCGTCTAATTTTTCTTTATAATCTACACATACTTAAATCACGTACGCCCTATATTTTTTGGTAGTCAATTGCCCAAAAGCAGTCAACTGAACAACTGAATGTTAAGAGTATCGAAATAGATCTAGAAATAGTTAATATATTAGTTTATATTAGATCTAGAAATAGTTAGATCTTAATATAAGTTAGTGAATAAGTGTAATACTAAAATAAAGTTTTCTTTTTATAAGTTTAAAAAATATTCGCGTTATTTAAAAAAAAAATACCCTGTATACCTTTATACAGGGTATATAGGGCCACTTGTCAAGTTAACTGATTGTGCTTGCTACGTCCTCCACAAAAAAAAGATACCTTACTTACAAGTTTGTACGGAACCCTCGGTGCGCGAGTCACAACTCGCACTTGGCCGGTTTTTTTTTATACTTATTTATTCATACCATAATATCAAAGTAGCACGAAAAGCCCGCGCTCAGATACTAGACATTGAGAAGGTTGAAGGATACAAAGATTAATGAACAGGTATGCCAATCTTTAAGCGATGATATAAATAACACCACATCTGTAACACAAACAGAAGAAAAGTGGAACGTCTTAAAACGCCTTATTCAAAATACGAGCCAAAAGTATTTGAAGCACCAAAAGACAACAAAGAAAGAATGGATGACAAAAGACATTCTTCAGCTAATGGAACTCGGAAGACACGCTAAACAGCTAAATACCACCAGATATAAAGAGATCCATAAAAAGATAAGACTGCAAATAAGACTGGCTAAGAAAAGATGGGTAACAGCTAAATGTGATGAAAATGAATAACTGGATTCCCCATATGATAACTTTAATATGCACCGCAAAGTAAAGGAAATGACGAGAACCAACAGGAAAAAAACTGATGATAATGGCAGACTTGTAACTAAAGTTACAAACAGGAGCGGAGGTATGGGAAAAGTATGTACAAGAGCTTTTCAATGACACAAGATCAGACCACCATAATATTACCGCTGCTAATAACGACGGACCGACCATTACAAAAGTCGAAGTTCTAAAAGCCATAACATCAATGAAGAATGCGAAAGCATCCGACCCAAATAACATCCACTTTGAAAAGATTCAGTTATGTTGCAACTCGCACCCAGAAATCCTTAACGTCACGACTGACTTATTTAATCAAGGCTACAATACGCAACAAATTCCAGCGGGCTGGATGACCTCTATGTTTGTTACAATCCCCAAGAAGCCATCTGCGAAGAGATGCGATATAGACTGATTAGCCTAATGAACCACATTGTCGAGATATTTTTAAAGATCATACATGCGAGAATCTATCGTATGTGCGAGGAACATGTGGGAGAGACGCAGTTTGGCTTTCGGAATGCGCTCGGAACGAGATAAGCCATCTTCACAGTCCAAATCATGATACAGAGGAGTAGAGATATGGGACGAGATGTACACGTTTGTTTCATTGACTTCGCCAAAGCGTTTAACACCGTATAACATGATACATTGATAAAGGTGTTGCAGGAAACCGGCATAGATAAGAAAGACCAGATTGGCACCAGACAGCTGCCATAAAAGTGAACAACATCATCTCCCAAGAAGTATGCATCCGGAAATGCGTAAGGCAAGGTTGTGTCCTATCTACAACCTTGTTTAACTAACATATACTCTGAGAAAATTTTCTAAGAAGTATTAAACGCAAACGAAGGTATTAAGATGAATGGCGAAAACATCAATAACATACGATAAGCTGATGATACCATCAAAGTAGCAAACACCTTGGAGAGCCTACAGAGTATAATGGACAGGGTCAAAAGCACAAGCAAACGGTATGAACTCAGATTAAACACCTCAAAGACAAAATATATGGTGACATCTAAAACCAAGGGCCCACACCAAGATACACTAATACTTGACAAAGAACGAGTTGAGAGAGCAGTGAAATATGTCTACCTAGATACCCTCATAAATGACGACTGAGATTACTCGAAAGAAATTCGTCAAGAATAGAACAGGCGAGATCTTCTTTCTACAAACTAAAGAAAATGTTCTTCTCCAGCGATTTGTCACTTCCCCTTAAAATCCGAATGGTAAGGTGCTATATCATGCCTGTTCTCTTATATGGCGTGGAGGCCTGGGCATTGACAGAGGCGACGCAAAATAGGCTAGAGGATTTCGAGTTTTGGATATATAGACATCTTGCGCATATCATGGATCCATCATATCACAAATGAAGAAGTACTCCAACAAATCGGTAAAAAGAAAGAACTGCTCAACATCGTCAAAGAAAGAAAGCTGCAATACTTAGGGCATATAATGCGAAATGACAAATTTCGCATATTACAATTAGTCATGCAAGGAAGAGTAGATGAGAGAAGAGGACCAGGCAGACGACGTAACTCCTGGCTTAAGAAGTTATGCCAGAGGTTCAGCCTTACATCAATTCATCTGTTTCGCCAAGCAGTTGGTAAAGCCAAGATTGCCATGCTAATCGCCAACATCCGCAATGGATAGGACACTTTAAGAAGAAGAAGATGAAATGACTGATATGGAGAAGATATTGATATGACTGATATGTAGAGGAAGATGAAATGAAGATGATGAAATGAAATATTGAAGAAGATGATGAAATTATATATTGAGAGGAAGATGAAATAACTGATTTGAAGTTGATGGAATGACTGATGCAGAGCGGATAATGAAATGGTGAAGTCTGGAGATAGAGAAACAGAAGAAGCAATTTATTGAAGAAGATGAAATATGATGAGGATAATGAAATGATGAAGCTTAAAGATAAAGTCATAGAGAGAAGCAATTTATTGAAGATGATATTAAGAAAAGAAGATTGTGGAGAATAAAAATAGTGAAGTGTGAAGTTGCAGAAAAGAAAAAAAAATGAAGATAGATTTGAAAAGAATGTGGAAAATAAGGAACAACCTTATTAAGCTAAAACTTGAGGAACAACTTCCAGCTCCAACTAAAGGCTGCAACTAAAGGACACAGCAAGAACTTTTCCAAAGGAAAATGTTTCAAACTGTGACATATGAATTTTCTGAGCAATAGAGTAGTGTACATCTGGAATCATTAGGACCAGGATATTGTTAATACACCCTCACTGATCTCCTTCAAAAACTGTCTAGACAGCAACCTTTTGACCATAAATAGGGAACTCATAAATTAACCCCCTGGTCATTAGCCCCTTGCTATTACATCAGTGACATGTCAGACATCAAGCGAAACATTTGTTTTTTTAAAGATGATACGAAATTATACTGCAACCTATGGGAAAGTGTTGGGATACTACAGGAAGTTCTTTCTTTAATCAAGAGGTGCACTGACATGTGGCTTGTATCATTGAATGTGGCTAAGTGCACTATACTACACATTGGACTTAAAAACCCCTATATTAACCTATAAAGGAAGCCCACTCATCACTACCAACCAATTAGCCTCACTTCCTTCCTCCTGAAAACAATGGAAAAAATTGTGAACAATCACATACGGTGCGGACCCCTCAAAAGAAGTCCTCTCCATAAGCACCAAGACGCTTATCAGCCAGGCAAATCTACAGTGGACGCTCTACACGAGATAACGATCACATTGGAAGCAAGACTGGGCTGCAAAGAAATTGCAGTAGGTATCTTTATAGATATATATGGAGCGTTTGACAACACAACCCTTTTATCAATAAAGAATGCAGCCAACAACAAAGGGATCAAAGACCCTATCATTGATTGGATTCATGACATGCTGACCAATCGTAAAATTATCGCCGCACTGGGAGGATCAACGAGGACGGTAACCACAGAGAGAGGCTGCCCACAAGGGGGGGTCTTATCGCCTCTGCTGTGGTGCCTGGTCGTTGATGATCTCCTAGATGTGCTAACAAAGAACGGCAAAGAACGGATGTTGCCATCATAATAAGGGATAAGTTTGGTAGTACAATCATGAACCTTGCAAAGAGTGCACTTAACATCATCAACTGTTGGAGCAAGAAGGAGGGCATTAGTGTTAACCCGAACAAAATAGTAATGGTCCCCTTTACCAGAAAGTGGAAGCTGAACTTGAAAGCTCCGAGCATTGATGGTCAGACGTTAGATTTCTCCAAGGAGGTGAAATATCTAGGGGTAACCTTGGATAAGAAACTCACTTGGAACTCGCATCTGCCCAAAATGCTCTCAAAAGCCACAGCGGCCTATTGGATCTGCCGTAAGCTTTTTGGAAAAACATGGGGACTAAAACCCAAAATGGTCCTATGGTCTTACACAGCAGTGATAAGACCGATTATCACCTACGGTTCACTCGTATGGTGGTACAAAACAAAGGAAAAAAGACCCAAAGCATGCTACAAAAGTTTCAACGGCTTGCGTGCTTGGGTATAACAGGAGCGCGATGCAATCTTCTCCAACCACAGCAATGGAAGTTTTGTTGGACCTACTCCCACTGCACAAACAGGTACAAAAAGAAGGTCTTCTCAGTGCTCTGAGACTAAGGTGTACATCGCCTATTCAGAGACACATAAAAATAAGGGAACAAATCGGAGCGGTATTTCTGAAGCATCCCTGGGACACAATGCCTGACCTGGAACTGTAAACAAATCCTGAAGCAACTGGTAAAAGGTAACAGACTCACACTAATGTGGTCACCGGGTCACCAGGGCATATATGGGAATGAAATGGCGGACGCACTCGCCAAAAGCGGGGCCGAGGCTCCCTTGGGCCCGGAGCCAACTTGTGGGCTTACAAAGGCCCACTTAAAGCAGGGGGTTAAGAAATGGGAAGAACAGCAAAAGCAAACCCACTGGAAGAACACACCAGGTCAGAGGCAAGCTAAAATACTCATAAACTATTCTGCCGCAATAACGCAGCAGATGATAAGCTTCTCTAGAAAAGAAATCAGAACTTTGGTAGGCATACTCACAGGACATTGTGATCACTGGTCACCGATCACCAGTGAGACATCACCTACACAAAATGGGAAAGGCAGAGGGAGTTGCCTGTAGATTATGTGAATCAGATGAGGAAACCGCTGAACACATAATGTGCACATGTGTAGCGCTAGCACACACAAGGCTTGCCCACTTCAGGGTTGCAAGAATGACCACCTTGGAGCTGAGTAGCAAGCCTCCCAGGAATATCTTAGACTTCGTTCACAAAGTTGAATTCCTGGGAGTGTAATTGTAATAGGGTCAAGCACAAGTTGTTCACAGTGCAGAAAGGCTTTGCAGCCAAATGACCCCCACACAAAAAAAAGGCCACTCATACCATAAATCAACAAAAGAATCCGGGGTTATAATCACCCAGAACCCCAAGTGGAAATGCCACATTGCCAAAATAGCAAAATCCCTGTTCCATCATATTCAAAGGGCTTTTGAAGACCAATCTGTGGGTACCATACTTGACCTGTGTAAAACCTACATAAGGTCAGTACTGGAGTGAAGTTAGCTCCTATAATCCCATTTTTGTTAGACATTGTACTACTAGAACATGTGCAACACTGAATCACCTGAATCCCTCCTGAACTGAAGGATTTTCCTTATTGGTTTGTTGCACCAAACTAGGTTTGTTATCTTTTCGAGAGCTCCATCATAGAGGAAATCTAATCCTAGTCCAGAAAATGCTGGATCGCCACTACAACGTACCACTCTATATTCTTCACTACAGTGATCGAAAACAACTCTGAGGGCATAGCAAGAAACTTTCCAAGGCAAAATGTTTCAAACCGTGTCGTATGAAAATATCAATAGAGTAGTGTACATCTCTCGTTTGGAGAAGGATATTATCAACAAACTTTCACTGGTCTTTAAAAACCGTCTAGACAACAACCTTCAGACTGTAAATAGGAAGCTGGTGCACTACACACTGTAGAATATCTGAACAACACGACAGTTTTATCAGTCTACCACCTACTGTTCGTCGAACGCTCATGTGGGACATTCTCAGAAGATAAGAACAACCACCACAGCAATGACCTCAGGAATTTATTTGTGGAAATGTGGAATAATCTTGAATTGTTTTTGATTGTTGGTAGTGTTGATTGTTGTTAATTTGGATAAATAATGGTTTCCTTAGTTTTAAACATTCATTACCTATGATTAAACGTACTTTGTAATATGCAATATACTATAAACAATATTGTGATTGTTAGTTGTGTTCCGTTAATATGATATAATGTCATTGAGAGCTATTGTTTAGTTGTAGAATAAGAAACTGAGTGAAACATTTGAAAATATATATGGAATGGTGGAGTACAATTATGGTTAAAGTGTTTGTTTACATTTAGAAATATGTAGGCTATGTTTACAAGAAGTAGTAATTGCTGCACTTTCTCTACACTTCCTTTTACATAATATTAGACTATTATTTA
The DNA here is from genome assembly GCA_944588485.1 of Phosphuga atrata. NCBI lineage: Eukaryota > Metazoa > Arthropoda > Insecta > Coleoptera > Silphidae > Phosphuga > Phosphuga atrata. The sequence continues at coordinate 47,443,582 of OX155900.1, read as the reverse complement.
ACAAATTTCACAATGAAATCACAAATTGTAATAAATATGAGGGAGTATTGATAGAAACATTTTATGATAGTAGGTTTAGATGAATTTTTGAGGTTTAAGAATTGGTTCAGACAATGAGAGAGTTATATGAGAAACTAAACTAGAAAGGTGAACAAATATTGATTGTAAAGAAACAGATCTAAAAATAAACTTACCTATCGAAACTAAAGTGGAGAAGAGACGTCGTTGAAGCGAATAACAAACAAAAAAATAATGAAGTGGACAGATAATATTTAGGCCATCGGTATCAACAATAGAGTCGGTGCTAACAATGTGCTAGCGCTCTAACCTGGCATCCTGTTAATGGTGACACCAGGTGGAAAAATGCGCGAAAGGTTCAACAGCCAGCCCGAACCGACGCGATTTTGAACTCTAACGCGTTTCCTCCCACTAGAGCGCTCGCTCCTAGAGACACAACCGATCCCGCTGTCGCGCTCTTTCTTTGTGTCGCGCTGCAGCTGCCCCTACAAAGATACAACTAGTCGAACCCATTTTCTCTACTTAATTTTCCTTTCTATTTGTCCGCTCGAACGCTTCTTCAAATCTTTTAAAACTTACGTGAGCTTCTATAAGCCACCATCAATATTCTAATACTTGCCATAATAGTGAACTATATTTAACAAAATTAGATTAGATTAAACCAAATTAAAGCCGAGGCCGCACTACGGTTTTTTCCCGCGAGCGGTAACCGCTATAACTGCGAAACCGCTCGAGAAACACACAGTGCGCTATGGGAAAAAATCAGTCGCGGGAAAAAACCTCAAGTGAGGCCGCTTGTATTAACTTACTTGAGTCTCAAAATCACGTGATCAAAAACCGCGGCGGTTTAGCCGTAGTGTGGCCTTGGTCTAATGAATTAAACCAGAATTAGGCCTAGGCCGCACTACGGCTAAACCGCCGCGGTTTTTAATCGCGTGATTTTGTCAGTCAAGAAGGCCGAGGCCGCACTACGGTTTTTTCCCACGAGCGGTAACCGCTATAACCGCTCGAGAAACACACAGTGCGCTATGGGAAAAATCAGTCGCGGGAAAAAACCGCAAGTGAGGCCACTTGTATTTGCTTACTTGAGTCACAAAATCACGCGATTAAAAACCGCGGCGGTTTAGTCGTAGTGCGGCCTAGGCCTAACAATAAGTTAATACAAGAGGACTGATTTTTCCCATAGCGTACTGTGTGTCTCTCGGGCGGTTACAGTGGTTACCGCTCGCGGGAAAAAAGCAAGATAAGAGATTAGACTTAGTACCATCCTAAGCGTAGGGCTAAATGTGCTATAGCTCCGGGGCGGCAATTAATTAGACAAAATGAAACCAGACGAGACCAGAGAAAACTAGATAGGACCATACAAGACCAGACAAGACCAGAGAAGACCAGTCAAGACCAGACCAGACAAGACCAGACAACATCAGACAAAACCAGACAAGATCAGACAAGACTAGACAAGACGAAACAAGACGAGACAAGACCAAACAAGACCACATAAGACTATACAAGACCGAACAAGACCAGACAAGAGTAGACAGGACCAGAAGAGACTAGACAAGTCAAGAAACAACCACAAAACCAAAAAAAGGCCAGTCGAAACGCACAAGACCGGACAAGAGGAGACGAGCCTAGACAAGACGAAACAAGAAAAGACAAGACCAGTCAAGACCAGACAAGATCAGACAAGACGAGACAAGACCAGACAAGACCAGACAAGACCGCACAAGACTGGACAAGATTTATGGATATAACCATGGTAGGGAAAGAAACATATGACAACATGATGGACTGGACAGTACTAAAAGAAACAGAGACAGACCCTGTCTGATCATAAATACATGGGGTTGACAAGTAACAAGAGGAAAAATCAACAGCAAGAGGAAAGCACCACAAGAAAATGGAGAATAAAAGCGGGTGATCTAGACAAGTTTAAAGAAACAGTAAAAAGGCAATTAAAAAATAATGCATGGCTCCCAGAAGACGAAAATTTACTGATAAATGCTATACAAAAAACCTGAACTGAAGTACTTACCAAGTGTGAGGGAAAGACGGGAAGAAAGCCAGCTGTTTACTGGTGGCATGAGGGGATAGCAGAGAGCAAACGACAGTGTATACGGCAAGGCGCCTTGCCACGAGAGGTAGAAGCACCAACGGAGAGGATGCAGACAAGCAGCTATGGGTAAACTATAGAGAGTGCCGGGATTCCCTAAAGAAGGTACTAAAAGAAGCCAAACAACGCAAGTGGAACGAGCTGATAAATGAGGTAGAAGATGACGTCTGGGAGACACTAGAGCAGGGGTCTCCAAACTACGGCCCGAGGGCCACATCCGGCCCGCGGACAGATTTTGTCCGGCCCGCGGAGAGCTAGCATACTTGAAAACTCCTTTTAGAGAACATATTTTTTATAGGAAATTAAATTTAGTTTACTGAAGTATTCTAATTTTATGTTGAATAATTATTAATATGACATCTACATTGATATGGTCATGGGCTAACTACTCATAACATTGTTGTAGGCTTATTGTTATTGTTTTTGTGATAAGTTGGATAAAGAAACACAGAATTGTAATGAGTAAAGACATGTATAATATGCAGAAAATTTAACTTCAGTATATAATAACTAACAAATTATTGAAATGAATCCAACTAACATTTTATTTATTTTAAATAAAAACATAACTTATAACAAGCATAATGACATATGAAATACTAATGAGATTTATGTAATTGAGATTTTCCACTGACAATAGTTTGTAGTTGTGGACTAATTTTACTTGTACCAATTATTAAAAGAGATTTAAGATGCTCATCAGTTAATTTAGATTTGTAAACATTTTTTGTGTACTTCATTTTGGAGAAGGTCTTCTCACACAAATAAGTAGTACCAAAAACAGAAAACAGCCCACGAGCAAATTTATGCAAATTATCAAATTGTGTCAGTGGAAGACTCTTATAAAATTCCAACAAAGATGAGTTTTGATATTTGTTCTTAATTATATTACTGCACTGTAGATCCATCATTTCCATTTGAAGTTCCGGAACTTGAAGTTTCAATGTCAGTATCAAAAGGATTCTGAAAAATCTTAATTTGATTCGCAATGGCATCAAAGTCCGAGAAACGAGTATCAAAATTTATTTTCAAAGCACTCAAAGTTTCGATTGCAAAATCGATAGGAAACTCAGTCTCAGTGGTGTGGCTGAATATTTCACATGCTTTAAAATGTGAAAAACATTTACTTCGTAGTTGTGATTGAAACAGTATCAATTTCTTCCGGAATGATTTGATATTAGTGTATAAATCAGGAAGATGCTGGTTTTCTCCTTGCAATCTCAAATTCAGTTCGTTCACATGTTTTGTCAAATCAACATAGAATGCTAACTTCCACAAAGGCTTCGAAGTTCAAAAAAGCGCTGAAGGACTTTCCCACAACTAAGCCAACGTACGGCAGTTTGATAAGGTAAGTCATTTTCTCCAATCTCTTCAATAAATTGTCGGAATTGTCGGTGATTCAGCCCAAAAGATCTGATAAAATTAACAGTTGATATGACTGGTTTCAGAACTTCAGACATATCCAAACATTTTCCGCACAAAGACTGTTGATGAATGATACAATGTAAGACTAATGGTTTTGAACCACCGTCATTTTCTACAGCGTTTGACACCAGAGCGACCACTCCTTTATCTTTCCCACTCATGTTTTTGCCTCCATCAGTTGTAATACATTTCAAGTTTTTCCATCGAAGGTTCTTTTGATTAATGGCCATTTCAACTCATTTAAAAATATCTGTACCAGTAGTTGTGCCATGAATACTATACATATCAAGAAGTTCTTCTTGCACTTCATAGCTTTTATCTACTCCTCGAATATAAATCAACACCTGAGCAGTATCTGACACATCCGTTGACTCATCCAAGGCCAAAGAAAACCACTCAACATGTCCATTTTTGTCGAACAATTGAGAGGATATATTTTCAGCGATGTTTTCTACCCTTCGAACTACAGTGTTTGCTGACATACTGACAGTTTTTAATAAATTTACCTTTTCAGGGCACATTTCTTCGGCTACTGCAATTATGCATTCTTTGATCATTTCTCCATCGGTGAATGGTTTTCCACGTTTTGCAATTTCAAGAGCCACACGAAAGCTGGCACGAGTTGCAGCCTCTTGTTCAGTTTTGAGTTTTGTAAATGAAGATTGCTGCGATTTCAATCCGCGCTTCATAGCTTCGAATTTTTCTGTCCGCAAACTTCCTGTATATTTTGAGTAATTTTGAAAATGTTTTGTTTCATAATGACGTTTAATGTTATATTCCTTGAGAACGGCTATGCTTTCATTGCAAATCAAACATAGCGCCTTGTTACTGGACTCAATTACGAAATACTGAATGTTCCACTGATCTTTGAATTTTCTGCATTCACTATCAATTTTTCGCTTCTTTTCCATACTACTAAATCACACACAAAAGCAACAATTCAAATCAAAATACTGTTACAAAGATGTCTTAAACTTAAACACGCACAAACACGTTTTAAGGAGGTACGCACTATTTTATTTCACAACAGTGTCATAGGAACTGACTTGTGGTTGCGCCACTAGCCTTCTTATATATTCCAATTACTGCCATCTAGAAGTGAGTGGAAGACACCAGAACTTTCTCGAACCAACGAGATTATTCTGTACGTGCTATTAGCGCCAACTGTTAGCGATAGAAGGTACTACCTATTTCCGCTTGTGTCCACCTGATGTCGTGCCACGTTACTCCTCATGGCTCGTACTCTGCGACTAATCTAGAAATTACAGATAATGACAGGAAAATTTATAACATGCAGTGTTGCCGTTTTGCGGACTTTAGTCCGATTTGCAGCCTTTTTTAAACGTTGCGTACTTTTCGCGACTTTTTTTTTTCATCAGTGGACTATTTCACTTTTTACCACCGGCAACAATGATAATATGGTTTTGGCCCTCGGAACTTACTGGAGTAATCAGTATGGCCCTAAGGCTGGAAACTTTGGAGACCCCTGCACTAGAGGAAGAAAAACAACGGAAATGGGGGGATAAACTCTTCCGAACCCACCCGCCGCTAATGTGGACCCCACAAAAGAAGAAACCGACGAAACAGTATAGGAAATATCTGCAGAGGAATTAAGGACTGAGGCTACCCAAATGGAAAAGCACCTGGGCCGGACGGGACAACTCCGGAAATATTTAGAATAGTACTGGGAAATCACGAAGAGACGTGTAGAGCCTGAATAGACTACTGAGAGGGGAGAGATTCCCAGAAATCTGGAAAACTCCTCGCTTAAGGTCCTTTCACACACATCAGTCACGTCACGTCACGTCTCCGTTCCGTCAGGTCCGAGAAGTATCAGTTACAAAAAATATGTTTTCTTGGTAGCCAAATGGTTCTGTCTACACTGAGCCGGCGCAGTCAGGAATCAGAACCGGCCTTCGTACTGCAATCACCGAACCGTCATTAGTAAATTTCTTCTCAACGATATTTTTTGTCAACGATATTTTTTGTTTGACTGACGACGTTTTATAATTATTTGAAAAGTGAAAATGGGGGATGATGAGAAGTTAATTGAATGTGTTCGAAAATACCCTGTACTCTACGACAGAGTTTCCCAAACTTTTTTGACTGCGGCCCGGTACGAGGTTTTAAAATTTTTCGCGACCCTCCTTATAAAAAACATTTACAAAACAAATTTTTTTTTTAAGAAAAATCAACATATTTATTTCATACACAAAAATTGCAAAATAATGAAATGAGCAAAATATAAAAATTAAAAAAATAACACATATATATATATAATTGAATTAAAACTTTAGAAAAAGAAGTAAACTTTGTTTTAAATATTTTGTCCTTAGTGTTAAGAATGATGCTGCTTATCATCACATGACAATTTCAAATTTGGAGGTAATGATGTTAATTTCATTCTCAAATTAGGTTCGACATCCAATCTGTTTCAATACTTATTTTCTAAGTACACCAAGGCTGAGGACGCAGCTTGACACTTGTAGGTGGTGACAAAAGGCATTCAAAACCCTTAGCCTTGCATGCTGGTATGCACCATAACACCCTTAGTCTTGATATTTATTGATTTCCATAAAACATTAATCATAGTAGAACTTATATCAATAGCAGAACTTGAACAGTATAGGATAGATTATAGACATAAGGCTTATAGAATACATATACAGTCACACTACCACAACTGTAAAACTTCATGAAACAACAGACGAAATTACAGTAGGCCGAGAAATCCAATAAGGGGACCTCATTTCGCTTAAACTTCTCACAACTGTCCCCGAATGATATCGCAATGATATCTAAGAGAGATATTTAAAAGTTTATATATACCCATACGTCTAAGGATAAAACTATACGTGTAACAATGCGTGCTACCGGTAATAACGTATGGAACAGAAACTCCTACATTAACAAGAAAATCAGCAGAAAATCAGGTCAAAAGTAGGTCAAAGAGTAATGGATGCAGATACTTGGAATCACTAAAAGAAAATACCCAATAATACCATCAGACAAAGAACTAAAGTTAAAGACAAAATTGAACACACACATAGTTAAACTAGAATGAAGTAGAGATGCGAAGGTTATATGGCCAGAACATCAGACGGCAGGTGAACTAAAAGAATAGCGGAATGATGACCACGAGAGACAAGCAATGAAGCGATGATATAAAGAGTATCGCTGGGAAATTGATACTGACGGCACAGTACCGAGAGACATGGAAGAACTTAGAGGAGGCCTATGGTTAGCAGTGGACAACGATGATGATGAATGATCGCCAAAAATAAACTTTTTTCCTTTATTCACCATAAATTATTTATGACAATTTTTAAAGCAGGAAGTATTAATTTTCCTCCAGCACTATGATGACATGAATACCCACTCTCAGCTAATAATTCTCAGGAAATTTCTAAAGCTGTCAAAGTGAGGTTTTTATTTGAGGAAAGAGTGCTTTTTTCAATATTATTTTTAGCAGGAATCAATTCCTTTTTCTTATCAGCAAAAAATTTAAAAAAATGTGTTTTTGCAATTTTTTCTCGCGACCCGGCAACATTTTTCTGCGACCCGGTACCGGGTCGCAACCCACACTTTGGGAAACGCTGCTCTACGACATAAACATTTTAAACTCTTCTCTAACTTGAAAAGCCTCCAGTGTTGCATTTCCACCTTGATGCGACAATGATAGCCTGTATCCTTCTGTTATACATCCTGAATGTTTGTGATAAAGTACCAAATTCGTTCCCCACAACTCTTCTTATACGAGACAAGCGATAATTAAAAATTTGTTTTGAATTGTCCAGATTTTGATTTTGGTCTCATTAAATATTTTTTGAACGGGAACGCTTCATCACCTACCTAGAGGTAATGAATGCTGTTTCAACGTGCCTCGTTCGTTTGATATTATAGATTTTCGCCAATGAGTATCTTGTTTTTTTAAATGCATTTCTAAATTATATGCATTCTAAATGCATTTCTAATTTACTATGCAGTATGTTAAAATAGTTTTCGGTCATTCTGAAATACTGAACAAATTTGATTTCATCGTCGATCTATTCATTAAATAATGTGATAAATTCTCCTTCTGTTTTTTTCCCCCATGCCTCATGAATCCATTTTCGTTTCTTCTTCTGTTAATTTTCCTCTTCTTCGTCCAAAATTAATGCTATGACAGCCAAGTCGTTCACCGAAAACGCCATAACAAAAATAGTTACGCTCGAGGGTACATCTGACACAAAAAATCACTGAATAAGGTTTGAAAACTCTGACGGATAGATGTGAATACAGCCGCTATTTTGACTGAGACTGGACGGCGACGGTTCTAATTCGGAGCGTTGACTGAAACGTGACGTGACTGATGTGTGTGCAGATTGTACACAGACTCGGATGACAACTATCGACCTCTATGCTTACTAAATGTACCATGGAAATTACGGGAGAGCAAAATAAGAAACATACTACAACAAGAGCTTCAAGAAAAAGGAGCCCTGTCAGAGCAACAATATGGATTCCGCAAGGGCAGATCAACTGTCGACGCTGTCAGGAAAATACAAGAGCTAGCAAGGGTTGTCTCCTCCCCTTTCTACCTAAATAAGGAATTAGCGATAATGGTGGCACTAGATATACGAAATGCTTTTAACAGTAGGAGAGACCGGGGCAAGTTGAGACAGGGGCAGGTTGATACAACGTTTGTCTGGAGTTGATGGTAGTGAGCAGGTGCTCCCCACCACAGGTATCAATGCGTGAAGGTATACCTTAGTCATACAGTGTTCCAATCAAGATCTTATGATTAGTTGCAATTCTATGTTAACAAAACTGTTTCTTATCACCATAGTAAATTTTTCTTCTGTCAATTGTTGTTTATTTATTTTGATGATACAAGTTGTATCAAACATCCAAATATATGTTGTGCTTTGAATTCTTAGTTTGCATCGTTTCGTGGTTATGTTTGGTGAAGTGTCATGGCGTCCTCCGGGGCCAGTTGATACACTTCAGCTGGCAAGTTGATACGCCGTATCAACTTGCCCCAAGATATCCAACCATCGTTTTTCGACAATATAAAAATACCGTGCCACCCATGTTTATTTTGTCCATGGTTCACTTCAAAGAATTCATGGTTAGAGACGGCCCTCCTGGTTGCATCGGCACAGCTCATTCATCGGGCTGGATGATTGCGTCATCATTCATGGAGTTCATCGAACATTTCCATAAGCATGATAACTCCACCAAGGACAAACCATGCTTATTGCTGCTGGATAACTACGACTCTCACCTGTCTATACCAGTCCTAAATTTCTGCAATAATAGTGGTATCATACTGGTATCATTCCCGCCGCACACATCCCACCGCCTAAAACTCTTGATAAGTCGGTTTACGGACCCTTCAAAAAATGTTACTTTGCTGGAGTGGATCGGTGGATGACAAACAATCCAGGAAAAACATATTCCATATACGACATTCCTGGGGTAGCGAAGCAGGCTCTCCCCAATGCTACAAACCCTGCCAATGATATGTCTAGATTCTCTGCCATTGGCATCATGCCGTTCAACCCAGAAGTCTTTACATAAGCAGACTTTCTGTAATCATATGTCACAGATCGCCCTCTCACGTCTGATGAACCTCAACAATCAACGTCTCCAGAAACCGCCGGTCCCATCTACCAGCAGAGCTTCTGGGACCAGATATGTAAGTCCACAAGAGTTGAAACCGTATCCGAAGGCATGGGAGCGGAAGGAAAATTTTAGAGGCCGCAAGAGAATGAAGTCGGCTATTCTGACTGAGACGCCGGTTAAAGAACAATTAGAAAAAGAGGCGAGAATAAGATAAGGAAAAGGAAAAAAGAACTTATTATCTTTAAACAAAGCTCAAAAGTTCAAAGCTCAAAAACCATCAAAGGCGGTTCAGAATGCCAATCAGCAACGTTGCAAGGTATCCAAGGCTGTCTCATTTGAACAAACTAGTGACGACTCAGAGGACAAAGACGCTGTTTGTTTAAGGTGCCTCACACGGTTTTCTAAATCGCGTTCTGGACAGCAATGGATCTAATGCACATCTTGTCGCAAGTGGGCACATCTGCAATTCGGGAAGGACTGTCCTAGATTTATATGCATTCACTGTGATTCTGTTGGTTAACATGAGTAGGGGATATTTTAGAACTATTTGGAATTTTAAATTTTTAACCTTATTTTTAACATTTGTACAATTTTTTTTTACGCTAAATATTATTTTAGTATGTATTTTGTGATTTGTTGATGACGTTATTTTAATGTTGATTTTAGTAAGTATTTTGTTGTGTGTTGATTTGTTTCAACGTTTTAGTTCCATGTATCAACTTGCCCCAAACTTGTATCAACTTGCCCCTGGACGGGGAAAACTGATACATTTTGAGTTGATTCGGAAATCGGTCAGTCACAATTGACTGGTTTTAATTCGGGGCTTGGAAAAATTTGGGATGGCAAACAATGTCGGTGGTATAATTTGGCCTGAATTTGAGGAATCAAATCAACGTATCAATTTGCCCCGGTCTCCCCTACACCGTGGTTTGAGATTCTGAAAACGCTGGAGGAACAAGAGATATCGGCATCTTTAGTACGACTTATTGGAAACTATTTTAGAGACAGGAAAATAGGATAAAGTAAAAAAATCGACGTAAGCAGCCAAGTGCCACAAGGCTCTGTCTTCGCGTCCACATTATGGATTGCATATTACGACAGGATACTCAGGCTGGTCCTCCCAGAGGGAACTCACCCGTGGCATACGCGGACGATTTGGCAGTGGTGTTGATAGATGGCAATGCGGAATACTTGCGGAAATGCGGAAACGAAAATTGGAATGGTCGCTTGATATCATAGACCAGAAGCTGGAAGAAATGGGTCTTGAAATTGTGTACTGATGGGGAGAAGGACTATCTAGGACTACCTGAGTTAAACAAAACTAAATTAAAAAAAAAGTATAAAATATTTGCATACGACTGGATAAAAACCTAAAAATGTATACGCGCCTGCAGGAGACCGCAGATACGTAAGCCAAACGGTAGTAGGTACAGCTGAGAAGGCTAATGACAAACGTTACGGGACTAAGGGCGAGCCACAGACGCACACTCTGCACAGTGGCAGTGTCAAAAATGCTGTACGGTGCTCCTACTTGGTATGAATCGTTGATGAAAACCAAAAAATATAGAAAAATGTATGAAAGAATACCGAGACAGCTCGCAATACGGATATGCAGTTCCTACAGGACGGCCTCGGCGGAAGCGCTGTCGGTAGTTGCCTGGCTGATGCTAATAGACCTGATGGCAATAGAAAGGCTAAGAGGGTACCTTGATTAGGAGGAGAGTAGTCGGATAAGAGAAGACACTATGGACATGAATGGCAAACAAGATGAAACCAGGAAACTGGATGTGCGGTGTGAAAACGACTCATCCCACGCATAGAAGCACGGGTTAGACGAGGATACGAAGAAGTGAGTTACTTTCTCTCGCAGCTGCTGCTCGGACATGGTAGCCTCGTTCGCAGATACCTAAGGGAGACCGAAAATTGTGTGTACTGCCCGGACCTGGTGGATGATTGCCACCATACATTTTCAACTGCCCCAGATGGACGACACAACGGCTGGAAATAGAAATAAAGGTGAGAAGAAAGCTGACCCCAGAAAACCTACAGGAGACAATGCTACAAAGCAGAGAATGCTGGGACGCAGTGGAGAAGCTAGCGACATATGTCATAACAGTAAAGGAGAAGGACGAAACGGACCGTAAAAAAAGCAGGAACAAGATGAACAGAAAGCAAACCCCGAACGAACTAATACTGAAAAGACAGTCCCGCAAGGGGTCTTAATTGAGGAGTGAGTTTTTAGTGGGTTGACCACCCAGGCGAGCCACTAAGGCGAGTAGTTTCACACTCCCTAGAGCAACTTGGAGCTGTATGTAAATGTATTTTACCCCTCCTCCCGAAAAAAAAGACAAGACGAAACAAGATGAAACTAGACCAGACAAGACCAGACAAGACCAGACACGATTGCCACTACCAGGATACAACTAGCTGAACCGTTTTTTTTCCTATTTCATTTCTTTTCTATTCGTTCATTCAAACGCTCCATTAAATCTTTTAAAACTTGGGCTACAAGCTTCTATACAAGTTTCTACAAGCCACCATCAATATTTTAAAAGTTTCCAGGACAAAAGACCAGAGAGATTAAACCAGATTAAATCATAGTTAGATTAGACTAGATTTATACAAAGTGATTAAACTCACTGCCAATCTAGGCATACGCCAAAATGTGCTAACGACAAGATAATATAAGACAAGATAAAATGTCAGACAACGCCAGACAAATACAAGACAAGACAACAAAACCATGCAAAAACAGACAGGACAAGACTAAACAAGACAAGATCAGACAAGACTAGACAAGAACAGACAAGACTGGACAAAACCGGAAAGACCAGAGAAGACCAGAGAAGACCAGACAAGAAAAGACAAGACCGCACAAGACTGGACAAGATCGGACAAGACTGGACAAGACCAGACAAAACAATACAAGTTCTGTTCAAGAAGTAGCTGTGAATTGTTTTAATTCCATTAATATGGTAGTTGAAAACTCGTTATCATTTAAAACGAACGTTTTCGTACTTGATGAGACAATGTTATGGAATTAAGCGGAATTATATCCGTGTTTCGCCTTGGAACTCAATTTATGTTCGAATTAGAGTTACGCGTTGTGTTTATGTTAGGCACGAAGTGTAATTGGGAAAATGCGAGAAATAAACGCGAAAAATAAAAAGTTATCAAAGGAGCAAGCTTTCGAAGTCGAGCCCAATTATTTGTGCTATTATACTAAAAATATGTTTTAAGACCCCGATTTGGGACGATAAATTTCATTCTATGCATTTTATTGCTTCGTCGCAAATAAAAACATTTTTTTTTTAAGTATTAACCTGTTAATTGGGCAATTAAGTTTTTTTCAACTCGTTTCAAATTGCTTGATCGAAAAAAAATCACTTACAAAGTTTTCACTTCTTGTATATTCAGAAAATCTAGTATTTCCAATTTAGAAAGAATTAATTACACAAATTTAAATAATTATTTCGTGGCATGTATATATTTTTAGAAACTATTCCATTTATGACGAAATATACTTGCGTGCATAGTCAGTCACTGTAAACTTTTTATTGGAAACTATTTATGAGATGAAATAAAGAAATATGCCGTTTGAAAGACAATTTAATGTGCTTTAATACATTTATTAAAATTTATTTCAATTTCCTGTGTGTAATATAGTGAAATTAACTCTTTTTGACTTTTCTTTATTAACCCATTCGAGACCGATTGCACACCGTGTGTGCAATTGATTTCCGAGACTATAAGACGGCCTGCATAACGTGTGTGCAATAACAGTAATTTGCAATTATTAATTAATGTGAGTAAACTAGTCGTCGAAATAAGATTTTTCTAGAACAAATGAAATCTGTAAAGTACAGAAAAACAAAATTTGGTTTTACTATGTACCAAAAAATCTTTACATGTAAAATATTTTGAATACGCATGCAGCGCAGGCCTAAGGCAGGAACATCAGGAATGCAGGAAGCAACCAGTGATAATGAAAGTGATGATTTCATGTTTGCAAGAAATAGAAAAAACAATCGAAATTTTGTTATCATGGATAGTGATAGTGATTTAGAAAATGAGGAAAACATGAATGTGAATATTGTACTATTTTTAAAGAAAATGATTGGGACGATTGTACTGACATTGAATGTGAAATTGAACAGCATCAAAAGTGAGCTTACTGAAGATACAGAAACGTGGAAAGATGATGTTCTCTTACAAAATTCTATTACAAAAGTTACCAAACGGAGGTAGTCCATACGATCTTTTTGAACATTTATTTGATTATACCTTTTTCTCTTTGATTGTCAAAGAAACAAACAAGTACAGCGAAATGAGTTTAAAGGAAAAATGGAAGAACTTAACCATTTCTGAATTCAAGGTGTTTTAAGTTTATTATTACATATGGGAACTATCAAATGTCCAATAATTGATAATTATTGGAATAAAAGCTAACAATTTGGTTTCCATTGTTTTTCCCAACACATAACTTGTCAAAGATTTCAAAATTGATCATCGCCTACGGAAAATAATTCCAAGAGAACATTTAAATGGTACATCATTTTATGGATTCATTTAGTTGAAACTTTGGTTTTTAATTCCTGCAATTTTCATTTTACCTTACATTGCACATACGGTGTTCAATCCGCTCCTCGCAACAAAAATTTTCCGAGGAGCGAGGTGCACACGGTGTTCAATGCTCCTGGGGACTCCTGTGTTCGAAAAAAATCGTCTCGAATGGGTTTTAACTGACTTTTTTTTATTACCATGAAAAATATAGTTATTGACAATTATCTAAATTAATTTTTATTAATGGATATGACCCCTTCTTGCCCAAAAACATCTCTCATACGATTAGGCATAGATCTAATGAAGGTATTGTTTCTTGTGGGATGTTAATATGTCTCTTCTTCTACTGCAACAATAAGCTCTGGGATCGAATTCTTCGCTTAACCTCATCCCGTAAACGTTCTATCGGATTTAGGTCGGGACTGCATTCTGGTCACTCTATAACCCGAAAACCGGCTTCTGTAATGTAATCTTGCACGATTCTTGCGGTGTGCGGCTTCGCATTGTCATGCATAAAAACAAATTCTTCTCCAATGTAGTCGACGTAAGGTACCACATGATCTGCTAAAATCTCCTCGATATACCTAGCACCTGTTAAATTTCCTCTCCCGTAACCACGGGTGCACCTTATGATGAAAGCAGTGTCGGTTCGTGCTCCCATAGAAATTTCTCCCCAGATCATGCAGGAATCACCTCTATAAGCAGTCCGCTCTTCAATGCAGCATTTTGCAAATCGCTCGCTCTTGGTCTCCTGTGCACTTTTCTTCTTCGGGTGCTATGACACAATAAAGCGGCCATCCCGAGCCGTTGTAAATATCCGTCTGCCTGTACCAGGTCGTCTATGAAATGATCCAGTCTCCCCATAACGTTGGAACACTCTTCGAACCGCGGCGCATGTCCAGTTGTCGAGCAACACCTCGCTGGCTAAGTCCATTTTCGAATTGAACTTGGGCGGCTTTTTGCGGTGTCATCTTCATCATCATTAGCCAGCCTTTATGTCCCATTGCTGGGCACCGGCCTCTTCTCTGCCACATATCTAACCTCAGCACTAAGATTGAATATGGGGGCAACGACAAATTTCCAGAGAAGGTGTTAGGCAGTGAGACCCCACGGTTGCCTTAGCCGGATTGGGGAATTGAGTGTGATGGGTTGCAGCCATTAGTTTTAATTTTAACTGCTTTAGTTCTGTGTGGGATTTGAACCCACGCTGTCTGACCCGAAAGCCAAGTGCTATTCTATATTATATTTTATTTCAAATTTGTTTATTGATAAATTGTTCTGAAATCATAAAATAAATTTATAATACACAAACATTTTTCTCTCAAGAGTACCTACTTAATTAAAAGTATCAATCTCTAAATTTCAAGTTTTAGTTCTGCGACTCCAGTTATACCACTATTTTCATGGTTTAACATGCCAATGGTGATACAACTGTACGTCGTTAACATATTTGGTTAAAAATCTTAAAATACATATTCGTTGAAAGTCATATTAAAAGAGCAGTAAGATGTACCAAAAAAAATAAAAGGTAACAAGCAAAATAATTAAAATTTTAATTAAAATTGTAATACGGCAGTTAAACCGTCTTAAGTTGAGACCAATAACTAAAAATTTTGATAAATTTTGATGTCATTCACTCACTGATTCATCCTCAAAATTTGGCAGGTTCTGATAGCGGAGTTTGTGTTTTAAAATGATTTGTGTATTATGTCGTCGTATGTTCGTCAGGTCTCGTACTAGTCTGTTCGGATGTCGTTTGTTAGTCTGCGTCTTGTAAAATTTTTGAGAATGTTCGTAAATGTACTCAGTAAATCTGGGTATCTGTCCTTCTTCGTGTAAGTCATCAATTTTGCTGTATCTGTCCATGTTCAAGGCCATTCTAAGGCACTTGTTTTGGAACCGCTGAAGAGTCAACAGGTTGGTCTTGGCAGTACTGCACCAAACCGGTGCTGCATATACTAAAACTGGCCGAATAATGGTTTTATACAATAAAATTTTGTTTTCTTTTGATAAATGACTATTTTTGTTCATCAGGGAGTAGATGGATTTTAGTGTGGCAAATGCTCTTTTGATGGTGTTTTTTATGTATGTCTTGTAGCAAAGTCGTGAATCTTAATATACACCCAGGTATTTTACCGCCCTCTTAGGGGGTACTTGGTCTGTGTCAATTTTTGGTGGGTAAATAAGTTTTGTGTTGGTGTATTTTCGTGTAAAAGTGATGGTTTCCGTTTTTTGAAAGTTTAAAGAATTTAATGATTTGATCAACATGGATTTGGGTCTTTTTGTGTGCAGTGATAGCGCTGTGTGAGTGATTGTAAATGGCAGTGTGGTCGGCGTAAAGGGCAAGTTTTGTCTGTGGCATTGTTGGTATGTCGTTGATGTATAAATTGAATAATATCGGAGCTAGAATTGACCCTTGAGGTACACCGGCTACAATTGGTCTTAGTCTTGAGTATTTGTCATTTATCAATACTCTGAAGTGACGGTCCGTCAAGTAGCTGTGTACTAATTTGATGATTGTCCGTGGAAATTTTAATTTTATTAATTTAAATAAAAGTCCGTCGGTCTAAACTCTGTCGAAAGCTTTATGTATGTCGAGTAATGTAATGGCTGTTACGTTATGTTTGTTAAAGTTAAATTTAATGTATGTTGTTATTCGGCAGATCTGTTGGACGGTATTGTGTTTCTGTCTAAATCCAAATTGATTGCCCGTCAGAATTTTTTGTCGCTTAATATGTTTGTTTAGTCTCGTTAGTATAATTTTCTCCGTAATTTTGCCGAGTGTGTTTAATAAACTGATAGGTCTGTAACTGTTCGGGTCTGAGTCGGTCTTTCCTGTCTTCAGTATCGGTACAACATTGGCCACCTTCCAGGACGGCGGAAAGTATTGTAGTCTTAAAATTCCATTAATTAATTAAGTGGGTCAAATTGGACGATTGCTTTTTGCGAAAGGTTTTTTAAAATTTTGTTTTGTATTTGGTCCTGGTGATTTTAG
This sequence comes from Phosphuga atrata, assembly GCA_944588485.1. Lineage (NCBI taxonomy): Eukaryota > Metazoa > Arthropoda > Insecta > Coleoptera > Silphidae > Phosphuga > Phosphuga atrata. The sequence goes on along the minus strand of OX155900.1, from coordinate 47,426,861 downwards.
ATAGTTTCAAATATTTGAAAATTGATTTAATTTCTATAGGACTAGTCGTCAGTTTGTGGTCTGGGTCCGTAAATTCCTGTCTGTTCATGAATTGTCTAACTGTTTTTACTATTCTGTTTTGTCAGATGTCTAGTTCTGGGTCAATTTTGTGTATTTCTTCAAATGTGTCTGCAATACGTTCCGCCTTTTCTAGATCGGACATAGCCAATGTTGTTCCACTTTTGAGCGTCGGTAAAGGTTTGTATGTTGTCTTAAGTCTTTTGGTCATCCTCCAATGGAGTTGTCTTTTGTCGTCAGTTCGCTTAGCTTCTTAGTCCATTTGTCATTTCTAAATTTAAAAATTTCTGTCCTTATCTGCCTTGTTAATGTATTCTTGTATGTCTTGTTGTATAATGTATATCTTTTGTTTGTCCGTTATGTCTCTGTATCTTTGCCAGTCTCGTCTGTGTCTGTTTTTGATCTGGATCATAATTTTTATGTCTTCGGGTAACTTCGTTAAATGGGTCACATTTTCTATTTTTGATTAATTTACGTTTTACCAGAGAAATTGTTTTAGTAAATTTTCTAATCTCTGAGTCAATTTCTTCCGTCGTGTCTACACGTTTAATAGTAATCTTTCTGTCCAATAGTCGCCTAAATTCTTTCCAGTCTACGTCTTTGTAGTAAGGTAATGTCCGTCTGTATCTTTCGCCTTGTGGATGTCCTAGGGTGATTCTGACGGTGTTATGGTGGGAATTTAAAACGTCTAATGTTGAAATGTCGGTGATTTGTGGGAAATTTTTTGTCAGTGCTATGTCAATGGTGGAAGGTGTCATGTTGTTCGTGGGATAATGTGTGTGTGTGTCTGGAAAAAGAATGGCACATCCTCTCCCCAATGCATAATTGTACAATGTCAGACCATTCCTGTTGTTCCTGTGACAATTCCAAGCAGTGTGAGTGGTGTTGAAGTCCCCGAAAATCAGTACTTTGTCCCCAATTTCTGTTAACAAATCTAAGTCTCCCTTTGTAATTTTGTTCGTCGGTGAATTGTAAATCAAAATGATGTTTAGGTTATTTGTCAGTTTAAAGGCGATTGTTCAATTGTTAAGTTTTTGTTAGTCTTAATTTTGACGTACGGTATGTTATTTTTGATCAGGACCGCCACACCTCCTGCTCCGACCTTACGATCTTTCCTAATGACTTTGTGGCCTCTGATACGTAAGTTGAAAGTTTCGTCGATCTTCGTTTCATTAATGAGCAGTACAGGTGTGTCGCTGCTGTTCAGAAACAATATAAGCTCCCCTATCTTGTTTCTTAATCCATTGGCATTCCAGTTCACCACATTCAGTTGATTCATACTGAATTAATGCAGTAAAATAATATTGTTTGGAGCTTCTCTCCAATGGAATTACACGAAGCCAACCAACTGTTGGTTTAACTCTCTCCACGCTTGGAGAAGCTTTGGCACATCTACTATTAAATCGCGTGTTTTCTTCATTTCATTTAGTAATTCGTTTGAAGATTCATGTTCTAGGGTTCTGGCTGATTAGTAAAGACTGGTAGATCTACTGGAGCCACGGTTTTCTTCTGCGCAATTCTCAGCCACTGCTCTGAAGTGTGTGTAGTTGCATTTTTATTTTGGTGCCAGTAGTTTTCTTTCGGCGCCGGGGCATTCACATGTGTTTCTTGAAATACTTGAGTTGTTGCGGAATTCATTCTCTTGCTATTCAAGCATTCCAACCTTTTTCCGTACACTGGGCACTCTATGGAATTGGTCCCTTACAATTTGCGCACTTTGCAGGCTCATCTCTCGGTTTTTCACAAGCATTTGAAAAGTGACTCTCACCACACTTCATGCAGATTGGTTTTGCAAAACAATTACTGGTTGCATGGCCCCACTGCTGGCATCTATGACATTGCACCATTTGTTTTTTATTGACATATTGCCTGAATGAAACTTTTGTGTTTAGAACATAGTGCACTAAATTTTCTAAAATCTTCAAAGTAATTTTCTTAGGGACTATAACCAAAAAGAGTGGAAACCTTGTGTTTCGCATTTTAGAGCACTTTACAATTTTAATTTGAAATTTTGAAAGAAATTCCAAAATAATTTCATCTTCTTCAGCATCATCTGGTAAGCCATGCAACACGAAGGCATTGGTTTTTTCACTTTTTAAAGTGAATGTGTGGAAGTCACCTTCAATTTTCAACCGGTTATATTGCTCTATGGAGTTTAAGTAAATGTTAGTAGTTTCCCTTCCAAACTTTATATTAAAATTTTGATCCCCAGTTATTTCCAAAATTGTTCCGCAAACTTCTTCCTTCCTGAATCCTTTGATGCAAAACAATCGGCGGAGGTTTCATGGGTTTCGGGTTCCTTTTAGTTTTCCCCGGAGTTCTCTCCTGATTGTCAGACATGTCATCGTCGGAAATGTCCGAGTCCTCGTGTCCGTAAGAACCTGGAAGGAATTCCTGATTGGTACAGCCGAGGTACTCGGCATAGGATCATCTAATTTTGTTTTCTTTCGGGTCATTATTTCCAAAAACTCAAGTTTATTTTAAATTAAAAAAAATGACAGTTCAACACGAATTAATTAATTTGACACTGACAGATTAAAAAAATTATATATAAATTTAACTCCAATATATAATAAATCCAGGTGTAAATTTGAATTATATCAAATATCTACCACCCCACAGTCTCAATTACTAACTTTTTACACTTTCTTCTTTCAATAAATTCATTATTTCTCGCTATTTCTCTGGAACCAAAATAATACGTACTTAGCAAATCGTTGCTAAGTAAACAATGAGAGCCAAGTGCTTAACTATCTGAGCCACCACCACCATTTGCGGTGTAGTATGCATTAAACTAACACTTTTGAAAACTAATCAAATTATGAAAAACGAATAATGTGCACATTTAAATTACTAAGGCATTTATTACAATATTTTACAAGTTTTTTGTTCTCTTAACAACCACCACATAAATACATGTAATTTTGTTTACTGGTTGCCACGCCTATAAACTACAGGGTATCCCAACGAAAATTTGACCCCCCCCTATAATTGGAAAACCGAATAATATTTCAAAATTCGCCGAGACCCGTCGATTTTTGTTCTTGGGGGGAGCTTTTTTGACAGTCAAGCCAACTCGATATGTTCACCCCCCTAATGCCTAGCAACCCCAACTTAAAAAATTCAAATGCAACTACCCCACTTGTGGCACATCATTTTAAAGCCCTTTTCATTGCGAATACAGTGACGTACCGTTTTTAGAAATCGGTTGAGATTTGACAGAATTATTGGTTACAAACGAAAAGATGACAAACCAACTTAAGTGTAGTAATTTCTACACAAATGCCCACCACTAATAAGTTTTTCATCTACTACACATGACCTAATTGTTATTGATGTGTCTATCAGTTTACAAAAAAGTCAGAAATGAAATAAAAAAGCTGAAGCAAATAAAACTAGATACTATAATAGTTATTAGTAGAAGATACTTAAGTTTATAGGAATTCAGACCTTTTCAAAATAACAAAAAATCAGTACTACAAAAAAAGTCGGTATTTTTTGCTTGTGACCAAGAAATCGTTAGTTTTAGCCGTTATTGAAAGTATTAACGTGTGTTCGAAATGGTTTATTCTATCGCGGAAAGAGTAGAAATTGTTGAAATTTATTATCGAAATCACGATTGCGCTAAAGCTACAGCACGAATTTTTAATGCCAATGATCCTGAAAAAAATGTAAACCACCAGTACGTTAAACACCTGATTGACAAATTTGTTGCAACAGGTTCGCTTTTAAACAAGAAACGTGAAGTAATTGGGCCAGTTCGAAATGAAGCAGTTGAAGTGGCAGTTTTGGGTCATGTACAGATGGATAATAAGCAATTTTTTTACAACTGATTCTTTTAAGATTACAACTGTGTCTCAAGCTTCTGGCGAATCCCGTTCCAGTGTTCATCGAATTTTGAAAAAACACAAGTTTCATCCATTTAAGATGACGCTGGTTCAAGAGTTACATGAAGATGACTTTGATCGCCGTAACCAATTTTGCGAATACTTTAGTGAACAACTTCTACGGAATCCATATCTTCTCTACAATACATGTTTCTCCGACGAATGCACATTTATGTTGAATGGCGAAGTGAATAGACACAATTGTCGTTATTGGAGTGATACTAATCCGCATTTAATCAGGGAATTTCAAACACAGACATCTCAAAAATTGAATGTTTGGGCAGGCATTTTGGGCGACCATCTTGTTGGACCATTTTTCATCCAAGGTAATCTCGATGGAAACACCTATCTAGAATTATTGGAAAGTACAATTGATGCTAGGATAACAGAGATTTTAGAAAGGGACGACAATTTACTAGAAAATGAAATAACCTTCCAACAAGATAGTGCGCCCCTGCGCACTATGCGCACTATCCTGCTGCTGTGCGACAATTTTTGGATGACCATTTCCCGGGGCATTGGATTGGCAGAAGAGGTCCCGTCGAATGGCCACCAAGATCTCCGGATATGTCCCCTTTGGACTTTTTTCTGTGGGGTCATTTAAAATCACGAGTGTACGCCACTCAGCCGGAAACATTGCAAGTGCTACGTCAGAGAATTGTAGAAGAATGCCGATTAATAACTGCGGATGTCTTTAATAATGTTCGAACAGAATTTGAAAACAGACTGATTATTGTTTGGAAGTTAACGGGGTCATTTTGAGCAATTCATCAAATAAATCTGATTTATTATTTGCTTCAGCTTTTTTATTTCATTTCTGACTTTTTTGTAAACTGATAGACACATCAATAACAATTAGGTAATGCGGTCATGTGTAGTAGATGAAAAACTTATTAGTGGTGGGCATTTGTGTAGAAATTACTACACTTAAGTTGGTTTGTCATCTTTTCGTTTGTAACCAATAATTCTGTCAAATCTCAACCGATTTCTAAAAACGGTACGTTACTGTATTCGCAATGAAAAGGGCTTTAAAATGATGTGCCACAAGTGGGGTAGTTGCATTTGAAATTTTCAAGTTGGGGTTGCTAGGCATTAGGGGGGTGAACATATCGAGTTTGCTTGACTGTCACAAAAGCTCCCCCCAAGAACAAAAATCGACGGGCCTCGGCGAATTTTGAAATATTATTCGGTTTTCCAATTATAGGGGGGTCAAATTTTCAATGGGATACCCTGTATAAGAATACTTGATAAATTTAAATTCATATTAAAGCATACTAAGTTTTTTTTCAAACGGTATATTTCTTTATTTCATCTCATAAAACGTTTACATTGCTCAAAAGCGGTGAAATTTGTGAAAGCCTCGGGGAAATTCTAAATCTCGTGGAGCTCCAGAAACACGTTCAATTGCCGCATTGACAATAATAGTAAAAAAGGCCTGGACCTAATCAACTTCATGGAGAGCGAGAACTTCGGACTTTTAAACAAGAACAAACCGGATTATACATACGTATCTAATTCTGGCAATAGCACTATAGACTTAATTTTTAGTAACAAGATTCGTAAAGAGGCAGCAACGGTCACGGTCGAGCGTACCATCATAAGAAAACACCAAATCGTAAAGTGCAGCTCAAAAATCTTTAAATAGAGAGAAGAGGAAGCAAAACCACTACTGAGACTTCTAGACGTGGAGAAGCTAACGCAAATTAAATACCAGGCAGACTTAAGTTCTTGAGCATTCTCCGATGATATAAATCGACTGAACGAGGGTATCTCAGAAGCAATACTAGAATCAACGATGATTAAGAAAACACTTCGTCAAAAGCCATGGTTCGACGATTACTGTAAACTGCAAGAAGAAAAATGTGTATCACTACTAAGAAAGTCAGATCCAGCCTCCATGACGAGAAGAATAGAGGTATAAGGCCTTAATCAACGGAAAGCGTACAACTTACGAAGAAAACGAGCTGATCCTAAAGTTTAGATTTAAATAGCTGCAATGGGGCCTTTTCTAAAAATCGAAAGGGCAAACAGTCTCGCGAATTTCGCTCCAAGACCTACAAGCTCACTTCAGAGTCCTGTATACCGAAAGTGACACCCACGGGCGTAGCCAGGATTTAGTTTCTGGGGGTGGTTTAGAAAATATTTGGGTTTGTAGAGATGCACCAATTTACTTTCTAAAACTTACACACAAGGGTTCCTAAACTCCACATTTACCATGCTCTCTTGAATGGTCGTCTGTACTCATTTGATTTCAATGTATTATTTATGTTATATTTTGCATATTTCGGTGAAGGGGGGCCGTTGGGCGGTTGAACCCCCAACCCCGCCCCTGGCTACGCCCATGCGCGACATCAACAACAACCACACAACAAATGGGTCCTACGACGCCTGGTGCGACGACCTATATGCGGAAGAAGAGATCCTGAGACTGATAGCGGAGAGTAGAAACGGAAAAGCAAGCGGGCCGGATACCATATCCAACGAACAAACAAAGCAGAGCTGGCCGATACTTCAAACTGAATTTGAATTACTGTTTAACAGGTGCCTGCTCTTGGGGAAAATCCCGGACGCCTGAGAAGCAGTCTCATAAAAGTAATTTATAAAGGGAAGGGCCCTCAATCATATCCAAACAGCTACAGGGGCATTGCCCTTCAGCAAAACAGCTACAAAAGCCTGTCTAAACTAATAAATAGCAGAACGGCTCCCAAAATCAGAGATTCTATCCCAAAAGAACAGTTTGGCTTCCAGGAAGGGAAATCCACCACAATTGCAATCGCCAAACTCATCAAGGACATCCCAATGGAGCTAAAGAAACCAAAAGGTAAAATGTACGCGTGTTCTGTGGGTTTTCACAAAGCTTTCGACAGCGTGAACAGATCTGAAAGAGTGAAATTGAAAGAGGCGTAGGGGAAAGAATCCTATAACTAATTTGTAATATCATTGGGCAAAATAACATTCAGGTGACCGACGGTTTAGTTAAATCTACGCAAATAGAACAGACAAAGGGCGTGCTGCAGGGGTATAGTCTAAGTCGAACCTTATTCATTCTATTTGTTGATGACCTTCCACAGAAACTTAAACTGAGAACGAGATACCTCAATATGCTCATGTATGCCGACGACTTAGTGTGCTACAGCAGATATAGATCAGATCTGACCACTACTCTAAACAACCTGGTTGGGTACTGTAAACAACGCAAACTAATAGTCAATCGAGACAAGACAAAGATAATGAAATTTAAAAAGGGTGGCAGACTAGCAGAGAACGACGTCTTCAAATTCGCCGCCGAGGATATCTCCATGACAAATAGGTATACTTACCTAGGGGTAATCCTGCAGACCAAATGAAGCCCCTCGGATCATGCCAAAAACAGGAACATGCAGGCAAAAAGGGCGATAAACAGCCTCAAATTGCGGATATTGTATGATTTATAAAGGCACAAAGAATCAGATGGCTGGGACATGTAGAGAGAATGGAACACAGAAGGGTAACGAAGATAATAACAGACTGGAATCTAGTGGAAAGCAGAGTAAGATGAAGATAGATGGACTAGAAAAAGATTGATAGATGGGGTGAAGGAAGATCTCAAAACACTCGGAATGAGAAATTGGAAAGAAGCGGCAAATGATAGAGCGGAATGGAAAAAGATGGAAAGCCGGATGGAAAACCGACGAGCAGGCCAAAACTCACCATGGGTTGTAACGCCAAAGAAAAAAGAAAAAAAAAGAGACCGAAACAGCTTCGCTGCCAAGAGCCTCTGGCTGGAAGCATCAAAAGACGAAATGGTATGCAAATACCACTTCAAGAAAAACTACACAGTAATGTGTAGCAGTAAAGCCGATTGGAGCGACGAATCCTCAGCATACCATATAGAGCAAAATGCTATCAAGTGGTTTACAGATGGTTCGAAGACAGAGGAAGGTACTGGTGCCCATACCAACTACTTCGAATCCATGGGAACATTCCCAAGTATCTTCCAAGCAGAGGTACACGCAATCGAAAGATGTGCACAATTTAACCTCGACAGGAATTATCGCAAAAAACGAATTTCTATCCTGTCAGACATCCAAGCAGCCATCAAGGCCATTAGCTCATACACCATCAGATCCAAACTGGTATGGGGCTGTGTGGGAAAGCTAAACAAGCTTGGCAAAGATAATAAAGTAACGCTATACTGGGTACCAGGACACACTGGTATAGACGCAAACGAAGAAACCGATCACCTAGCAAACAAGGGATCCAGTAGTCCCTTTACAGGTGCGGAACCCTTTTATGGCATGAGTGTGAACACCATCCACAAAAGTTTAGATGAAGAAATAAGAGAATAGTTGATGAAAACCTGGAAAGAACTTCCAGGGTTAAGGCAGTCCAAAGCGATGCTGGGATCTTTTAACCAGAAATGGACAAAAGCTTGCCTGAAACTAAACAGGAACAAGCTTAGAATTCTGACAGGAGTCCTGACGGGACTGACCTGCAGACTTAGAAAATACCTCAAGGCCTTTTTTTCGGGAGGAGGAGTAAAATATATTTACGTACAGCCCCCAGTGCTCTAAATTGATCTGAGGAGTGTGGGACTACTCGCCTTCGTGGCTAGACTACCCACTAAAAAACCCACTCCACAATTCTATTCCTTGCACCCCGGAGACCGTCAAGTATTACTTGGGGTGTAGGATTGTCAGAATATTCCCTTTATGTATTTCTATTATCCCTTTCGTCTTGGGATTTGCTTTCCATAATTTCTCTTATGGTATCTTCGATATCCTTCCAATTGTCAGGTGTTTCCAGCATTAGGTTGATGATGTTCTCCGGCGTTAGAGTTGGTAGTAGAAGGCCCTAGGCCTAGAGGAGGATGACGGATTAAGATTATGTGGTTCAGCAGAGTAAACCCCCATACTTCTGTGCAAAGACTGCGGAGCACTGCTCCGCAAGGGAAAGATGTACCTCGGGGCTCACTGCTTGAACGCGGAGGAGTTGCAGTTGAAATTCCTACAGGAATCAGGATTAGAGGAGGCGCTCTAAATGGGTAAGTACACCAACGCATAGAGGAAGAGGGTTGGGTACAATAGATCTAAAAAGGTCCCAGTACAAGTCGTCACCACCATATCTACAATCTACATGACCGCTTTGTTGTGTCAACATCATTAAGAAATCGTTACCTTAATGTTGTTCAACCGCAACAACAGCTCCGTGAAGTACGAAGAGTGGCTCTTAGTCACAGTTAGACGAAGACTGCAGGAAAGTAACTTGATACCTAAGACACCTGCAATTTCTAAAAAAAAAATCGTCATCTCATGGTCAAGCACGCCTGCGTTTTGGGACGGATCATTTAAATTGGACGTTGGAACAATGTGAGTCATGAATGATGAGACGAGAATATGCCTCTATGGTAGTGACCGAAGAGGAAAAATGTACAGGAGACCAAGAGAGAGATTTGCGGAATGGTGCATTGAAGAGCGGACTGCTTATGGAAATTGTTCCTGCATGATCTAGGGTGCAATTTCTATGAGAGCACGAACCTACTCTGCTTTCATTATTAGGGGCGCACGTAGTTACGGGGGAGGAGCTTAACAGGTGCTAGGTACATCCAGCAGATTTTATCAGTTCAGGTGATAACTTATATCGACTACATTGGCGAAGACTAATTGGCGTACCTTTATGCATGACAATGCGAAGTCGCAGACCACCGTAAGAATCGTGCAAGATTACATTACAGAAATCGGTTTTCGGATTATAAAGTGGCCAGCATGCAGCCCCAAGAGAACATTTATGGGATGAGCTTAAATACAGAATTCGAGCTAGGCTTCGTGCCCCAACATCGATGCCAGAGCTTATTGTTACAGTAGAAGAAGTGTCCTAACATCCCACAAGAAACACTAGCGAACTTGATTAGATCTATGCCTAATCGTATGAGGGATGTTATTAGGGCAAGGGGGATCATACCCATTGTTCAAAATTAAGTGTTAATTTAGACATTAAAAACCATATTTCTTTTAGTAATAAAAAAGTTAATTTGTTTCATGAGTTAATTTCACAATGTTAAACACAAGAAACCGAAATACATTTTAATAAATTCAAACTGATATTAAAGCATATTAAATTGCCTTTCAAACGTCATATTTCTTTATTTTATCTCATAAATAGTTTCTAAACAAAAGGTTAAATTAAAATCTTTGCAGTGGGCCGATTTCTATGCACGCAAGTTTAGTTTTACTAATTCGAGTGTGTTTGTGTTGATTTGTAGTGTTTCGTTGGTTTCTTGACCTTGCGGATGCAAAAAAATGTAAACAAATCGGATCGAAGCGAGCGCAATCAGTGCAATTAAGGTGAGCTAGAAAACGATTCAGAACGTTTTTAGTTATTGGCGTGTGGTGGTTCGCGGTGATTGAATTTTCTTGTGAGCAAGAATTGATAAAATTTAGTGGAAATTGTGCTAAAACTTTGTGAGATTGTTGTACAACATTCTGTGCGTGTCTTTGAGTGAAATTGTTGTTGAAATTTCTGCTATGGTGAGTAAGTTTTTGCATTAATTTATTAACTAGAATTAAGGGAAATTTGATCAATATCAGAAAAACAAGGAAAGGAAAATATCAAGTATTTTTGTTTGTAATATTTGGTTAAAATTGTTGTTGGTTTTGTAATATTTGGTTGAAAATTTCACAAAAATTGAGGAAACTTTGTTAGAATTTGTGGGAATGTGTTATGAAATAACATCGATGAAAATTTGTTAAAATTTGCGGAAATTTGTGGAAAAATATCGTAAAATTAATAAAATTAACTTACTTTTTTATAAATCCAAGAAATCAATTAATAAAAGAGTGCTAAAGACGATTAACAACAGTTACATCAGGTAAAAAGTACACAAACATATTTTCAAGACAGACCCGTAAAACCAATAATACCCGTTTACCTGTAAAACGTTTACAATGATAGATAAAATTTGTTGAAAATCTGAATAGGATCCAATAGCATTCTAATAACATTGAATTGAAAAATTCACTATGTTTTAACCACACTTATAATTATAAACCACGCATTCTAATAAGATTGTGTATATTAATGTTTGGCGATTGTAAGTTGAATTTATATTTACCAACCAAGCTGGCAAATGTGTACATATACCGGTAAATGTGTACATTTACCGGTATATGTACATTTACATAACTACGTACTTTTACCGTAACGGACAGAATGAATCAAGAAAACATACGCGTGGCAGCGCGAACTCTCGATCCAATGTAAGTTAGGTTTATGTCAACAAATATTTTCAACAAAAACAAGAATATTTATTGAATCAGACAACGTAGAAGCTTCATTTTTGCTTTCCGACCTTAGTTAAGTCGTGTCAAGAACGATTAACAAGAGTTACACCAGCTAAAAAGTCCATAGCACTAAGTTTCAATAGACCCGTATTTTCCACCAAGGCCCGAAATTTAATAAAATAGCCTTAAAATTCACTATTTAGAATTTATCGATTTATGATAATAAAAGACAAAATTGAATTTTTACGAAGTAAATAAATCTGAAGGACAGTGCTTCCAAGGACTGTCCTAAAATAAAGTGCAACATAATTGGGTACTTACGTATTAACGCCACCGCAGCGAGAGGTCGCGCTACCGCGCGATATGTGGTCTAGATTTATCTGCTCTAATATAACTTAATCTAACCCTTATCCAATATTTTTTCTTATTTCCGATCGAGAGGTCGCGCTACCGCGCAATGTGTGGTCTGGATTTATCTGCTCCGTTATAACCTAATCTAACCATCCATTTTGTACAAATCTGTAGCTGTGGTGGCGTTAGTACGTTAGTTTACGGCATTATGGGTACAACGGCGTTAGTACCCATAATTCTACTAGAAACTAGGAATCTGGAAGTCCACTATTATTTTCTATATTATCTAGTCTAGTAATGTCCCTTTAGTTCTAGTCTCTGTATATAAACATTTAGGAATATTTTATGTACTCTATCGGAATTCCCCCGCCTTTGCAGCTTTCTCTTGCTAATATTGGTTTAGGATTGGGGGTAGATATTAAGTATATCCCCTTTTTTATTACATATTTCATACAGAAAAGGTTTATCCTTCAGTAAAACAAATAAATAAACACACCAGCAACTCACAAAGCTTTACCCCAAATCCTTTATATAATAGAATTGAATAACTAATGTAGACAAGACTAAACCGACAACAGTCTTGTCTATTTAGTTTGATCTATCAAGTCTTAGCAATTTGTCTGTATTGTATTGTCTGTCTAGTCTGGTTTGTTTAGTCTTGTCGGTCTAGTCTTGTCCGTCTAGTCTTGCCTGTCCAGTCTTACTTGTCTAGTCATACCTCTCTAGTCTTTTATGTATAGTCCTGTCCATCTAGTATAGTCCCTTTGGTGTTGCCTGTATAGTTTTGTCTGTCTGGTCTTGCCTATCTAATCTTGTCTATTTAGTCTTCGCTGTCAAACATTGTTTGTCTAGTCTTGACTGTCCAGTCTTGTTTGTCTATCTAGGTTTTGTGTATCTAGGCTTGTCTGTCTAGTCTTGTCTGTTTAGTCTTTTCTGTCTACTCTTGAATGTCTAGTCTTGTTTGTCTAGTACTGTTTGTCTAGTCTTGCCTTCTAGTCTTGTCTATCTAGTCTTGACTCTGTATTCTTGTCTATCTAGTCTTATCGACCTAGTCTTGAATGTCTAGTCTCGTCTCTCTAGACTTGCTGTCTGGTATTGTCTGTCTAATCTTATATGTCTAGTCTTGTATGTATAGTCTCGTCTCTCTAGTCTTGTCTTCTGTGTCTAGTTTTGTCTGTCTAGTCTTCTCTATTTCGTCTTGTCTCTCTAGTCTAGTCTAGTCTTGCCTGTCTAGTCTAGCCTTGTCTCTATAGTCTTGTCTGTCTCGTCTTGTCTGTCTCGTTTTGTCTGTCTCGTCTTGTCTGTCTCGTCTTGTCTGTCTCGTCTTGTCTGTCTCGTCTTGTCTGCCTCGTCTTGTTTGTCTAGTCGGTCTAGTCTTGTTTGTCTAGCCCTGTTTGTCTAGACTTGTGTGTCTAGTCTTGTCTGTCTAGTCTTGTCTGTTTAGTCTTGACTGTCTAGTGTTGTCTGTCTAGTACTGTTTGTCTAGTCTTGTCTATCTAGTCTTGTCTATCTAGTCTTGACTGTGTATTCTTGCCTATCTAATCTTATCGACCTAGTCTTGAATGTCTAGTCTTGTATCTCTAGACTTGCTGTCTAGTATTGTCTATCTAGTCTTATATGACTAGTCTTGTCTATCTAGTCTTGTATGTCTAGCCTCGTCTGTGTAGTTTTGTCTGTCTAGTCTTCTCTGTCTAGTCTTGTCTGTCTAGTCTTCTCTATTTAGTCTTGTCTGTATAGTCTTGTCTGTCTAGTCTTGACTGTATAATCTTGTTTGTCTCCGCTTATATATCTAGTATTTGTCTGTCTTGTCTTGTCTGTGTCGTCTTGTCTGTCTAGTCTGTATAGTCTTGTCTGTCTAGTCTTGTTTGTGTAGGCTTGTCTCTCTAGTCATGTCTGTCTAGTCATGTCTGTCTAGTCATGTATGTCTGATCGTGTTTGTCTGATCGTGTCAGTCTAGCCGTGTCTGTCTAGTCTTGACTGTATAATCTTGTTTGTCTCCGCTTATATATCTAGTATTTGTCTGTCTTGTCTTGTCTGTGTCGTCTTGTCTGTCTAGTCTGTATAGTCTTGTCTGTCTAGTCTTGTTTGTGTAGGCTTGTCTCTGTAGTCATGTCTGTCTAGTCATGTCTGTCTGATCGTGTCTGTCTGATCGTGTCAGTCTAGCCGTGTCTGTCTAGTCTTGACTGTATAATCTTGTTTGTCTCCGCTTATATATCTAGTATTTGTCTGTCTTGTCTTGTCTGTGTCGTCTTGTCTGTATAGTCTTGTTTGTCTAGTCTTGTTTGTGTAGGCTTGTCTCTCTAGTCATGTCTGTCTAGTCATGTCTCTCTGATCGTGTCAGTCTAGCCGTGTCTGTCTAATCTTGTTAGTCTAGTCTTGTCCGTCTTGCCTTTTCTGTCTAGTCTTATTTGCCTAGTTTTGTTTGTCTAGTCTTGTTTATCTAGACTAGTCTGCCTAGTCTTGTCTGTATAGTCTTATCTTGTCTGTTTACTCTTATAATAGGCGTTTGTAAAATGTACTCACCATAAATCTTTGTGGAAGGAATTACTGTTGGAAGATGATTAAGAGCGATAGTTGAAAATTGCACACTGCACTGCAACACATGCAAGGATGTCCAATAACTGCGCAGTTTCAATCTGAAGCATGCAATTTGATACTAAACAGTAACATAAAACCCACCGAAAATAAACAAAGAATGAACACGTCGACAAAATAAAGAAGAAATTAAAACCGAGAAGGTTACAACATCTTGTAACCTTCAATTAGGCTGATTAGAGAAATAAGACTAAGCAGACAAGACTAAACAGACAAGGTTAGACAGACAGGTTAGACAGACAAGACTAGACAGACAAGGTTAGACAGACAAGACCAGACTGACAAGGTTAGACAGACAATACTAGACAGAGAAAGTTAGACAGACAAGACTAGACTGTCAAGATTAGACTGTCAAGATAAGACAGACAAGATTAGACAGACAAGACTAGTCAGACTAGACAGACAAGACTAGACAGACAAGACTAGACAGACAAGACTAGACAGACAAGACTAGACAGACAAGACTAGACAGACAAGACTAGACAGACAAGACTAGACAGACAAGACTAGACAGACAAGACTAGACAGACAAGACTAGACAGACAAGACTAGACAGACAAGACTAGACAGACAAGACTAGACAGACAAGACTAGACAGACAAGACTAGACAGACAAGACTAGACAGACAAGACTAGACAGACAAGACTAGACAGACAAGACTAGACAGACAAGACTAGACGGACAAGACTAGACAGACAAGACTAGACAGACAAGACTAGACAGACAAGACTAGACAGACAAGACTAGACAGACAAGACTAGGCAGACAAGACTAGACAGACAAGACTAGACAGACAAGACTAGACAGACAAGACTAGACAGACAAGACTAGACAGACAAGACTAGACAGACAAGACTAGACAGACAAGACTAGACAGGCAAGCCTAGACCGACAAGACTAACTACCAAACAGAAACTGGTTTATATATTTATGAGTTGCTTGTTTTTATGTTCAAAAATAAAAATAAATTTAGTATTTATGTTGCATCTCAAAACACTAGACAAAAATATGTATATTATTATAAGACGCCTCGGCACACGTTATCAATGACTGAGAGAAGCCCTATTTATTCTGGTATAAAAGCCTTTAACGCTCTACCTCCAGAAATTAAATCAATCAAAGATCTAAGAAAATTCAAACTAAGCATTTTTGATTTCATTAATAATATTGAAAAATATAACATGGAGGAATTTTTTGCTAGGCCTATAAATTAATAGATGCCTAGTATAGGATACTGTTTTGCATTAACAATCTCTTTTTGGGATTGAATTGCATATTGTTCCTTATTATTTCATTTTGGTTTCTTATACTTTGTTTCCTTTGTATATAAATTTCTTAATGAAATAAATATTTTGATTTTTTTTTTTGACTAGACAGACAAGACTAGACAGACAATACTAGACAGACAAGTCTAGACAGACAAGACTAGAGAGAGAAGACTAAAAACACAAGACTGGACAGACAAGATTATGCAGACAAGATTAAATTAAACAGAAACGAATTTGTTCTTAATATTTTAATGTTTTTCTTCATTGAACCGTAAAGCCTGGAGGCAAATCCCTTTCTGCCTTTCAATTCCTTAACTTTTCGGGATCATCATTTATTCCTGGCCTTGAATATTTAACGCGTCGCCGTTGCTGACACCAATTAATTATTTAGTCGATTCAATTTATCATGAGCCAGTTTCGTTCCAACTTATAAACACACACAATGCTTATGGATTTAGTCTGTCTTTTCCTGCCTGTCTAAATCTTGTCTGTTTTGTCTTCTCTTTTAGTCTTGTCTGTTTAGTCCTGTCTGTTTAGTCTTGTCTTTCTAGTCTTGTCTATTAAGTCTTGTATGTCTACTCTTTCCTATATAGTCTTGTCTATAAAGTCCGATCCTGTCTATTCATTATAAAAAATGATGACTTCACAGCCATTACAAGTCAAGTTAGATACTAAATGCAACAAACATATTATAATATATAAATACATATAAATAAACTAAAAAAGGTTAAAATTTGAGAAAAACTTTTAAAAATTTCTTCTATCACCGACTCACTTTGGACAGAAGATTTTGTATATTACGTCTTATTTCCTCGTCTTTATTTCGCATTGACTTTGAGGCCACGTGATAGCAGGTGCAAAAGTACCTGTTGGACATAATTGGCTTCCTGGAAGGGCCGCAGCTTGAAGGGTGGTATCATGTTCCGACAGGTACACACCGACGCAAGACAATAGTCGTCATACACACACACACACACACAAGCATTTCAAAAGAAAAGAAAAAAAGTGGAAATTGTAAGAAGTTTTGTCTGTTTAGTCTATCTAATCTTGAATGTCCAATTCCAATTGTAAGTTTTGTGTTGTCTGTCTAGTCTTGTCTATCTAATCTTGTCTATCTAGTCTTGTCTATCTAGTCCTGTCTATCTAGTCTTGTCTGTTTAGACTTGTCTGTCTAGTCTTGTCGGTCTAGTCTTGTATAACTAGTCTTGTCTGTCCAGTCTTGTCTGTCTTGTGTTTTCTGTCTAGTTTTGTCCGCCTAGTCTTCTCTGTCTAGTGCTGTCTGTCTAGTCTTGTTTGTCTAGTCTTCTTTGTCTAGTGTTGTCTGTCCAGTCTTGTCTGTCTTGTGTTTTGTGTCTAGTTTTGTCCGTCTAGTCTTGTCTGTCTAGTGCTGTCTGTCTAGTCTTGTTTGTCTAGTCTGCTTTGTCTAGTCTTGTCTGTCTTGTGTTTTCTGTCTAGTTTTGTCTGTCTAGTCTTGTTTGTCTAGTGCTGTCTGTCTAGTCTTGTTTGTCTAGTCTTCTTTGTCTAGTCTTGTCTAGTCTTCTCTGTCTAGCCTTGTCTGTCTAGTCTTGTATGTATAGTCTTGTAAAGTATTGTGTGTCTGTCTAGTCTTGTCTGTCTATAAGATGGCGATAGCCGAGTGGTAACGTTCAAGCTTTAAGTCTTGTCTGTTCAGTCTTGTCTGTCTAGTCTTCACGGTCTGGTCTTGTCTGTCTAGTCTTGTCTGGTTATTGTTGTCCGTCTAGTCTTGTCTGTCAAGTCTTGTATATCTAGTCATGTTTGTCTGGTCTTGTCTTGTCTGTCTATAAGATGGCGATAGCCGAGTGGTAACGTTCAAGCTTCAAGTCTTGTCTGTCTACTCTTGTCTGTCTAGTCTTGACTGTCTGGTCTTGTCTGTCTAGGCTTGTCTGGTAAGTGTTCTCCGTCTAGTCTTGCCTGTCTAGTCTTGTCTGTCTAGTCATGTTTGTCTGGTCTTGTTTGTCTAGTCTTGTCTGTCTACTCATGTCTTTCTAGTCTTGTCTATCTAATCTTGCATATAACGAATATTGAAGGGGATAAACCAAGCACCAAATGTTCACTTTATCTAATTATGTACACATTATAGTTATTGAAACGAGCGCTGATATTCGAGACGAATTGTCCGGGTACCGAAGAGTCCGTTCGTGGCTCTCGGCTAATTCCTAATTGTACCGGTAGGAATACGCCGCCCAAATCCAACGCTAATCCACATACCGGCTTAATCCCTGCCTAAACCTCATTCAACATGCTTATCACTTACACGGCGTAATGCTCCTGCCACAAAATGAATTTTAATCTAGTTTACAATTCAAATTACGAAACTGTACAATGAAAATTAATGAACTGGAGACAAGAAAAACAAAATTGTTATCTAATCTTGTCTTGTGTGTCTAGTGTTGTCTGATTTCTATTCTGAATATGGATTGTCAAAATCAAATCTTGATCAGTTCGTAAATAAACTTAAACTTCTCAATTTCACACTCGAGTTTCTGAGAAAGTTTCCTCCTCCTCGAAGCAGATTACTCATTATTATTGTACACAACAATAATTGACTTGCTAATAGGAACTTTTGTTTTCCTGGCGAAGCAACAAGAGAAAGTAATTGAGCTTTGTTGATACGCTACAAGGCGTTACGAACACTAGTAATTTTTTTTTTAATATTTCCAACGCTTAAACAAGTTTTAGAGGAACTAGACAGCATCTTAACAATCTAGTCTTGTTTGTCTTATCTGGTAACTTTTTAGTCTTATCTGGCTAGTCTTCTCCATCTAAATTCATTTGTTAAGGCTTCTTATTTTAATCTAGTTTTGTCGGTCTAGAATTCTTAGTCTTATCATAAGGTTTCTTAAAAGGAATCGACAAAGGAACGGGGAGAAAATCTCGATGGAAAAATAGGTCGTTTTTCCACCCTTGACCAATTTATCCGGCTGTTAGCTATATTTAGATTTACGTTCGTTTCTCTCCTCTCTCAGCAAGTCTACGGTTCTGTTTATGTTCTTATTCCCTTCACTAACAAATTTCCATGCAAATTGACAACAATATTTTCTTTCGTGATCCACTTTCCACTGTAAAAAGGAAACGTGAAGCTTCATTTCAGCTTTTCCGTTCCATTTTCCTTTGTAAGAACATTATCTTATTCGGCTCTAACAGAATTAGAAGCGTTTAATAAAAATAGCGACGTGTTTTAAATGTGCAAGGGAACCTTCGTTAATCCTCACAAGATAATTTCAATTTTATAGTCTCCTCTGACATATTATGCTCTAGTCTTGTTCTGTTTCTTTCCGTTTATTGGTTTAATCGAACCTTCCCTTTTCTGTTTCAAGTGTTTGTCGCGTCTTGAAAGTTGCACGGTGAATTCGTCCTGAAGGACACTGACAATATTTTCGAATGTAATTTAATAACACAAGACTAACCAACTTTTTCCTTGTCCTTTAACGGTTCCAAAGAAAAACAAAGTTTTTTCTCCCCTGAAACTAACTGCCTTATGTAATTACAGTTTATACGATATTTCTAATACACGAACTCATAAAGTAAAACAAAGTTACAATTGGATAGATTAAAGTAAATAGATAATATTAGATAGACACGACTATATGAAGAAGACTAGACAAACAAGACTAGACAGACAAGACTAGACAGACAAGACTAGACAGACAAGACTAGACAGACAAGACTAGACAGACAAGACTAGACAGACAAGACTAGACAGACAAGACTAGACAGCCAAGACTAGACAGACAAGACTAGACAGACAAGACCAGACAGACAAGACTAGACAGACAAGACTAGACAGACAAGACTAGACAGACAAGACTAGACAGACAAGACTAGACAGACAAAACTAGACAGACAAGACTAGACAGACAAGACTAGACAGACAAGACTAGACAGACAAGACTAGACAGACAAGACTAGACAGACAAGACTAGACAGACAAGACTAGACAGACAAGACTAGACAGACAAGACTAGACAGACAAGACTAGACAGACAAGGTCTAGACAGACAAGACTAGACAGACAAGACTAGACAGACAAGACTAGACAGACAAGACTAGACAGACAAGACTAGACAGACAAGACTAGACAGACAAGACTAGACAGACAAGACTAGACAGACAAGACTAGACAGACAAGACTAGACAGACAAGACTAGACAGACAAGACTAGACAGACAAGACTAGACAGACAAGACTAGACAGACAAGACTAGATAGACAATACTAGACAGACAAGACTAGACACACAATACTAGACAGACAATACTAGACAGACAAGACTAGACAGACAAGACTAGACAGACAAGACTAGACAGACAAGACTAGACAGACAAGACTAGACAGACAAGACTAGACTGACAAGACTAGACAGACAAGACTAGACAGACAAGACTAGACAGACAAGACTAGACAGACAAGGCTAGACAGACAAGACTAGACAGACAAGACTAGACAGACAAGACTAGACAGACAAGACTAGACAGACAAGACTAGACAGACAAGACTAGACAGACAAGACTAGACAGACAAGACTAGACAGACAAGACTAGACAGACAAGACTAGACAGACAAGACTAGACAGACAAGACTAGACAGACAAGACTAGACAGACAAGACTAGACAGACAAGACTAGACAGACAAGACTAGACAGACAAGACTAGACAGACAAGACTAGACAGACAAGACTAGACAGACAAGACTAGACAGACAAGACTAGACAGACAAGACTAGACAGACAAGACTAGACAGACAAGACTAGACAGACAAGACTAGACAGACAAGACTAGACAGACAAGACTAGACAGACAAGACTAGACAGACAAGACTAGACAGACAAGACTAGACAGACAAGACTAGACAGACAAGACTAGACAGACAAGACTAGACAGACAAGACTAGACAGACAAGACTAGACAGACAAGACTAGACAGACAAGACTAGACAGACAAGACTAGACAGACAAGACTAGACAGACAAGACTAGACAGACAAGACTAGACAGACAAGACTAGACAGACAAGACTAGACAACAAGACTAGACAGACAAGACTAGACAGACAAGACTAGACAGACAAGACTAGACAGACAAGACTAGACAGACAAGACTAGACAGACAAGACTAGACAGACAAGACTAGACAGACAAGACTAGACAGACAAGACTAGACAGACAAGACTAGACAGACAAGACTAGACAGACAAGACTAGACAGACAAGACTAGACAGACAAGACTAGACAGACAAGACTAGACAGACAAGACTAGACAGACAAGACTAGACAGACAAGACTAGACAGACAAGACTAGACAGACAAGACTAGACAGACAAGACTAGACAGACAAGACTAGACAGACAAGACTAGACAGACAAGACTAGACAGACAAGACTAGACAGACAAGACTAGACAGACAAGACTAGACAGACAAGACTAGACAGACAAGACTAGACAGACAAGACTAGACAGACAAGACTAGACAGACAAGACTAGACAGACAAGACTAGACAGACAAGACTAGACAGACAAGACTAGACAGACAAGACTAGACAGACAAGACTAGACAGACAAGACTAGACAGACAAGACTAGACAGACAAGACTAGACAGACAAGACTAGACAGACAAGACTAGACAGACAAGACTAGACAGACAAGACTAGACAGACAAGACTAGACAGACAAGACTAGACAGACAAGACTAGACAGACAAGACTAGACAGACAAGACTAGACAGACAAGACTAGACAGACAAGACTAGACAGACAAGACTAGACAGACAAGACTAGACAGACAAGACTAGACAGACAAGACTAGACAGACAAGACTAGACAGACAAGACTAGACAGACAAGACTAGACAGACAAGACTAGACAGACAAGACTAGACAGACAAGACTAGACAGACAAGACTAGACAGACAAGACTAGACAGACAAGACTAGACAGACAAGACTAGACAGACAAGACTAGACAGACAAGACTAGACAGACAAGACTAGACAGACAAGACTAGACAGACAAGACTAGACAGACAAGACTAGACAGACAAGACTAGACAGACAAGACTAGACAGACAAGACTAGACAGACAAGACTAGACAGACAAGACTAGACAGACAAGACTAGACAGACAAGACTAGACAGACAAGACTAGACAGACAAGACTAGACAGACAAGACTAGACAGACAAGACTAGACAGACAAGACTAGACAGACAAGACTAGACAGACAAGACTAGACAGACAAGACTAGACAGACAAGACTAGACAGACAAGACTAGACAGACAAGACTAGACAGACAAGACTAGACAGACAAGACTAGACAGACAAGACTAGACAGACAAGACTAGACAGACAAGACTAGACAGACAAGACTAGACAGACAAGACTAGGCAGACAAGACTAGACAGACAAGACTAGACAGACAAGACTAGACAGACAAGACTAGACAGACAAGACTAGACAGACAAGACTAGACAGACAAGACTAGACAGACAGACAAGACTAGAGAGACAAGACTAGAGAGACAAGACTAGACAGACAAGACTAGACAGACAAGACTAGACAGACAAGACAAGACAGACAAGACTAGACAGACAAGACTAGACAGACAAGACTAGACAGACAAGACTAGACAGACAAGACTAGACAGACAAGACTAGACAGACAAGACTAGACAGACAAGACTAGACAGACAAGACTAGACAGACAAGACTAGACAGACAAGACTAGCACAGACAAGACTAGACAGACAAGACTAGACAGACAAGACTAGACAGACAAGACTAGACAGACAAGACTAGACAGACAAGACTAGACAGACAAGACTAGACAGACAAGACTAGACAGACAAGACTAGACAGACAAGACTAGACAGACAAGACTAGACAGACAAGACTAGACAGACAAGACTAGACAGACAAGACTAGACAGACAAGACTAGACAGACAAGACTAGACAGACAAGACTAGACA